>JAGFMF010011481.1:137058-162984 GCA_019455555.1 Galemys pyrenaicus | reverse complement strand
GCTGTACAGAAACTTTTAAGTTTGATGTAGTCCCAGCTGTTTATCTTTTCCTTCACTATCTTTGCTTTAGGTGTTGTATCTCTAAAGATGTCATTGATGACATCTAAAGATGTCATGTAGGGTTTTGCCTACTTTTTCTTCAATATAGTTTATGGTTTCAGGTCTTATGTAAAGACCTAGATTTTAATAGAAAATATAAATGCTTATTGTGTTGGGTTATTTTGAGGTGGAAATTGGTACATAAAAATTTCAAGGGATTACAATTAATGGCAAGTATATGTAAATTTTAAAATATTTTAATAAAAAAAATGAAAAAAAAAATTTCAAGGGATTGATATATCTCAGGAACTTATCATACAAATGATACTCCCTCCACCTAGCAAAGGAAAATGAAGACAAAACAAAACCCCAAACTCCCTCAAGCTCCTACCTCATTCAGAAGTTCTGCTTGTGTCCCACTAGACCCTACACCATTTTTCTGGTCACCATCAATCTTCCTCTTTCTTATACCCCCATCCCTTCTTCTGCCTATAAAATAGGCGTAATAGTGGACTCCAGTCTAGCTGTTGATTAAGCAACTTAGGCTAGTTCTTGCCTCAGGGTCTTTTGACAGGCTGTTTCCTCTGCCTGGAAAACTCTTCCTTCAGTGTTCACATAGCTCCTACCTTACCAGCTTTAATTCTTTGCTCAGATGTTATTTCTCAGCAAGGTATTCCTGACCATGTTATTTAAAATTGTGTCCAACTCTGCCCACTTATTTTCATTTTCTCCATCACTTTCACCACTGTCTAGCAGATTTGATGTTTTATTCATTTATCCTTATTATTTTCTCCCTGACTTGACCAATAGCCCTGCAAGGGCAGGAACTTTTGTCAGTTTTGTTTGCTGCTGTGCCCCAGCATCAAGAACAGGGTTAGACACACAGTAGGTGTTCAATAATGTTTATTGAATTTACAAATGCTTATTATGTGTCAGGCACTAATGCCGCATCCTTTAATAATTAACAACGAATGAGAATAATTAATGTTTAAGGAAATTTGGGACAGGTTAGCAACTATTTAGACTTTGCTTGTGTCATTTGTGTACTTGCTCTGAGTCAGGCCTGTGTGAGGTGCTTCTCAGAGCTGAGCTGTTGGAAGTCTAGCTCCGGGAAAAGTGAGAAGGTGGAGTTCTTACATGAGAGGAAACTGAGGCTCTGAGAGGTTTGTCATTTGCTCAGGGGAATGCAATGAGCAGGCACTGAACTGAACCCAGCCACCCTCCAAAAGCAAGTTTTCCCTCCTTTGATTCATTTCACAATCTGTCATAAAGAACCAATCAGATATTGAATTACATTTTATAGAATTTTAAACCCTCAAGGCCCAGATAAAATATCTTGTGTGTCTCCCAACCTGAACACTCCGCAACTTTCCCATATAGTAAAGGGCACCTGTGCACGCCAAGCCAGGGATAAAGCTGATATGGTTGTCTCAGAACCGGTGCACAGGAGCACAGTGAGGCCTCATGAGGGAATTATAGACAAAATTCATCTTGTGATTGAACTTCTTCAATATAAAGAAGGAAGCGTCTAGGAAGAGTGTTATCATAGAAGATGGAAAATGCTGTCTCCTCATAATCAGCAACTTAATTCTTCCACAAATTCCTTTCATCTTTTCCTTTCCAAACATCTCTTATCAGCTTCTGAAAGTTTTCCGGTCACTTCTTTGGAAATGGCATCCTCCTTTTTCCTTGCTACTTTGTGCTTAAGAACAATGGCTAGGGGTCTCCTTGGTGGCACAAAGAGTCAAGTCGCAGCACTATGAAGCCATCTGCAGCCACTGTAGCATGAGTTCGATCCCTGACCAGAGAGTTGACTTAGATGGCATGGCAGACCTCTCCTGTCTCACCCTCTGCTCCCTTCAGCAATGTATTTCAGTGGATCTGCCTTTTCTGTTCCCCACTCTCTGGTGAATCCTATCCCCCACCCTGGCCTGTACCCCAGTTCTTGTATGCATAAATAAATCTAATAATATAGGGGACTCTCTGGTGGCGCAATGGGTTGGGCAACACACTATGAAGTGAAACACAGCCACCGCAGTATGAGTTTGATCCCTGCCACCGGGCAGGGAGGTGACCTACATGGCCTGGCGGACCTCTCCTGCCTGGCCCACTGCTCCCCTCAGCAATGTGTTTCAGTTGATCTGCCTGTTCTGTTCCCTACTGTCTCTGGTGAATCCTCTCACCCCTCACACCTCTGGCCTGTACCCCAGTTCTTGTATGCGTTAAGTAAATCTTTTTTAAAAAACAATAATATAAAGGACAAAGACTACCAACTATATGCTGGGTCACAGATATACATAAGAGCAGACTGATTAAGGGCCATATGCCACATTTGCCAATCTAACCAGATGGGGATGGCTACCCCAAAAAGTGCAGAGGACTTGAGGGGCCTCCCTGGTGGCACAGTGGGTAAAGCAACACACTATGAAGCAAACCGCAGCCACTGCAGCATGAGTTCGATCCCTGCTGCCGATTCAGGGAGGGGATCCACATGGCACAGCAGACCTCCTGCTGTGCCCGCTGTTCCCCTCAGCAGTGTACTTCAGTTGATCTGCCTGTTCTGTTCCCCGCTCTCTGTGGTGAGTCCTCTCACCCCCCCACATTTCTGGCCTGTAACCCAGTGCTTGTATGCATAAATAAATAAATCTTTAAAAAAAAAAAAGTGCAGAGGACTTGAAGTTGTGAGTCTGCAAGAGCAGGTCCTCCTCCTCAGATTGGTGCTGGGAGCTGCCTTTGGGCACCATGGTGTAGCTGGGAGGCTGATCTGGGTCAAAAGTCAAGTTCTTCATGCTGTATTCTTTTGCCTTCCCAATGCATTGTCATGCTGTTTTCATAGTACTTCTATGAAGTCCATACCTTCATTTCCCCCGTTTTTCAAAGGAGTTTGCCTCTGAGGAATGTAGATCACAAGACAGCAGGGTAGTGAGCTTGCTTTAGGGAATGCTGCCTTTGGCTGGGTGAGGGCCAGGTCTTGAGCTAAGGGTCTTATGGGCATGCCTGGGGACTTGGTTCCTGGAATTTAGCTGAGAGCACTGACTCAAAAGATCTCAAACTCACCTCACCTGTTTGGGGTTACCAGCTGTAGATCAAGAAACACACACAGTGCTTGTTTTTCTATGCTAGGTCTGCATCTGGAAATTCTTATAATCTTTGAAGAGGTACTAGTGTTATGCGCATCTTACATTAAAGAAACTGGAGTGCTTGCCCAAAGCCACACAGCTAGCAAGTGGCTGAGCTGGGACTCAAACCTGGAAACAGGGATAATGGCTAAGGAAGGAGAGAGAGGGGCACAAACACTGACCTGGATTTTCATAGCTACCTAAGTAGGACTGGCAGAATAAGAGGAGCGAGGAAGTCCTTAATTTCTGTGCCATCTTAGGCAAGAAAGGAAAAAAAGCATACATTTTGTTTTAAAAAAGAAAGAAACTTTGTGCAGTACTCGGGCAGCACCTCCAGAAAGGAAGGCAATGGTGAATCTGAGAACATTGGGGGTGGACTCAAACAGCAGGGTGGGAGGGCTTTCACACTATATGCCATTTCCAGTTTGGTACTGTGATTTCACAGCCAAGAATTGAAAATTATGCTTATATAAGCAGACTCTCAGAGGATGCACAAAAACGTTTTCAAGAAAATGGGAGCATCACCAGTGCTATGGGTTGTCTAAACTACCATTTTGGAAAGGGAATTGTGGGCCCAGAAAGGGAGGGGGCTCAACTTTTCAATGGAGGCTAAGTATACATTTTGGGTTTTATAGTATGTTTAGATCAGGTAAAAATGCCACACTATGGAATGTGGGATGTCAAAGAACCAGGCAGGTCCACACATACTGACATCAAAGCAGCTCTCAAAGGTACTCAGAAAGGCATGGCAACAGGAAAATAAACTGATTATATATAAATTCA
Organism: Galemys pyrenaicus; assembly: GCA_019455555.1. NCBI lineage: Eukaryota > Metazoa > Chordata > Mammalia > Eulipotyphla > Talpidae > Galemys > Galemys pyrenaicus. Next base: position 159,043 of record JAGFMF010011481.1, on the reverse strand, counting down.
ATATGGAAGCAAAAGAATTGAGCAAGAGGTCTGTGGATGCCCCAAAAACCTTTCTCACACATAGTGTCCAGCATGGACAAAAATAAAATTTACACCTGAGGGGCAGTCTTTCTATATGGTTGAGTCCTTTTGTCTTTTTCACCTACATCTACCCTCAGTAGATTGTTTCTAGAGGTTTCCAGAACTGTGTGTAGTTGAGGTTTTGTGTACTTCTGTGCCAGTGGCATTTTGATATGACGTTCACAGGGACCTGGACCTACTAACTATGATAGCAATGTGATACAAGAGTCTGAGGGCAGGGTAATAGCAACTATGGGGATCTGTGACTCCAACTGTTACTGGAGTCAAATCTGCAGTAAATGTCTTCTTGGTGCCTAGTTTTTTAAGTAGGTTTTGTGATAAGGTTCCTTTGGGGCTTGGTATTTCAGGGGTTACCTCCTGACATATGGCGTTTCCTGATTCAATGTGGCCACTCTTAGATAGAGAACATTTCCATGTGTTCATCAAATTTAGTCAGTGCTCCTCAGAGATTGTTTTTGTTTAAGGTTTCAGTGGGAAGGGAAAGCCACTCCTCCATTAACTTTAAGAGTTGTTCTTTTTTACTTTACAAGTTTGTAGCAAAAGTAGAAATACATTGTTTAAAACTTATATAATTACTTACCTTATAATAAAAAGTTTCCTAAAAAAGCTACAAAGTAAAACCAGCTTCAGATGCCTGCAAATAAAGCAAGGGTAGAAAATGGGTCTTCTCCAGGGTGGGGCAGCCCTAGGCTGGAATTCTCCTAGGCTGTCTGGTTTGGCAAGGGCTTGCCTGACACCCAGCCTGTTCCAGCAAGAAAGCAGTGGAGAGGGATTATGAGGGCAGACACACCTACCCTGGGCCCCAGCAACCAGGCTCTGGAAAACAGGCAAGACAACTGCTTAACTTTGGCCCCAAACTTTACAAAAACGTAATCTCTCACCCCCTCAGCTTTTTGGATGGTTGGATCCAGAATGTAGGATCCACACATGAGGGCACTTATCTTTTCTTTGCAGAGGACTTCAACTTCTTGCCCGCCCTTCCCACTCCCTCCCCCCACTTTGGAGGGATGCCCAGTCCCCACCCCACCCCCAATCAGCAGAGCCCTCAAACAGAGTCGCAGGACCGCTCCCCTGAGGTTTAGCATCAGTCTTTAATGCTATCACGCTGCACATTGACAAGTCACACGCTTTGGTCTTGTGTTGGCAGTGGCAACTTACAATGAGTCTGAAGGTCTGAGCACCAGACTGGCCTGCTGGGAACAGACACCTGTTCCATCTATCCCCACTCCCAAGGACCCTTCTGAATTCCATCATGGCCCTATATACAGAGCAGCAGCTGCTGTGGCTGGGTTTTGAGTGCACACCAATTTTACAAGGAATTATAAAAACATATTTACAGACATTCCACAGTACTCCTGTAATCAGAAGCAACGACCCTTTTATCAAAAGGGATTATATCGAGGACTGTGCAAAATTCAAAAGGATTAGATCCCCTTGAAAAAGTCCAGAGTCCATGAAACAAACAAACAAAAAAAGACCTAGGCTACTGGTTAGTCCCAGGTATGCTAAAAGATTGCCATACAGAAGGAAAAAGTGTGACCCATAAGTGAGTGTGCACTTGGCCTTTGGCCTCAGAGGCAGTAGTAGAAGGGACTCCCCACTCTGGCCAGGGCCCTTGGCCCTTGAGGGAGAGGAGGCCACGAAAGTTACTCACTCATTTGAGACTGGCTCCCTTGGCCCTGCTGGAATGAGAGGTGTTGCTTGTGGGTGTGGGCCAGGCAGTTCTGCAAAAATAGTCTAGGTTTTCAATTTGAGATGGTGTAAAGAGAAGGCAGGATTCTTCAGAAGAGCAAGATGTGGGAGACAAATACAAAATGAAACATTAACTGCTCATACAATAGAAACCCAGGAATGTACGGGGTCAGGGAAAGGGGCTGGCAGGTCGACACCACATTACAATGATAAGCAAAAGGACCACAAAGGGGTCTCAAGTCCAGCTGCAGGGCAGCCTCTTGCCTTTGGGCAGGGCCTGGATGAAGAGGGTGTGGGCCCATCCCAAGAGGGATCAGGAGCCAGTGGGCAGACTGGAATTTGTTTTCCTGCTGTCCCCACCACCTGCCGCCCTATCGCTCGAAAAACCACTTAAGTCTAGTGAAGGACTTTGAAAGATTGTAATATATTCTCTGGAAAACATTCAGCAGTACGAAAGCCCTCCCTGGGCCCTCCCGCCATCTCACGGGTCCACAACTGGTGGAACGGTCCAGAAATCCTTGCGCTCTGGAAAGGTCCCTGATCAGTCCTTAAGGAACACAGGTGGCTATATCGGAAGAACCTGCTCAAGTACGGTTCTTGATGTCTGGGGAATCCTTTCAGGAAAAATTACTTCGAATTCAATAATAAGGTCCCCACGTTTCTCAGGTGTTTTGGGGAGGGGGAGGCCTTCTCCAGGTACTTTTCGTCGCATGCCAGGCCTGATGACATCTTTGAACACGACGGGTATGGTCCTGCCGTCCAGAGTGGGGACATTCATTGTACAGCCACACAAAGCCTTTAAAGAAAAGGGACAGTATTATGTCAAAGTTTGCATAGGGCACCCAACTCTTCCCAGAGGCTTTTAGTGTAGGCTAAGAGCAGCCAGGACCCTGTTCCTCGGTCACCAGTAAAAGAAGCTCCAGAAAGTCTTAGTCTTGTTCCAGTTGCATCCCCTCAGCCTGGCATACACTAAGCACTCAGAAATATCTGTCAAGCACATACTGAACAGATTCAAAAAGCTGCCACCTCCCTACCTCCTTCTACAGCCATCACCCCTCCACAGCCTAGTGTCTTACCTCCCGAAGGCTGATCCTTGCTGGGTAAATGACGTCAGAACCATCTCTCTTAAAGATATTGTGTGGTTTGTCCTTTAAAACAAAGACGATATCGGCGGGAATGTTGTTGGAGGTCTGGTCTCCTTCTTTGGGGAATGTGATTTTGGTCCCTTCTTTCCACCCCCGTTTCACTTCAATGGTCAAGATTTTGTCTTCATTGCGAATGCTCTTTCCATCGGGGTTCAGCCGCTTATGGGATATGGGAGATTTTCATTTTCTTGGTACAGCCGCTATAGATCTCTTCAAGTGAGACCCTAAGGTCGTGGGTGACGGGGGGTGGTCTTGTTTCTTTCGGGTGGGCTCTTGGGTAGGGCGGGAGCGGCCAAAGTTCATGTTGGTGAAGCCACCCATGCCCATAGGGAAGCCAGAGAATGGGTCATCAATGTCCATGCCTTCCTCTCCGTTCCGCTGTCCAAAAAAGGTGTCAAAGGGATTTCGACCACCGAAGAACTCAGCGAACATAGCATGAGGATCTCCATGGAATGTGTAGCTGAAAGAGGTACCATTAGCACCACCGCTGCTCCCACCACTGGGACCACTGCCCTTTAGGCCTGAAAGGTAAAATTGGAAGTCAGAACCCTGACTTCTCTTTCTCGGAGAGACCCCCCCTCCACCTATTTCAGTGTGGCATGAAGGGTGAGGGGCTCAAGCACTCAGATGGTCATCTCTAAGGGCCACCCAGGTCTTTCCACGTGGCAGAAGCACCCACAGTGTCACAGGACTTACAAAAAATTTACCACCGAATGGGGTGAAAGACACCAACCTGGTTCAGCTTTAACAACGTGTTTACTCTGAAATATCTGAGGGTTAGTGATGTGTGGGGAAGAGGCGAAAACGGAGATGTTCAAATTCTCACTCCCTGACGCTAACTGCCACCACCCTTACATAAAAGTCACTTCATTTCTTAGGCCAAGCCCAGAAGGCAGTCTGAGTCATCACCCGGCATCTGGACAACAAGAAAGCTCCTTTCTCCTTCCCCGAAGGGGGCAACCTCGAGGACGACAGGCAGAGGCGGGGGCCACTCCCTGCACCTGGAAGGCCCAAGTCTGCGCAGGCTGCCATCTACGTGCCTGGCACGGGCCTAGGTAAGCACTTTACAGGGATTACCTCACTCCACAGTCACAGAGACCCAGGAGGGAGGTCGGTGCTAATTGGCATTCTTGTTGCAGGCTCTCTGCCCGCAGGTCCGGCCCGGCGCAGAGTCAGAAGCCCCACCCCGTACCGCTGGGTGCACAGCCTCCCACCTCCACCCAGGGGACCTGGGGCCGCGGCGCCAGCAGCCGAGTTACTCTCCCATCTCCCTCAGCGTCCGCACTTGCAACTCCGGGCCGCTCGAGAACGTGAGTGGAAGCGCTCAAGGAGCGACAGCCCCAGACGTGCTAGAAGCTTCCCGGGCTGCGGCGCGGCCAGGGCGCCTCCTCCCACCCGGCCGCCTCCAGTCCGAGGGCGGAGGCCCGCGTCGAGAGAGGACAGGGGATGCCGGCTCACAAGGCCCGCGGCGCCCCCGGAAATGCAGCAGTGGACCGCCGGGCCTCGGTTTTCCGGCCTGTCAAACGGCGGGGGCGCGACCCCTGCCGCGCGCGCGCGCACACACCTTCCTCCCCGTAGCGGTCGAAGATCTCGCGCTTGCGCGGGTCGCTAAGCACGTCGTAGGCCTCGGCGATCTCCTTGAACTTCTCCTCCGCGCCGGGCTCCTTGTTCTTGTCCGGGTGGTAGCGCAGCGCCTGGCGGCGGTAGGCCCGCTTGATCTCCTCGTCCGACGCGCCGCGGGCCAGGCCCAGCGTCTGATAATAGTCCTTGCCCATGGCCCCCACCTACGGCCGCCGCCTAGCTGTAGCCGTACCCCGGCTCCGCCGCCGCCCGCTCCCGGACTCTATATACCCGTCCGGCGGAAGCTTCCAGAGCCCGCCAGCCCCCTCCAGAACCTTCCGCCCCGCCCCCAGCACCGCGTTGACCAATCGCCGCTGCCCAGCCTACGACGCGCGACATCCGGGGTCGGGTCGTACAGCCAACGGCCGCCCGCGCGCAGCCACGCCCCTTCCCGCTCCACCCTCGGCAACGCCTTCCCGAGGCGCGCGCACCGGGAGACCGAGGCTCGGGTCCTTCAAGGAGGAGCTAATCGAGACCTCCCTCCCGTCGCGCGCCCCGCCTCCGGCTTGGGTCGACACGGTACGACGCGCAGCTACAGGAAGGGTCGGCCCGCCTCGCAAGGATGCACCGCCTTTCCCCCTGGAGACCAGAAACCTGCGGGCCCCCTTTTGACAGAGCCCTGGCTCTGGCAGGGTGTCCAACTCCTCTCTGTCCTCCTTCAGTTACAGTTCTCGCGGCTGTGGGGAGAATGCAGTCGGGAGCCCCAGGATTTTGTCCTGTCCTTACCAGACAGGTCCCTAGTAGAGCGAGGTGCGGTCCTGGGAAAAGCTCACCTTCCTGGAGACGTCTTCCCAGTCCCTCCTTGGTTTTCAAGTTAAGTATCACCTACCTCCCGGTCGGTTAGGCACTGCATCCTGTCCTGTCTGTGCTGGATGGCTAATGACTAGGACAATATCCCCGAATTTGAAATGCACTTGCTTCTTTTCCTCTCCTCACCACCTTTATAATTTTGGGGGCATTGGTGTGTCTATAAACCTGTCAGGGCTTCAGGGCCTCTATTTCCTCCTCCATGGATGGTGACATGATGGCGTTGGCTCTGAGTCTAGGATGCCTGTGGTCAAGGACAGAGCTGATGGGGAAGGAGGCTCAGAAGCAGTAAAGGCTTCAGTGGTGGTTGCTGAAGGGGAGGTTCCTTGAGGAAATGATTGGGATTGGGAGGTTAGGCTGCTGAAGTGCTGGTTCTGGAGCAAGATAGCCAAGTTTCATTCCCAGTTCCAGCACTTCCTGTCTGGCCCTCGGACTGGTTACTGAGCCATAGAGAACGTCTGCTTCCTCACCTGCACAATGGGGATAGACATTGTATCCAACTCATAGGGCTATGAAATTCATATTAGTCAATGACTGTAAAATGCTCAGGATAGTCCAGGCACAGAGGAAATGCTGTCTAGCAGGTGACTAACCATGTCATTGAGTATTCGCTGCTGAGCCAGCTCCTTCCTGGTAGCACCACAGCAAAAAGTTTATGGTGATTGTCACCTCATGCAGGTTGGAACATGGCCTTCTCCTGCTATCCAGATGGGGAAATCACAGTCCCCACTGCATTCTCTGACACTAGAGTGGCCTACTTCAGACTAGGACACACAGAGGCCAACATGGAAGAATGTGTCTGGGCTAGGTATCCATGGGCACAGAACACTGAAGAGGTCCTGAACCAATTATAGTGGCAGATAATTCACTTCTTAAATAGTGCAGAGTCATCCTATCTGGAAAAGCATAGAGCTTGTAGACTTCGTCATACTTGTATTGTACACTAGTATGAATTTAATGTAGACTTATAAATGAGGTAGCCCCCAAAGGTGCGTCAAAAACTTTGGGCAAGGCATGTCCCTGTGTTTGGGGACACCTTAGGGCTTAGGGACTCCCTCATCCTTGAGTAAGCCTGGGTCATAGTTTAGGAAGTTTTCATTGTTAAATACTCCCTCATCCCCCCTAGCTGCATGCAAAGCTAAAAATACCCCAATACCTCGTCTTATGACTGATTCTTTGACCTGGACACTCACTGGGCATTTCAGAGTTTTACTGGAAAAGCAGTCTCAGGAAAAACCTCAGCACATCTTGAGCTCTCAGCTCAAGGAAGTTTTGAGTTAGTTTTATACATCAACTTGGCGAAGTTCCAGTTAATCAATGAAACTCAACTGTTGCTGCAAAGGTATTTTATAGATGTGGCTAAGCTAACATCTATGGTTAGTGGACCTTAAGTACAGGTGACAACCCTGGATAATTGGGTTTCCTCCAATCAGTTGAAAGACTTTAAAAGCAAACACCAAAAGGCCTTAAAAACAAATACCAAGGTTTTCTTGTGAAAAAGCATTAGCTCCTGGCCAAGAGTCTCCAGTCTGCTGTCTACCCTACAGATTTTAGACTTGCCCAGCCAGCCCTCACAATTGTGTGTCAGTGCCTTGCAATCAACCAAATCAACCTCTTAAACACATGCCACTCACAAACACATATATCCTACTGGTTCTGTTTTTTGGTCAAACCCTGACAAAGAATGAAGCAGGTGAGTCTGGAGTCAGTCTGCCTCAGTTTTAATCCAGGCCTTACCTACTATTATTTACTGCCTATGTGATCTTGTACAACTCTGTCTCAGCTTGACCTCTCAGAGGCGTGTCCTTCAAGAAATGGAAGTAAGGCTAGATCTTACCTCCTAGCATTGCTATGTGAATGAAATTGAGAGGGGTCTGGAAATGAACATTATAATCATAGTGTTCATTAGGATGGACACAGCCATACTATGTGATGAGTCAATTCTAGGTGCTCAAAGTATGCTAACTCAATCCTCCAAATAATCGTATGAAATTGGCCTGCTAACAGGTGGGGAAACTGAGACCCAGAGAGGTCATGTGACTTGCCTGTAATCATCCAGTGAGAAAAATGCTACTGTGTAAAATATTTAGTACACTGAGTGCTTATGGCAAGCACTCAGCTTATATAAGAATTGATTCAGATGATGGTAAAGAATCAAAAACGAGAAACCTATCCTCTCTTCGTCAACAAGATGTTCATTCAAAAGTGTAAGTTATTTGAGCCAGCAACCCCACCCCTGGTGGAACACCCATGCAAAAGAAAAACCTGTGTTTATAGAAAAACCCATGAGTGAATTTTTACTGAGGTTTTATTCATAATTATCAACAGTCATTCAAACCTAGATGTCCTTCAACGAGTGAATCCATAAACAAATTCTGATCAGGCCACACAATAGAATACTATTTGTTATTAAAAAAAAAAGAAGACTGAGTTACTGATACAGGAAACAAAGCAGACAAACCTCAAATGCACTACAGCAGTGAAAGAAGTCAAACCAGAAGGCTCGATGAGTCTTATGTGACTTCATTTTATAGAACCTTCTGGAAAAGGCAGAAGTATCAGCATGGAATGCAGATTAGTGGTTGCCAGGGGTTGGGTTCAGTTATAAAGGGATATGGGAATTTGGGGGGGCTGATGGAAATGTTCTATAGTTTGGTGGTGGTGGTGGTTATGACCATATGTATTCAGAATGAACACTTAACAAAAAGGTGAGTTATGTAAATTATAGTAAATTACTATATTATTTACTGTAATTATTATTTACTATATCAATTACCATATATCTAAAATAAACACTAAATAATTTACCATGTGTAAATTATAGTAAAAATACATCCTGGGCGTAAAAAAATAATAAAAATGGTAAGAGAGACTGGGTTTGGGAACCCTCACCCTAGGGCTCCTGGCACAGCAGAAAGTTGCTAACCAGCTCTGGCTTGTCTGGTCTCAGCTTTGCCTTCCCTCACAGGGCTCTGAATCAGCTCTGTTATACATGAAAAAACAAGCTGAGCCAGGTTCTGGGAAAAATCAAGATCCTATCTTACCTGAGTGTGGATAATAGAAAAGGGGTTTGTGAGATATAAAAAAACAAAACATCCCAGATCTTCATGCCCAAATGACCATGGGTATCTCCAAATCTGAGATCTAAAGAGACCCCCAGCACTTATCTTTTTTCCCTCTCTCCCTCCTTTCTTTTCACTCAATAGATCACTGGTTTATTACAACAGATACTAAATGATACAAACCAACAGCCAGATGAAAAAGAAGCACAGGGCAAGGTACAGGGAAAGGAATTGCAACTTCCATACCCTCTCTGGGTGTGCCATTCTCCCCAGATTTTGAGGTGTTCACTAACTTTGAAGACTCCCCCACTCAGCGGGAAAGATCCCCCACTCAGTGGGAAAGATCCCCCACTCAGGGGGAAAGATCTTTTTGGAATTTCTCCTTTGGAAACGGTTTTAAAGTTTGTTTTATTTTAGGCTCAGCAGATACCCAATGTATCTACTTGTCACTTTGAATAATTCAGCCACTGTGGTGGGGATACTGAGGACACAAGACCTTTTGCCTTTGTAGACAGGTATAGTTCAGGTACAGAGTCATGAATGATTTGAACAAAGAAGCAAGTCTTCATTCTGAGAGTGGGTTTGAATTCTGCTGATAGCTATTTACTAGACACCAGATGAGTTTCTAGTAACCAGGGGGGCCTCAAGCTTGCAAAACCCCTCAAAAACAAAGAGAAATTCTCCTCAAGGCTGGATCCTGCCTTTCTATGAGGGTAAGAGGGGTGGTGAAAATTATCTAGATGCCCCACCTTGCATATAGCATACATAGTTGGTTCACAAAATGCTCTGGTGCCTGTTGAATGAATGTGGGACTCAGAAAAGCAGTCTTTAAAGGAAAATTCTAGAATGTTCCAAGTTTATAGGAACGTGCATGGAATCTCTCAAAATGACATCTATTTGGACACTGTATACCTCATAGAGCTAGCTGAAGTGATATGGAAAATACACCTATTCAGACCACATCAAAGAAGGTAGAAATTGGCAGAACTGGCAAAGTTGCAACTTTTGGCTAGAATTTAGGGCTTCAACCCCACTTCCTCAGCACCTCACAATTTGACACCTCAAGTAACTCAACTTGATAGGATTCAAACTGGTAGCGTCTGACTGAGTACTCACCATGTCCCCCTCAATGAAGAAAGTGACATCTCAGAACAGAGGGTCTCAAGACACTATGAACCCCACAAATGCAAATGGAAACATCTGTTCCTTTGAAAGCAGTTATAAAACACCTTTATAATTTCATCTGTTTTGCCCAACAGATTTGGGCAAAAAGATAGTCTCAAGACTATCTTTTGATACTTTTACTTGGTCCCCAAAAGCTGTAGGCTCAGAAGTTTCAAGAACTGAACCTGGATAACTAAGTGCTAATTATGCACTGATTCACCTTGGCCCTACCCTTTTCCCCTGATGACTTCTCACCATGTTCCTGATGTCAGGCCGCTGGATTCCGAGGTTCAACTGTTAATGAAGACTCAGGGGCATGATCTGGAAGCAGGAGAAAGGTAAGAAGGGTAAGAAAAGCAGGATTAAGGTGAGGGAGTGTTCCAGGTACTCCTATTCATTTGGTCTGAAACCTTGAGTATATGCATGTGTCTGTGCTTATGTGAATGAGATGGCCCCCAATCTCCCCAGCCTACCTACACTTGACAATCAAGGAAGTAAAAAGCATGGCACGCCAGCCCAGCTCCCTCCACTAGGATTAGTGTGTGGGAGGAAAAAGCAGGCCACAAACTCCAGCCCTACCTGTGATTTTAAATGACCCAATAGGCATATTAAAAGAGGTAAAGATGAACTCATGAAAGCAAAGAGACTTCTATAATGTCTTAACCCAATATTTGACTTCCGATACATGATTTCAATGTGTAACCAATAGAAATGATTACGACGAGATCCTTTTTAAGTAAAATTTTGAAATTGATCGTCTCAACCAACCACATCACACTTATGATAACCATACTGGACAGCGCAGGTAGAAACAAATGTGGACCCCCTGCCCGTAGGGGCGAAAAAGATGGGGCGGGAGCGTGCACTGAAAAGGGCAGTTGAGACACCCTCAGAATGGGGGAGGGCTCAGGTTTGCAGGTTGAGGGAAGCTAGGTGCTTTCCCCTTCCCATTCCCCTTTCCCTCTCCTTCCTTTTATGACTGGCTTCCCCTCGCCGGAGAGGCCCTAAGTCCAGGAACTTCGGCCTACGTTCCCAGGCCGCCTATTCCTGTCTTGTTACTCTCCGGTACCCCCCTGGGTGTCCCACCTCGGAATTCACTCAGTCTTGCCGCCCGCCATGTGGTTGCGACCCTCCCATGTCACTCAACTTCTTGCTCCCGCCCCCTGGGAGCAGTAACCGTCGCTTCACTTGGTTTCCACAGCGACGCATCTAAGGGGCGGGGCAAGGAGCGCGCGGCGCAGAGGCCCCCCCCCCCTTTTGATTGGTGGTTGGCCAAACACCTTCTTAACTTCCCATCTTGCCCTCGCTCCTCCCCCTCGGGTTGGTCTCGCAGACTGATTGGCCAGCCCTATGGCGAGACCAACTAGTCCTAGCTCAGACCGCCTTTCGGGGCGGGGGCGAAGGTGGGCCCCCTGCGCGCCTATTGGCTGACAGGGTGCGCGCGGCAGAGAGGGGTGGGGCGGACGTGGAGCTGCGGTCAGTCTCGCGCAGCGGTCGCGAGCGCGTGAGCGACCCATTGCTGTGTTGCGCGCAGGTAAACAGCAGCAACAGCAGCAGCAGCAGCGGCAGGAACAGGAGTAGTATCCGCCCTGTGAGAAAGAGCCATGAAGCACTATGAGGTAAGAAACAAGGAAAGGAGAGCCAAGCGGCTCCGCACACCCATCTTTTTCTCTTTCTCGCGGGACGACTGGGTCCTGTAACGTCCTGTGCCCCGCCGGGAGAGCTGGAGTGCGCAGGCGCAGTGGGCGCGCGTTGCGCCCTGGGCTACTAGTATATCGCAGCGCGCATGTGTGGGGAGGTATTTATTATTCTGCTATTAAGGCTGTTCTGGGGGTATCTTTTCTTGGGGTCTCCGCAGAGGACCAATGAAGCTTGCAGGTTTCCCGCAACTCACCTAGCGATCCAACTTGCAGACTTTAGCAAGGCAGGAGCGAGGGTGAGGGACCCTTGCTCCCGATCCGTGGGTGTGTTGTACATATTTTGTACTATGTCGTCTCCTCAGGCGTAGGTAGAGGCTTTGCAATCTCCCCTCCCATGCACACTGGCAGACATTTGGACCTTGTTCTTAGCTCGGGACGTCCCTGGGAAGAGAAATTTAGGCGGTGAGGGAGGTGCAGCTCCAGGACTGGCTCCTACGCAGCAGCAAAGCTTATCTTGCTTTCTGGTAATCTAAGAGGTCATCCGAGTTAACCCCTGCGTGGAGGAGAAATCTCACGGCCACAGCAACTCACAAAAGCCAAGTCTTCTAACTCCTAACTTGGGCCTCTTTTCAGATCAAACTAAAGTCTTCTGATGCACTTATCGGCCTGTCTGATAATATACTAGTGATAATTTAATTTTTTAAATTGTTGCTGACTTTTTTTTTTTTAAATATTTATTTATTTATACATACAAGAGCTGGGGTACAGGCCAGAGTCCAAGGTGGTGAGAGGATTCACCAGAGACAGAGCGGAGCAGAACAGGCAGAAGGACTGAAACACACTGCTGAGGGGAACAGCGGGCGAGGCAGGGGAGGTCTGCCTGCGCCATGTGGGTCCCCTCCCCGGCAGGCAGCAGGGCTCGAACTCGTGCTGCAGTGGCTGCAGTTTGCTTCCTAGTGCGTTGCTTAACCCTCTGCGCCACCAGGGAGGCCCTGTTGCTGACTTTTAAGTAACATTAAATGATAAACTTATACTAAAATTCACAATAAGAATAATTGTGCCAGTAAGTAATTCCTTATCTTTATGAGGTAGGAGTCTACTGCTACTATTTTTATTCTCATTTTTGTAGATGAAGAAACAATCTTAGAGATGTCATGTGACTTGCCCAAAGTCTCCTAGTTAGTAAATGAACAGAAAAAGGAAGTCAGGACTCCAGAGTCTCAGTTGCTAACCACTATGCCATGCTGTCCTTAATGAGTTAGTTGTTTGAGAGATTTCTAGTATTCCCCCTACTTCCATTTTTGAAACTGTGATAAAATGCACATAAAACTGACCATTTTAAAGTATCTATTTCACTGATATTAAACATATTCACATTGTTATGCAGCCATCACTATTGTCAATCTCCAGAACTCTTTTCATCTTGAAAAACTGAAATTTTATTAATTAACTACTAACCTCAAGTTCCTCTTTACTCATCCCTGGCAACCACCATTTTGCTTTTGTGAATTTGATTACATTAGCTACTGCATATTAGTGGAAGAAATTTTTTGCTTTAATTTACAAGTTTAATACCACTGCCTCTGCCTGTCTCTAGTCTTCTTATTTTTGTTTATTTACTCAGAGCCTTTTGAAACCTTTAACCTAGAAACCCTCAATCACTTCTTTTTTAAGATTTATTTTTATTTATGTATGCATACAAGAACTGGGGTGTAGGCCAGAGATGCAGTGTGTGAGAGGATTCACCAGAGACAGAGTGGGGAGCAGAACAGGCAGGTCTACTGAAATACACTGCTGAGGGGAGCAGGGCGAGGCAGGAGAGGTTTGCTGTGCCATGTGGGTTAGCTCCTTGGCAGGGGATTGAATTCAGGCTACAGTGGTTGGTGATAGCTTGATAGAACTAAGACTTAACCCCTACACCACCAGGGAGGCCCCCTCAATCACTTTTGACCATGATTCATAGTACCAATAATGACGAGGTAGGTGTCAATAATTTCTCATGGTCCATTTAACTTTATGATTATAGAAGGTTTTTCTGATGCAGTTTTCCCTCTCAAACCCTTTGTGTAACCCGGGAGAAGAAGAAGATGCAAGGTGGGAGATCCATGTGCAGCTCTATTCCACTCTGGAGTTAGTTTAATTTTTGTCCTTAGCAGTCAGATAAAATAGATCACAGAGTTCCCTTTTTGTTCTCAAACTAGCACAGTCTGCCAATGACAGACTGAAGAACATGCCTTATCTCACTCAAACCTTCTCCTCCCAGAAGAAGGGGGAGCTTCAAACCCATTGTTCAAAGTAACCTTGGAGGAAAAAATGGTATTTTGCAGTTTTCTCTGTTAGCATTCTCTCTGCTAACTTCTACTAAGTGTCTCCGTGGGGTGAGAACAAAAGTTTCCCTAAGGGAGGAGCAGTTGTCTCCTGACCCACTTTGTACTGCAAGCAGATTAGTTTTATCCAAAGTGTATGTTTGTTGCAGGTCCATAAAAATAGCAGAGATGCTTTCACTTTCATTTAACCCTTTGGGAAAAGGTTTCAATTATCCATATATATTGGGAATATATGGATATTGATATATGAAAGCCAGGTGAGCGAGCTCTCTTTCTTTTTTTACTTGGAAAATATATGAATAGAATATATGTTCCTTTGGCACTAAGTTAATCTTTTTACCCACAAGCAACCCTCAATCCACTGAGAGATTCTGCACCTCCCTTTTCCCCCTTCCCCTGACCTTTTTGACTCTGGGAAGAGACCTCAGAGATTATGACGTGCAGTTTGCAAGGGATGGAAATGATGATTAGAAAGGTGTGGTATGTGTCCCATGTCACACACATGTCTGATGTTAGTTAAGGTGGTGAGGATTGCACCGAGAGGGGAGATATGTTGCTGTTTCAGTGACAGCTTGCTATCACTGCCAGTGTCCCCTCTGACCTGAGAGGAAAAAGCATCCTCTCAGTGGCCTAATTAAGGTGAAGCAGATAGAACAGGGCATTCTTGGCCTTGCCTGGAGATAGCTTCTTGGAAAGCCAGAGCATGCCTTGGAATTGTCTTGGGGTTGGAGCAAGGTTGAAAAGAGAACTGCTTATCCTGTTTATTCCAGGCTACAGGATTTTATTATTTTTATTGCTTTTTTTGCCATTGCAGATGAGAGGTCAAAATAATGATCCCTACTGGGAAAAACAGCTGCTGTGTCTTATACGTGAGCATGTTAATTTCTGGGAAAATCATTCCCTCTCAACCTACACGAGCCCAGGTCTCTCTGCCCAGTTCCCCTAGGTGGTTACCCCAAAGGTGAGGAAGCCTTATCCTCACTGTCCCCATTTAGGATCTTCTCCCCACTCCTATCTTTTTCTTGCTTCCTACCATTAAAAAGAGTAGTAGCTGTAATGGTACCTTTTTTGCAAATAACCCCAGAGCTGTAATGTCTTGCTTCAGCTTTCTTAATAAGTATGTGAAATTTCTCGAGGTAGAGTCCTGGTCAGAAGGCAACCATTTAAAGCCAGAAAACTGAGAAGGAAAGCAAGATTAAGAAGTAGAATAATTTAATGATGTCATAGGTGTGGGCTTTGAGTCCTGGCTGTAAAATTTACTAGGTAATTATGGCTCGAGGTAGGTTACTTCACTTCTTTGAACCTTTCTATGGCTGCTTCATGGAGAGAAATCCATTTAGTTGTGAAAGCAAAAGTTAATCTTACTTAAAGAATGTTATCATTTTATTGGGAGTATATTGTCATGGGGGTATCCATGAAAGGAGAGGTTCTCCATGTAGCTTTGCTTCATTCATTTTTACTGTTGTGCACAGTTGCATTTTATGGAAGAAACCTGATTTGATTTACCTAGTCTGCCCTTCTGCATGCTGTATTGGACAGGTCTTCAGAAAATGCTTTTGGGATTGCTTTTGCATTTGCACATGGAGGGGGTGGGGCAAGGTCCCTGCTGTGATCCCCTTTTCCCAGGCTGTCTTGATGTTGGATAAATAATAGCAGGGGCAGGTCACATTTATGTGTTCCTTCAAAACCCCTGAGAGGCAGGGTCTTTCCCCCCCATTTTGTGAATACAAGGTCACATGGTGGTTGAGATGAGACCAGACCCAGTTCTGTGTTAATTCTCTTCGCTAGTGGAGCCTGAACTACAGAAGCTGACAGTAATGATGCTGGCTGTGGGCAGCAGTTACTGAGTCCTGTAACATTAGTTGGGCATGAGTGTTACATATATTTTACAGATGAGGAAACTGAAAGAAGTTCACAGAGCCAGGGAGCAGTGGGGCTGGTTTGCCTGACTCCAGTTTCTGTCCTTGCTGATGCTACCCTGAGGGAGCTGATGGTCCCCTTTGCTATTCCAAGGACACAGTATGCCTCAGGGAGAGTGGGAAGGGCCGTGTGTGCCAGGACTGCAGGCAGAGGGGCTCCCTCTGCCCTAAATTAATTGTGTGGGTTGCTCCTTGGGGTTCTGGAAATGAGTGCTAGATTGGGACTGGAACTTGGAAACCAGGTGAGCTTTCTTTCTTTCTTCCTTTTTTTTAAAGAATTATTTCTTTATTGTAAGATTTTTATTATTTTATTTATTTTTGCATAGAAGAACTGGGGTGTAGGCCAGAGGTACAGGGGGTGAGAGGATTCACCAGAGATAGAGTAGGAAGCAGAACAGATGGGCTTACTGAAATACACCGCTGAGGAGAGCAGCAGGCAAAACAGCAGAGGTCTGCTGCGCCATGTGGGTCAGCTCCCTTGCGAAGGATTGAACTCAGGCCTTGCTGTGGGCTGTGGTAGTGCTGATACGTAACCCCTAGTTCATCAGGGAGGTCCTCGGGGTGAGCTCTTTTATGTTGGCAGGCTCAGGCCAAGAATCTGGGGAGCCTGGGGGAGGGTTGGTGGGAGCTGAGGCTTGTTGACACCTTGATTCAAATTGGTAGTCTCCAGGTGAGTCCCTTCCCTTTTCGCCCTTTAATTTATCTCTACACTTAGCCACTCCCTTGGAATCTCAGATCCCTGGGTTGTGTGAGCTCTGGAACGCTTCTGGTTTGACCTTTGCACTTTGCAGGTGTGAGACCTGAAGCCCAGAGAGGATGCACTTACCAGGGCCAGAGAGACTGTCCCTTTTGGTTGGGCAATATTCTTGCTGGGAAGACTGCAAAGTCTCGGGCTTTGGATCAGAGCTGGGTCCAGATCCTTACCTGTGAACAAAGTTTAGAACCCATGGGCAAATACTGTAACTTCTTGAGCCAATTTTCTCATCCATAAGATGGCTCCAGGTGTGTGTACCAGGGTGACTAATATTGCCTCTGACTGTGCATGTATTCCATAGTCAGGGACCTCTGGTTGACAGCTTGAAATATGTCATGGTGGTATTTGTACCAGGTCAGACTCCTTCCCCTTCCCAGCTCTGTGTTGCTCATGGACCACTATGTCACATGGTTATCACTCCAAGAGGCTATGGCTCTGGTGAGTAATGCATGAGTAGATTTGAAGAAAGTACTCAACTCAGTATCAGTCACAGTGTTGTGGTTACCTTTTAACAAGTTCTGATCTACTTGCCTCCAGATGCTATTGGTGCCCAGGTGGAGGAGTGGGGCAGAGGCGGGGCCTAGGTGGAGGAGGTGGAAACTAGGCTGGTGAACAGAGCCTAGTGGTGGGTGTGGTGGGAACAGAAAGGGGCAACTGTTACAATCACTCTGGGGATTTGGGAATTCCCCTAAGCCAAGCAGAACCTCTAGTATAACTGGTTCCGGAGGAGAGAAGGTAGAGGCTTGACAGCCCTGAGTGGGGACAGTACATGAAGGGACTTGCATGAATCCTTGGACTCTCACTGATAGGCTTGGCTGGGTAAGGAGGCTGCAAACCTTGAGCCGGTTGGTCAAGTTCAGGCTGGGTCATAACTAACACCTTCTTGCTGATGTTGACAGTGGACCCTGAGACTGTTTTTATACCTGGGAACGGGCAGAACATCATGATAGTAATGATAATGATAAAACCACTTTTCATATAGTGCTTACTTGTTTATTACTCGTGTAGCCTTCATAATAGTCCTAGGCTGTGAAGCACCCGCAGCCACTGCAGCACGAGTTTGATCCCTGGCCAGGGAGGAGACCCACATGGTGCAGACCTTTCTTGCTTCTCCTACTGCTCCCCTCAACAGTGTTTTTTAGTAGATCTGCCTGTTTTGCTCCCCACTCTGTCTCTGATGAATCCTCTCACCCCCACACCTCTGGCCTGTACCCCAGTTATTGTATGCATAAAATAAAAAGTAGCCCTAGGAAGGAGGTACTTTTCTTACTCCTGTTTAACAGAAAGAAAATTGGGGAACAGAAATGTGATGTGATGACCCCATGGTCACACAGCTCTAGTGAGTGGCAGAATTCAGATTCTGCTAGACTCAGTGTTGGGATTGGTACACTGAGGAAGGAATGAAATGTGTGGTTATGAAGGACATGCTCTTTGAGGTCACCAGTCTACCCTTAAGACTTAACCTGCACGACTGTCCTATCTGGAGTATGATTTCAGCCTCGCTCATTGACTTCCTGGTTGCCTTGGTCTGCGTTTGTGTTTTCATTTGGGTACGTGATATCCTTTTTATCTAATCAGACTGAGCTCTGGTAGGGACTCTGTATCTTGTTCTTTTTTTTTTTTTTTAAAGATTTATTTATTTATTCATACAAGAGCTGGGGTACAGGCCAGAGTCCAGGGCGGTGAGAGGATTCACCAGAGACAGAGCGGGGAGCAGAACAGGCAGACTGACTGAAACACACTGCTGAGGGAAGCAGTGGGCGAGGCAGGAGAGGTCTGCTGTGCCATTGGGTCTCCTCCCTGGCTGAGGACAGGGATCAAACTCGTGCTGCAGTGGCTGTGGTTTGCTTCATAGTGTGTTGCTTAACCCACTGCACCATCAGGGAGGCCCTGTATCTTGTTCTTAATGCTTCCCTACCATCTGACCAGGGCCTCCTTGTTGAATGAATGATTTGCTGCATGAATGTATCTTCTCCCTGTGGTCTCACACACACAGGGAGCAAAAGAGCAAGTATGAGGCTGGCTGCAGGTATCTGGATGAATCCACTGTCTCATGCATTGGGGTAAAGACCTTTTGTGGCTAGACCTTACTCGACTCGTAAGGCTGCTTATGGCTCCCTGGCCATAAGCCACACTGTGGGTCCACCCCTCCATGGCTGGCCTGTTCCCCACTGTCCCTTTGCACTTGGACCTTGCTGAGACTGAACATGCTCCTTACTGCACAGGTTGCTGGCAGGTTCTGCTGGTCTAGCTACCCTGTTGTGGGCTTCATTTATGTTTTCCAACCATCACTTATTTATTAACTCATCACTTACCAGTTCATTCATTCCAATATAGTTTTTACTGCATACCTGTCATGTACCAGGAATACTGAAATGAATTAACCACAGCCTGTGTCCTCTGAGTCTTTTCATCTAAGACAAGGGGGAGGAGGTCTTTGGGGAAGGGAAAGGGAACAGCATTTCAGAGGCCAGGCTTGTAGCATCCTGAGAGCTGTGGACTTTATCCTGATGATGATGAAAGTCCCCTTTCTGTTGATTTACCTTAACTTTCAGAGGGCAGTTTATTTTTAAGTCCTAGGGTGAGGGAGGAGCTTCTTTATAGCCTTTGTTATGTAAAGTCTCTGGGATGTTTCCTAATTTCTGGCAAGTGAGGGACCATGAGCCTTTGCCAGCTCTCTGAGGAATAAAGGGACTCTCAGTAGCTCCTGGTGACTAGCAGGCTGGCACTGCCCTGTTCTGCTCGGAAACAAGGCTCTTGTGTGAGCAGAGCCCTGGGGCCATTCAGTCAGCCTAAGAGACTGCAGGGTTTGTGCTGCCTTTCTGAATTATTATTTTTTCCTCTTTAAAGGGGCCATGGAGCATTGACCGGAGCTATGGGAATGACATTTGCCCTCAGAGTGGGGCAGCCAAGTTGCTGGGGGGAGGATGGTTTAATCCTGGTACTGGGGCTTCATGGAATGCCAGGAAGCAGGTTGAACTTGAGGGGTCATAGCTGGAGCCTCCAGTCTTGTGGGGAGAAGTGGTTTGCCAGGATACATCAAGAAGGTTGGTTAGGGCAGCTGTTGAATCGACTTTTCTCTTAGGTGGGGTTGGGGGAGCACCTTTCTTTTTGGGGGAGTGATAATATCAGTATTCTTGGGGAGATGTGTATAGTCTGAAACAGTATGTTATTGAATACTATTCATTGAGGAGAATAAAAGTGTAATAAAGCCTCTAGGCTTTGGGTGAGGGATCTAGAGGACAGGGCTTGGGCAGGGGAGCCCCTTTACTAAGTGCTTAGGGCTGGGATGGTTTCTGGAGAGGAGGCTCTGCTTGTCCTGCCTAGGAATCCTATCATTCAGGTCTTAGCTTGCTGTCACCCTCAGACCCACCCAGGCCACACTCAGCACTCTGTCACTTCTCTGCGTTAGCTCTCTGCACAGCACTAGCACCTTGCGGTGTTTGTTTTTTGGGAGCCCTTGCTCTCCTGTGACCCCTGAAATGAGTGGTTATATGCATGACATACATACACGACACAGCTTAAAGAAGTCTTGGGCAGGTACACATCATCGATGCTTCCCCTGAAGGTATTGAAATCTGGAGAGGAGGAGGGAATCCTTGCACACATGGCCGTATCCCCAGGACCCACAAATTTAGCTGAGTGTACTAGTTCTGTTGCATTAGCATGGGCTCTTGTTTCTCTCATCAGGAAGTTGGCTACTGCTTATCTTTTTGCACTTTGGAGTTTGGCCATTCTTTTTTCTTTTGACCCAAAGTGATCTGAACCTTAAGCTTTCACATAAGGATGAGCTGGAATCCCATGGGAAGTGCTAAGCCATGGTCAACTGGCTCCAAAACTATTTTCTGTCTGTGTCCTTCAGGCGCAATCTGAGGAACAGGCCCAGAAACTAGTTTCTGCCCCATTCTGACTCACCCGAGACCCTGATGGATGTAGGTGGATGGGTGGAGGAAGTGAAACCATTTCAGTCTCTCTGGCCATGTTTGGGAACTTGCACATCCAGGGAGAATGCATAGGGAGACATCCTTTTGCATTTATTTCTTGTCCTTCATTTTGCTGTCAAATGAGCCACAGAATGGAGCCAGGAGACACCTGTGAGGCCGGATGACCTCTGCCTATAGAGCTTCTCACAGGTAATGCTGCAGGTGACAGGACAGCCAGGGGCATCTTGGCCTGTCTCAATAGTGAAAGCTGGGCATATTCTCTTTTCCTTTACAGACATGGCTTGGCCTGTCAAACATTCCAGAAACCCTGCCTTCCTGTGCCAAAATCCTCTTTTGAACTTTTTTTTTCTCTTGGCATCTTCATGTTTCTTAAGTTCACTAATCTTATGATTAGTGAACAATTAACTTATATTGATGTGTAGTCCCTCCACCCCCTCAACCAGCAGTTTGTTTTTAAATATTGGTGCTTCAGGTTTTGGGAACTCTATGGTGTCTTTTTCATCACTTGCTACCTCTTGCCCTAGTCCAAGCCGCTGGAGTCTGGCCTGGGTGGTTTCTAAGACCCTTGCTGCTGTCTCTGCTTCCACACTGCCCGGCATTGGGATGCTTGCTCAGCATCAAGAGAGATCCTTTGCTTGAAGGCCAACCTCCTCAGCTGCTCACCCACAAGTCTACTCTGCTCTAACCCTTCCATGTTCTGAGCCCTGTTCCAGGGCCTTTGCAGTTGTGCTAGGGAGCCTCATGCTGACCTGCGCTTCAGCTTCATTCTGGCTGTGGCTCAAATCACACTTGCTTAGAAAGATCTGCCTTGCCTGCCTCCTGTGGTGCTCTGGGCCCCCTGCCTTGCTTTCTTTTCTCATGATGCACGGTACATCTTGCTTCGTGTTATATGATAGAGTCTTGTTCCCCTTGAGCATGAGCAGGCCGGGTTGGGGTGCATGGCCTCCCTGTCTGTTCTCATCATTGTCTCCCAGCACTTGCAACACTGCTCGGCACATGGCTGTTAGACCTCAGTCTTTCTGTTCACGGCTGAGCTCAGCATCTAGCGCAGGTTGGCATGTGGAGGGACTCAGCATTTGCTGAGTGAGCAAAGAATGAAAGAAAACTTCTCAGTCAGTAGAAAAGGTTTCAGGGGAGAGGGTTCCAGATGCCTCTGTGTGCTGAGCTCTTTGTAGACTTTCATGCAGAAAGTAAATCCTTGGTCATCTTGGGCATGGGCCTTGATATCCAGAACTATGCAGATTCCCTGGCCTGCTCCTGCTGTCCCAAGGAACACAGGGAGTGATTATGGGCAGAGCTTACCGTCTTATGTTTTGTACTAGATAGTCCGATGGGCTTAGGCAGCACTACTCTGAGCCATGGAGAGTCTTGAGAGACAGGCGGCCCACAGGGCTGAGGCCAGACTGGGAGATGGGATCTGGCTGTCCCACCCTAACCAGTAAAAACACCTGCCATGCCACTTGGCTCCTGGGGACCTGCATGGGCCTGAGAAAGAGTGACACGAGTCTCTGGGGTGGGGTCCTATTGCATCTCAGGGAGTCACAGGTCTTCGCTTATACAAAAACAGGCAGGTGGTGGACCAGAATTGGCCTTTGAACCATTGCTTTTCAGCCCCTCAGTCTGAGCCATCACTTAGCTTGAGAGATGTATTCTAGTAGACTTTTACTGGGCACTTTGCTTGTACCCTTACTCCCCTGTAGTCTGGAGGGATCCTTTAAGAACCCAAGGAAAGGGCCTCCCTGGTGGCGCAGTGGGTTAAGCAACGCACTATGAAGCAAACCTCAGCCACTGCAGCACGAGTTCAATCCCTGCTGCTGGCCAGGGAGGGGA
>JAGFMF010011481.1:115566-128101 GCA_019455555.1 Galemys pyrenaicus | reverse complement strand
CCCTCCCTGGCCGGCAGCAGGGATCGAACTCGTGCTGCAGTGGCTTTGGTTTGCTTCATAGTGTGTCGCTTAACCCACTGCGCCACCGGGGAGGCCCAGAATATATATTTTTTTAAACTGTAAATTTTCTTTTCTTCTTTCTATATATTTGACATCACTTGTAATCCCCATGTATTCCCACCACCATCTCACCAGTGCACATCACCTCAGGCCCCGTGCTCTGAAAGAATACTTTTTGAGGTGAATCACATAAAATTCACCATTTAAAGTAGTTAGTGGTGTTTAGTACCTTCATCCTGTTGTGCAATAATCACCTCTAGTTCCACAACTTTTTCATCACCCCAAAGGGGGACCAGGTCCCCAAAAGCTGACATTCCTAGTTTCCCTCTCCAAGCTCTGGCAACCACCAGTTAGGCTACTTTTTGTTGCCCTAGACTTACATATTCTGAACATTTCGCACAAATAAGTGGCCCTTTGTGTCTGGCTTCTTTCACCTAGCACAGCTTTCATTTCACTTTTTTATTCTGCAAGAATTCCAGAGGCATAGGGAGTAGCAATAATCACAGAGAGGTCCTGGGTACACTCCCCTCTCCCCAGGGTCTTCCGATCCTTTTGGGTAAAGATGGTTGCTAGGTTCCCGAATTTGGGGACCGGAAGTGAAGAAGGAGCAGCCATCCCAGAGGGCCCCCCTGTTGTTCCATGACTTAGCTGGCACTGCCCCCACCCAGCAGGCCTGTGGGAGCAGCCCTTCAGGCTGGGCTTACCTCTCTGGGTACTGGCTGCTCCTTTCCTCTGGCCCAGCATTGGCCTGGGTGCGGTGGTGGCAGTTGGGAGCTTGTCCCCTCGTTGCTAGCTTCTGAGCTTTGTCCCCTTCCTGGCCGCCCAGCTTTTCTCCCAACAGCGAGTTGGGGCCCCGACGGCTGTATTTGCCTCCTGGGCCCTGGTCTGGTGCCCGAGTTGGGGGGAGAGAGGTAGGATTTCAGCCCTCCCCCAGCAGTTGGCCAGCAGGGTGAGGGGCTGGTTGTATTTTAAGCTGTTGAGTGGTTCAGCAGGAACTCGGAGGCCTCTTCTCCCAGCAGATGCAGTGCTGCCTTCCTGCAGGTCACTTGGGCTCCGAAGGCATGTGGGCACTGCCTGCCTGGGACCCAGAACTATTAATATACCTGCAGGCCGTTGAGCAGGCCCACACCCTCTGGGGCCCTGCTGTTCTAGTCCTTTCTGGTGCATTTCTTCATGCTTCCTCTCCCTCTTCCTGGAGTCCCCTGGTGGGGCCCAACTCTTGGACAGTTTGACCAGCTCCCTCTTTTTGATCCCTATTTGGTCTTGTTACCCCTCTGACTTGGGGCTTCAGTAGCCTCTCTCTCCCCATTCCCCCCAGGCCACACTCTGGGCAGAGTTTGGAGTCGACAATGCTTTCTTTAGTGCTGCGATGGTAGGTAGCATTGGATGTGGGGTCCTCTCGTGTCCATGATGTATGCCTGAATTGAGGCAGGCTCTGCCTGCCCTGGGCTTTTGTGCCCTGCTCCTTTTCCCCACATTGCCTCTGACTGAGGACCCACCAGGGGCAGAATGCATCCTCAGCACCTGCTGCTTAGGGTCAAACCTGTCCTGCCTGCCACGGCCCATGTCTTTAATAGGACGAGCGCCAGGAAACTCTGGGGCCTTTGATGGTTGGCCTCATCATGGGCACAGCTGGGCCTTCTCCAGCTCCTTGCATTGTTTGCCCCATCTTCTCTCACTGGCTTCCCGCGCTACCCCCCACCCCCACCTCCCTCCTTTCCAGCACTGCTCCTCCTCACTGAGCAGTTGTCAGGGAATTTAGGGGGAGTAGAAAGCCTGGCAACTCAGGGGTCCAGAGTTGTAGGGAGCTTGGGGTATGTGCTCAGGGCTTGCACAGGGTGCTATGTTGGGCTGACAGGCAGGAAGATGGCCTTGAACAGGCCTGGGTGGGAAATGGAGAGGCAGGTCTGAGAGTTGGGGCTGAAGCCCCATCAGCCCAGCCTCGGGGCATTTGCTGGAACTCCGTTTCCTGACCCTTTCCACACTTAGAGAGAGGCTCTCTGCACCAATAACTCTGGAATTTGTCACCTCCCTGGGAACACAAATGCACAAGGAAAATAATCCAGAGTGTCTCTTACGGCTCAGAAGGGGAAATGGATGATCTATCTAACGGATTCTCAAAATAGCTGGGATTTTTCCAAGCCCAGTGAACTCTGAGGACCTGAACTGGGCACTGGGGCGTGGGCTGCTGATTGGCCTCTTTTTGCACTGGGCAGGGGCTTGGGAAGTGCCTCCATGTCTGCCTCTGGGGTCTTACTAGCACTTAGTGCTGTTGGGGAGATATGTCCACTTGAAAGTCTCATTTTCAGGGCAACTCAGGTCTCCATCCGCCGCCTGCCCCCTCACCCCCCTTTCCAGGTTTGTGTGTGGTTCCTGGGGGCTCAGTCTAGGGCAGTTTTATATTTAGCCAGGCCATGACTGTGGGGCCACTCGGGTTACATCTGCACAGAAGCTGGCAGTGCCAGGGCAGTGTGGGCACCTTTCCAGCACCGCGGCAGAATTTGATCTTGCCTGCCTGGCCCAGAGCTGCCCCGTGGTGGGGGTTGACGGCCGGCAGCTAGAGCTGCTGGCCGGGGCAGGCAGAGTGGTGCGGCATGGACCTGAGCATGAGCATGGTGGCCCGGGAGGCCAGCCAGGGCATTAGCCCTGGCCTCAATGGCCTTCCCCGGCCCGTACCCCCCAAGGTAGCAAAGAAACCTAAAAAGGCTGTTCTCTTCTTCGAGGTGGAGATTCTGGATGGGAAGACACGGGAGAAGCTGTGCTTCCTGGACAAGGTAGGACTGGCCTCAGCTTGGGCTCCACTAGGCCAAGGGCACTAGGCCTAGGATCTTGTTACTTCCAGGGGCTTCTAGCCCGGGGAGATTGGCGTGCTCCTCCCACCTGTGCCTTGGTGTCCTACCTGCTGCCATTTCTGGGGGTGCACAAAGGGTTCAGCTTCTGGGTTTGCCCTAACTGGTATAGGGCCCTAGCCCCTGGGTGTGGCTGAGGGCTGGCCTTCTGGTGGGAGAAGTGGTAAAGCAGCTTCAGTGGATCCTGCAGGCCTCTAGGGTGTGGGAAGGGAGATGAAGTGGTGAGACCTGCCCCCTACTGAGGCAAGACCTGATGTTAAGGGATATGTCCCTGGGGAGACCTTTATTCTAGGGGAAGCTGTGGATGTGGGTGGGAGGGCAGGCAGAGCCTCAGGCTTAGTTCCCATGCTCACATCATCTTCTGGCCAGGCTGGGGCATCCTGGCGACCTGTTAAAACTGGGCCCTAAGTTTTAGTAGGGCCCTTGGACTCTTGGTCATATGGCTAGAAGTCTGGTCCTAACCCTCCTTCCTCCCAGAGCAGTTCCCTGGGTCCCTAGTCCATCTCCCTTACCAGGAGGGAGCCTGAATCACGGGTGTATGCTCACTCACTCGTGTCTCTGTGGCCTGTGCTTTCCCAGGTGGAACCCCACGCCACCATCGCCGAGATTAAGAACCTTTTCACCAAGAGCCGTAAGTCCAGGGCCCAGCCACACTGCTCCCAGGCGGGACCGTCCTGTGTGCCTCTTCTTCAAGGGCCTGCAGAGATGCTGCCAGTGTGACCAGGCCTTTCTGGGTTTGCCCAGGACAGGCACCCCCAGTGTTGTCATCAGCAGAAATGCCCTTGCTGTGCTCTGGGAAGGACATTCCGCCTCTGCCTGTGCTCTTCAGGCTTGTGTCCTAGGGCCTCACAGGGCTTAGAGGTCTTGCTCTGGGGGCAAGAGGAACTGTGGAGGGGCCCTGGGCCCCTTCAGGCTGTGCGTTTGACACCTGCTCTCCCTGCAGATCCGCAGTGGTACCCTGCCCGCCAGTCCCTCCGCCTGGACCCCAGTGAGTACTTCTGTGCTCAGATGTCCCTGTTCCCCCTGGGTGGGAGCCAGTGGTAGGAGGTTCCTGCAGCTCCTGAGCCCTGGCCTGCCTGTCCACAGAGGGCAAGTCCTTAAAGGATGAGGATGTTCTACAGAAGCTGCCCGTGGGCACCACAGCCACACTCTACTTTCGGGACTTGGGGGCCCAGATCAGCTGGGTGACGGTGAGTTCCAGCTGCCCCACCCCCAATGGCCCTCTCTTTCTTTAGTCTGCCCCCTTGGGGTGATTCACCTTGCCACCCCCTCCATGCTCCTAGGTCTTCCTGACAGAATACGCAGGGCCCCTTTTCATCTACCTGCTCTTCTACTTCCGGGTGCCCTTCATCTACGGTCACAAATACGACTTCACGTCCAGTCGACACACAGTGGTGCAGTGAGTTGGGTGCGGGAGGGAGGGGACCCTGGGGTAGGGCCTTGCATAGCCCCTCCCCTGCTTAACCTGCTCCCTCCACAGCCTCGCTTGCATCTGCCATTCGTTCCACTACGTCAAGCGCCTACTGGAGACGCTCTTTGTGCACCGCTTCTCCCATGGCACCATGCCGCTGCGCAACATCTTCAAGGTGAGCCCCGGGCCCCCACCTCTGCCTGTCCACACCCTCGTAACCCCTCCTTGTCCCTGTTCTTCCACCCTTCTGGGCCAGGCCCCATCTCTGCCCTGCTTTTTCAGAATTGCACCTACTACTGGGGCTTTGCCGCATGGATGGCTTATTACATCAACCACCCTCTCTACACACCCCCTAGTAAGTGGTCTTTGACCCTGTTTCTCCTGTCTGAGCCCCTACTCAGGCAGTCCTCTCATGGGCCACCCCTCTCTGCTTTCTGTTCAGCCTACGGAGCCCAGCAGGTTAAACTGGCGCTGGCCATCTTTGTGGTGAGCAGTCTGGGGTGAGTGACAGGGTGGAGGGAGTCTGAGGGGACCTAGGTTGACCCCACTCTTCTGACAGATCTGCCAGCTCGGCAACTTCTCCATCCACATGGCGCTGCGTGACTTGCGGCCAGCTGGTGAGTAGCTGGCCTGGGACAGGAGGGGATCAGGCTGCTGCAGGGTCCTTCTCACCTTCCTCTCCTGCCCACTAGGATCTAAGACCAGGAAGATTCCTTATCCCACCAAGAACCCCTTCACATGGCTCTTCCTGCTGGTGTCCTGCCCCAACTACACCTACGAGGTGAAGCGCTGCCTTGCTCATCTTCTTTCCCTCTGGCTTGTGGAGGCTGGCCCTTGGTGGGGTGCTGGGTTTGGCAGTTTGAACTCGGAGCCTTTGCAGGTGGAGGCTGCAGCTTCTCCGGGGGTTGGAGGGTGTATACAGCTGGCTGGTGCTGTCAGGGCTGAGGGGCAGCTTCATGGTGTAGCCTTGGGGCTACCTGCTGCCCTCACCCTGCTATCTGCCTACAGGTGGGGTCCTGGATCGGCTTTGCCATCATGACACAATGTCTCCCAGGTGAGCCCACTGTCCCTCCCTCAGTGTCCCTGTCTCCCCAGGCCCCCTCCCTGACACTTCTTCTCTCCGTAGTGGCACTCTTCTCCTTGGTGGGCTTCACGCAGATGACCATCTGGGCCAAGGGCAAGCACCGCAGCTACCTGAAGGAGTTCCGTGACTACCCACCCCTGCGCATGCCTATCATCCCCTTCCTGCTCTGAGTCGCTTACCCCCAGGCTGGCCATGCTGGGCGCATATCCCTCTACTCCAGTGTCATTCTGGAGGGGGATGGGGGCACTTTCAGCACCTGGAATAAAACCTGCCATCTCCACCCTGACTCAGACTGCGTGTTTCTTTGGGATTTTGGGGCTAGCAAACCACAGGAAGAGTCAGGACACAGGCTGAGGGCCTGGAAGTTTTTATTTCTGACACAGGGGGTAGTGGGGGGGTCCACTACAAGGCTACCTCTGGGGCCACCTCGCCACTGCCCTGGCCCCTGGCCAGGTTTGCTTCCTTCTGTTCTCGCCGCTGCTTACGCTGGAGTAGTCGCCGCTCCCGCTCAAACTCCTTCATGCGCTTCACATAGCTGTGGGCAGAGCAGAAAGGGCATCAGGCTGAGGCTCTCTGGTACTCCTGAAGCTAAGGGGACTGGAAGAGGTATCTGGGAGCACTCTAGGGAGGCCTCTGAGTGGGGATTGGAGTTGGGTGGCCCAAGCAGGTATCCCTGGTGGACTCCAGTGACCCCTGGCAGGGCTTGTCTTCCCTCTGGAACCTGGCCTGGTCACTTTTCCAAGTAGCCTCAAAGTTGCTCTACTTCCACCCCTGCCCCATCCCCTCAAAAGGCCCCTTGAAATTCCTCTTTCCACTAAGGCGGGGGTCTGGCCAGAAGCCTTGCCACTAGTTACTGTCCTCCCACAGTTGGGCGGCTCACTCAAGGTGCTCGCAGTAGTCCCAGTCGTGCTGCTCGTGCTTGCAGGCCAGGAAGTTGGGGAAGCTGTCACGCTTGCATTTGAGCAGCCGGATGAGGTAGTGGGCACAGTAATCCCGTTGCTGGAGCGCCAGCTGCGCATCGTTCATCTCCTGCTGTGTGGCTATCATCTCTGCAGGAGGTGGGTGAGGGACTCAGCCTAACTGCCAGGACCCTCAGTACCCCTAATCCAGAGAAACCAGCTCAGAGGCCCTGTGGGTACCAGCCACCCTGACAGGTAGAGGGTCCTGAGGAGCCAGGCTTCTCTAATTTGCAAAACAAAAACAAAAACAAACGCTTCAACAGGGGGAAGAATCCCTCTTTTCCCCCAATCACCCTGGGTTCCTCAACATCAATCCCACCCCCCATCATTCCCCAGACAGCCCAAGCCTGTGCTCAGAGATCATATTCTTTCAGTGCTGGGGCCTGGACATTAGCTTGGCTCTTGCTGCTCAGTGGTGTGGCCTTGTGGAATCTCTATTCCAAAGTCAACCAAGTGAGCCTTTAGTAAACTAACACATGCAGAGTCTCAGGTCCAGGGCCTCAAAGAGGGCT
Source organism: Galemys pyrenaicus (assembly GCA_019455555.1). Taxonomy (NCBI): domain Eukaryota; kingdom Metazoa; phylum Chordata; class Mammalia; order Eulipotyphla; family Talpidae; genus Galemys; species Galemys pyrenaicus. Next base: position 121,226 of record JAGFMF010011481.1, on the reverse strand, counting down.
GGAGCAGCCCTTGGTCCTGGTGATCCAGCTACTCACAAAACCGCAGCTCAGAGTAAACCAATCTTCAGAAAGCCCGCTGGTTTGTGAGGCATCATGGGCACACAACCTAGCCCAAGCGCCGTGCCTGGCTATCCTGCATCGTCCTGGCTGCCTCACTCTACCAAGCGTGGGTGCTCAGGCTCTAGTCTTTCTCCAGCCTCTGGTGCCCTCCTCTCCCCCAGGGCCACCTGTTTCATGGTCCTGGTCCTTTCCATCAGTATCAAAGTATCACATCCCACCTCATCTTCCCTGGCTGGCTTCTCTTCCTGCGTTCGAGCACACTTCTGTCTCACTTGGCCTGGGGCGTCATCTGCCCCCACATCCCATTTCCTTCCAGCTTCTACACTCTACCCCAGCACTGCCCAGGGCCACATAGCACCCTAGGACAGCTTGCTTCTTCAGCCTCTTGTTTGCTTTTCTCTTGAATGTTCTTTTCCTAAGCTCCCCCTGCACTACCCCTTCCCCGATTTCCTCCTGTATCTATGGCTGCCCATCATCTAAGTGCTGATTTTTCAAGGCTCTCATGCTGAGAGGCTTCTGCTCATTCTACTCCATGGCTGTAGTCATGGCTCATCATCCACAGACTGATGAGCCCCAACTTGGCTGTCTCGTCTAAGCTCCAGGCCTGTGTATCCACTGTAGGGTCTCTCCCACCCCAGCTGGCCGCATGGTATTGTGACCAACAGCAAAGATTTACAGAGCACCAAGTATGTGAAAGGCATTGGGGATATAGCAGAAAACAAGGATAGATCGAACAAACTTGCTGGAGACACAGAATAAATGGGTAGTGCTAGAGGGTGTAGGATGTTTGGCAATGCTGAATACTAAGGGGGAAGAGGGAGAGAAACAGGCAATATTGGAAGGTGGGTCACAACTTCAGATGGAGGGGCCTTTCAGAAGGTGGCAACTGAGGGTGAGGCAGTGAGTCACACAGACACCTGGAAAAGAGCTGTCTAGGTAGCAGAAGAGCCTGCACCTAGGCCTTGGGGAGAGAGGACAGGCATCAGGATGCCCTGAGGATTTGGACAAGAACACATGGAGAGATGGCTGGCGGAAGGGGCAGGCTTGGTGGGGAGGGCAGGAGCTCTGTTTTGGACAGGATGAATGTGAGATGCCCATTAACATTGTGCAGTGATGCCAAGCAGGCCATGGGGTTCATGTCTGGAGTTTAGGCTTAAGGACTGGCTGAAGACAAAAACTGGGGAGCACTGTTTTAAATGGTATTTTGAGCCAGGAGACAAGATGGGACCCTAAAGATAATGGGGGAGTCACTGCAGGAACACCCCATGGGGTGTGTGGGAGTGTGGGGTCTTGGGAGGTGAAGAGGGGCTTCCAGGAGGTTGGTAGTGATCTACTGTTGCAGCAGGGGGTGAATTAGAACTGAGGCTTGACAATGGGGCTTGGGGTTATAGACATCGGGAAGTGGAGGGCTTGACAAGAGTCTCTTCAGTGAAGTGGTAGGAAGCTAGGTGGAGCTTGAAGATAATGGGGCTGGAAGGTGATTTTAAAACAGTGGAGACAACTATTTGAAAGTTGACGGAAAACTCATGTGGCATGAGAGAGGTAACCACTTAGGGCAATGTCACTGGATGAAAGGCACGGGGAGGGGGGAGGGGTGTCTTCTAGACCAAGGGCAGATCTGGCAGGGTCCCAGGCCACACAGGAAGAGTATGCAGGGGGTCCATGAAAGCTCTTTTGAGTGCTTCAATTTTCTTGATAAGAGGATGCAAAGTGACCAACTGAAAGGTAGCCTCAAGGAAGTGCTGGCTTCTGAGAGAGAAGGTATACTGGAGGGTGGTCTAGGAGAGAGTGTGAATGGCTAGGAAACGTTTGCAGGAAAGTCAGCAGGACAAAGGGCCAACTGGAGGAGCCACTGGGAGGTCAGTCAACCAGGCTGGGTGTTTTTCTCCAACGATGTTCAGCTGCATAGGCACAGGGACCAAGGAGGAGGAGAGCTTGATCAAACCAGGGCTTTGGCTTAGACAAACAAGAGAGAGGAGCAGGAGGTTGTGGGTGATTGGAAAATAGACTGGGCAAAACAGGTTGTGAGGGGCCGTGGAAAGAATTAACTTGGTTGAAGAGAGTGGATGTATGGACTACTAGGAATCAGGAAAATGAGTCCACTTCTCAACCTTTCAAATACAGACCTCACCCCCGTTTTAGAGGTCCCACTCTCTCACCCACCCAGCATGACCTTTTGACAAAGCAAATGTGACTGTGTCCCTCTGCTTCTAAGCACTGGCTCTTCCCTCTCCTTGGTCTCAGTCTGGCCAACTCCAACACACCTCATGAGCCCCGGGACTCCCAGGTGCCACTTCCCGGATCTTTCTGGTCCCACTGTCTTCTGAGAGTTTCCTTTCATCAGTGCCTATTCCTCCCGCGGTGCCCTACCTGGTACTTGGCCCGGGGCTGGCACTTCACATGCTTGTGATAACACACAAAAAAATGCAACGTGCAGGATACGTGTGGCACGAGTACCGGTTGGTTTTCTTGCGCATACCTAAAACAGTAGTGCTACTGGACCGGGGTACAATAAGCACCCTCCGTAAGAAACCCTCTCAGGGCTCTCGACTGAGCCTAGCTTTGAGCACTCATTAGCTTCATGTCGCTAGGCCTTTGCTCGTATAGTGCGTTCTATCTGCGATGCTTCTACACTCAGGCAGGGTCACGTTCGTCCCCAGGAACCGCCCAGTGCCCAGGTGGGAGCTGAGCCCACTTCCGAGGACCTTGGGGGTCGGGGGCTGCGCCTCGCGCGCCACGACTCCGGCCGGCCGCGCCTGCGTCCTGGGACTCACCGCGCTCCTTGCGCTCCGGGAAGCCATAGTCGGGAGGGAAGGTAGGCATCCGCAGGGGGTCGGGCTCCCCCGATCCATCGCTCAGGTAGCGCCTGCCCAGGTGTGCCCCCATAGCTGCTGTCGCCGCGGGTTTCCGCCGCCGCTCGGGGTCACCTCACTCCCACTCGGAAGCACTTCCCTTCTCCAGCCACACCTTCCGGGTCGCGCAGGCCGCCGCGGGGATCATAGAGACGAACGCCTCCGGAGGCTTTCCGATGTCTCTGGTGCCGCCTTGAGGCCGGGAGGAGTAGCCTCTGGGTAGACACTGGGCCTCCCCTCTGAATGTCCAGCTTAGCAGAGCTAGGAGGGGACACTGGGGGAGGATGTAGGCCTGAGGCCTCCCTCCGTCTTTCCTGGGCGCTCCAGGTCTCTCCAGGCTAGAGCAGAAAGGAAACCTCTTTTTCATGTCTTTTTAAAAAAAAAAAAACAAAAAGTTTTTTTTTTTCTCTTCTAAAACATTCGAAATTGCCTTGACCTTACCTCTCCCAATATGGATATGATTAATGAATGTCAAAAGTTTAAATAAAATTATTTAAATTATTAAATTTATTATTTGCTTAAACTATTGATTTAAATATTAAATAAAATTATTTAAAATTACTACATTTAAGTAGGCAAATAAAGTTACTCATAAATAAAACTAAAGTTAAATTTTTAAAACGATTCCTGTTGAATGCTTTTATAAAAATAGAACAAATTGTAATTCTAGCATCCTACTTACCACTATAAAGAACTGGTATTATAGTTTACACTTGCTACAGTAGGGCTTAATATATGCAAAGTCAGATATAATGCGGTACTTAATACTGCCAGATACCTCCTGGCCTCAGTATGCAACAGTAACAAATTCTGTGCTAATATGTTACTCTTTCTGGAATCCCACACTGGAGCACAAAGAGAGAGCATTCAACAAATGCTCCCCGATTATCAGGAAATGATACTTGGTAATGCAAGAATAGACTTCATTAGACAAGATGTTGTGGTTGACTTGCTCCCCCTCTCCTCCAGCCCCAAGTACGTTGAACTCCTGACTTGTGAATGTCAAGACCTTATTTGAAAATGGGCTCCTTGCAGATGTAATCAAGATGAGGTCATACGGGATTCCGGTGGGTCCTGATCCAGTGACTGGTGAGAAATGAGAGAAATTTGGACACAGACACCCAAACAAGGAAAAGACAGAGAAGTTTATGAAGGCAAAGATTAGAGTGATGCAGCCATCAGGGAATGTAGTAGAGGCATCAGAAGCTGGAGAAACAGAATGTCCCTTTGAGCCTTTGGAGGAGGGAGCTGACACATACTTGCTTGGGAGTCTGAGACCTTCCTCAGACTTTGGCTATGTTGACACCTTGCTATCAGATTTCTGAACTCCAGAGCTCTGAGTAAATTCCTGGTGTGGTAATCCACCCATTTGTGGTCATTTGTTGTCGCAACACTAGGAAATGTGTACACCGCATTTAATGGCTAACCCCCGGGTTTGTCTTTGTCCAGAACTGCAGATGCATGTATGTCTGCAGTTACCCACTGGGCACCACTACTTGGGCGTCTCGGACCTCACATCCGGTCTCAGTCTGTTCAGGCTGCTGTAACAAAGTACCATAGTCTGGGGAAGGCTTATAAACAATAGAAATTTATTTCTCACAGTTGTGGTTGTGTGCCAGTATTGTCACGTGCTGGTGAGGGTGGTCTGGATTGCAGATGGTTGCCTTCTGCTTGTAGGAAGGAGGGTGAGCTACTTCCCATGTCTACCCTTTATAAAGGTACTGATTATATTCACCAGTGTTCCACTCCTGTGACCTGGTTATTTCCCACCTCCTCCTCTGCCCCCCAGCTCTGTATACAGGGATCCATATTGCATTTTACAAATTGAAGGTTTGTAGCAACTCTGAGTGGAGCAAGTCTATTTACACCACATTTCCAACAGCATCTGCTTACTTTGTGTCTCTGTGTCACATTTAATTAAGTCATGTATACTATTTTAGACATAATGCTGAAGCCAGTGTGCGCTGTTAGTTTAGCCCTTGGACCACAGGTTCTTGTCCCAGGAAGCTATACAAAGGAATTCACAGACATTTTAGATAAGTAAGCAGAGAGAAGCAAACCTTGTTTAAGAAAGTAAAGTTTATTTAAAGGAAGAAAGTAAGGACTCCCAAGTCCTTACAGCGAACTTGGATGGGCAAAGAAGTCATTGTGGGCCTGTGTCTAGGGTGTTTAAAACTTTTTTTCTCTCTATTTTAAAATCTGGTCATTCTCTTGGCTTTCTCCCAGTGGCCATACTCCTCCTGGAAGCTGTGTCTAGCTTCAGCTGTCCAAGGTCTCCTTCTAATTTACTGCCCTGATTAGTCCTTCTAGATTTCTCTGCCCTTATCTCAGAAGCCTCTTTAACTCTCCCAAAGTTCCTGTCTGTGCCATCCCTGAAGCTGCCTACTTAACCCTGACTTGCCCTGGGACTCCATGCTATTGTACACTTAGATCATAGAATAAGGTAAACATAATTCTTATAGTCTCTAGGAAACATACAAAAAACTGTGATTGCTTTACTACGATATTTGTTTTATTGCAGTTCCTATGGAATTGAAGCCACAGTATTTCATGGCAGTGTCTGTACTATTGTTACAGGGCAGGGAGAGGAGTACTTTAGAATTTTTAAACTTGCTTTTTTAAAAAAAGCCCCAGCGAGAATGGCACATGTCAAAACAAGTAGCAACAACAAATGTTGGCGAGGATGTGGAGAAAAAGGAACTCTCTTACACTGCTGGTGGGAATGCAAGATGGTCCAACCATTATGGA
>JAGFMF010011481.1:100596-115141 GCA_019455555.1 Galemys pyrenaicus | reverse complement strand
GAGGGGATTATGCTTAGCGAAGTAAGTCAGAAGGCAAAAGAAAAATACCAGATGGTTCCTCCCCTAGGAGGAACATAAGGGAACCAAATAAAGATCAAGAAAAGGAATAAGAACAATAATAATAATAATAACAACAACAAGAAAGACACAAAAATCAAAAATGAAAAGACAAGGACAAACTGGGGAGACTTGGTGGGGAGGGAAAAGGGGAAGGGTGGAGGGCAGACGGGAGCACCGGGGACTGAGGTGATGGTGCACTGATATGATATGGTGATGGGGAATACATGGGGATTACAATTGATGTCAAATATATGTAAATTAAAGAAAAATGTATATATATATAAAAAAAATAAGAATCTTACAATAAAGAAATAAATCTTTAAAAAAAACTGAGACATTCTGCAGGGAAGAGGGAGGGAACTGGATCAAGGCAGGGATGGGAAGAGCACAAGGGACTACTGTGATGGTGCACGGGTGAACTGGTGGTGGAAATTCTGTGGAGACCACACCCAGAAAAGAAAGCAAACATTTTAAGAAAAAAAATAAATAAAAATTTAAAAAATAAAAAAAATAAAAATGGTTTTTTTCTATTTGCTGTATTAAGACAAATATATAAGACTTTTAATGGAAAGGAATTTTAATACAATTAGGGTATAATATAGATAGGATAAAGAATATAGTTACTACGTTAAATATTTAAAGTTACTTATTTTTTTGAGGGTAAAAGTTTAGCCAAATAGGATTGGCTTAAATTAAGGCCCAAAAGTCTGCCACAAGTTTAAGACCTTTCAGTAGAGACCCATAGAAAAGGGTTCAAAAGAGTTAGATAAATCTGGGAGGAAAAGAGAAAAATTAAAATTAAGATGAAAGCTGCCATTGTTTACTTCCCACGGGTTTCTCACTCACATTTGTTTTAACTAGTTTAAGATTAAAAACCAAGTGCAGTTTTTTCACATGTCCCTCTGCTCCATGTGCCTCCTGCAAGCTGCTCTCTATCCTGCTTCCTTTTTCCTCCCTTCTTTCTGTCCTTTTTTTAAACATTTTTTTTTATCTCTGCTCAGCTCTAACTACTTAGGGTGGAACTGGGATTTTGAAATTTTTTCCTTTTTTGGAGACCACCCTGTTACACTATCACATTGACAATTATATTGCAAATTTTTTTTGGTGGAGGGGAGACACAAACATCTAGCCTATAATATATACAGATCACACTCCTGGTTTCTCTGCGCTGTTTCTTTTCAATATTTGGTTTCCCCTCTGTCTTCCTGTCTTTGGCAGTGACTCCTCCATTATTCCAGGTGCTCAGACTCCAAGTCTTGTAGCCATGCTTGACTTTTCTTTTTCTCTCATCCCATATTTGCTATTCATTGGCAAATTCATTGAATCCACCATTGAAATTTATCAAGAACATGATCCTGCTCCACCTTCTCTATGGCCATCAGGCCAGGCCAAGTCACCATCACTTCTGCCAAATATGACTACATAGTCTGTCATCACTTTCCCTAATTTTTCCTTCTTAGGCTGCACTTGTCAAAATAGAAACCGATGTCATTTTGCTGCTGCTGAGACTCTCTTGTGGCTCCCAAAAGTAACACCCAGTTTTTATTCCACAGTAAGAGGACTGTGATGGGACACCAGTTCCCGTGTGATGGTGATAGTGTTACAGGGCAGGGAGAGGGGCACTATAGAACCCTCAAGCCTGCCTGTTCTAAATAGGTTCCTGCCATCCTCCACATCAAGACGAAACATACTCTAGTGCCTAAGACCTTTAATGGAAAGAAACGTTAATGCAATTAGTGTGTAACAAAGAAAGGACAAAGAATATAGGTTCCAAATCCAATACCCCAAGTTATCCATCCCCTCTTGGGTAAATGCCCAGCCAAACAGCGTTGGCCCAAAGCAGCCTGAAAGCCTGCCGCAAGTCTAAGACACCTCCTGGTGGAGACCCTAGAAAAGGGTCAGAAAAAAGGAGACAAGTCTGGGAGGAAAAGAGTAAAATCAAAATGAAGATAAAAGTTGCCCTTGTTAACCTCCCCTTGGGTATTTCACCCGCATCTGTTCTAACCAGTCCAGGACCAAGAAGCAAGCACAGCTTCTTCACATATCTCTCTGCTCCATGTGCTTCTCCAGGTCTCCTGGCTCTGCATCCTTCTTCCTCCTTCTTCCAGTCTCTACAGCTCCTTTTCTTCCTTGCTCAGCTCACCTTACCTTGGGTGGGGCCAGGATCCTGATACCTCCCATATTTTAACAATAGTGCAGATGTGGAGACCACCCTTGGGAGAACTACTGAGCTTGATTTTCATGTATTGACCATGTTATTGTTAAGTGAAAAAAGCCAGCTATAGAAAACACATCAAAGGTGATGGAGCCTTCCTTTACCGGGTTACTTGTGACTTGGTTACTGGGTTACCTCTCCAGGCCTTGGCAGAAATATGTGATTCTTATGCCTTTCCTAACTCCAGGGGGCAACATTTCCATTGTGGTTTTGTGATTGGTGTTCTTGGAGTTGTGTAGAACACAACTGTAGCAGGCAGCCCTGCCTGTCCTGGATGTCTCTCCTTCCCCACCCTTCCTCTGTGCTCAGCTGCTCACCCAGAGGTCACAGTTCGGAGGAAACCCACAGAGCAAATTATGGTTTACCTGCCTCATGATCTCAGGCAGAACTGACTTCCCCTCTCAAAGACTCAGTTTTCTCATAGGTAAAATGGGATCAGTAATACCTACCCCGTAGAGTTCCCAGCTAAGGTCTCCTGCTCAACAGTCTCCACCAGCTTCATGATTTTATTTTCCTTCTTAACGTTTTACACCATCTAATCTGAGTCCACTTGACTTATATCTCTCACTTCCTGAAGTTTCTCCCCTCCAAATCTTAGTTCCACAGTGCAGGGAATTTTGTCTGTCTTGTTCACTGCTGGATTGCTGCACCTAAAGTGGAGCTGGCACATAGTGGGTGCTTAATAATTATTTGTCATGTTAACAAGCAGGGTGGTTTGATGGTTACATGGTTGCAGTACATGCCTGGCACCTAAAAGGTACCCTATACATACTCACCATGGTTACTTTCACCAGGTCACATCCCCTAACTACAGTTATGCATCAGTAAGGACATTTAGTGAAGATGGTTTGCGCGTAAGATGATGTTCCCTACATATGACCTAAGTGTGTAGTAGGCTACACCATCTAGGTTGTGTCATTCTTTTCTATGATATGCATAGAAAATATTGCCTAATGCCACATTTCTCAGAATGCATCACCTTCATTAAATGACTCAGGACTATACATCAACCAGAGGGGTTTCCAGGGACCAGATATTTCATTAGAGGTTGAAGGGGTCCAAGCCAGGGATGACGGGGTGATGGGGAGAGTCATGGATCCTCCCTTGTATCCTGAGGTCCCTGGACTCAGATATACCAGCCTTACCTGTCCCTATTCAGAATTGGGGAGCTGGAGGCATCAGGGTAAGGATGATATTAGGAAGCCTGTGGGGGCGGGGGGGGGGGAGAGGGGGNCTGTCCCTATTCAGAATTGGGGAGCTGGAGGCATCAGGGTAAGGATGATATTAGGAAGCCTGTGGGGGCGGGGGGGGGGTAGAGGGGGTGGGGGGGCGAGGCTAAGACTGGGTCTTGGTCTCCCAGTGCCTTACACCCTTCCTGTTATGTCTCTACCAAACATCTGAAAACAGACCTTCGAGTCACCTTCCACCCCTCAGGCACCCTGCTTGGTTACCCATGACTTCCATATCCTCCTTACATCTCTCCCCCCTCCCCTCCTGGCACGCCCCAGGCAAGGGCTGTGCTTTTTCATGAGCAAAGAAGCCTCAGAGGCCCCAAGTGGTGGGTGGAGAAGAAAAACCCACAGTCTGCTGAATGGGAGAGTGGAAGCTCTAGGGGGGGGTAGATGCTGGTTTTGCCAGAAAATCCCTGGGAAAGGCCTCCTCTTTGCTTATAAGAGAAGATAAGAAGATCCTCTAACTGATGCCAGGAACTGCCTTAGAGCTTGGCAGGCAGGGCCATGACATTAATTCAACAAATATGCATTGGGGGCCTCCCTGGTGGTGCAAGGGGTTGAGCGTGGCCCTGTGGGGCTTCTGCCGCCACTGCAGCATGAATTCAATCCCTGGCCAGGGTGGGGACCCACATGGTGTAGCCATGCTCTTGTCTTGCCCACTGCTCCCCTCAGCAGTGTACTTCAGCCGATCTGCCTGTTCTGCTCCCCACTGTGTCTCTGGTGAATCCTCTCACCCCCTGCGCCTGTGGCCTGTACCCCAGCTCTTACATGAATAAATAAATAAAATATTATAAAAAAGAATAAAACATAAGCAAATACACATTGGATGCTTACTGTGTGGCAGGCAGTGGATCTGCTTACATGGGGGAAGTCAGGTGGTGGACAGGATAAAGAAGGGACATATGTGGAATGTCAGATGGTGGTAGATGGTAGGAACTATTAAGGAGAAACATTAGTATGGAGTGTATTGAAGAAGGGCTAGCTTGGAACTTTAAAAAGGTTGTTTCAGAAGGTCTAATGGAGAAGGGGACAAGGAAGACCTGCTTCTCAAAAGCTTGTTGTCCCCAGGGCCTCAGTACAGTATGAAATGTGCTTTCTACAAACAACCACATGGCTCTCCCTACCTCCTCAGTCCATTTTAATTGTCAGACTTTTCCTCTTCTTTTTGGTGTATGTGTTGAGAGAAAATTGACTTACAGTGTTATTTTAATTTCAGAGGTATATATAATGATTTGATACTTATATATATTACAAAATGATCACATCACAGTGACTCTAGTTAGCATCCATCACCACAGAGTTAGTTTTTTTTGAAAAAAGATTTTACTTATTTATGCATACAAGAGCTGGGGGACAGGTCAGAGGCGCAGGGGTGAGGGTGTGAGAAGATTCACCAGAGATAGGCTGGGGAACAGAACAGGCAGATTTACTGAAATACACTGCTGAGAGAAACAGTGGGCGAGACAGGAGAGGTCTGTGCTCCATGTGGGTCCTCTCCTTGGCCAGGGATCCAACTCGCACTGCAGAGTCTGTGGAAGCCCCACAGTGTGGCTCTCAACCCCTTGTGCCACCAGGGAGGCACAGGGAGGCACAGTTCATTTTTTTCCTTGTGATGAGAATTTTTAAGATATACTCTCTGAAAAGAGTAAACATAAGTAAAGTTTAGAAAAAAATTTAGGATGTGGTTTGCTAATAATGTGTGTAAGGTAGTGTTGATAGATACATATAGAAAAGATGATTCAATAAGAGCTAATTACTCCACAAGATTAGAAGAGGAATTAGTTTATTTGGACCTAGATTTCAGTGTATTTTGCCATCCCTGCAGTATAAACCATTTGACTTTCCTCAAGAGTGTGTTGCTTTCAACAGTTTGATAACCAGGGGATGAATGTACAGAGAGGTTTGTATTGCATCAAGAAGTGTATTTAAGGCCACATAGAATGCTTCTGTGAGTGTTCTCTGCTCACCTAGCTGCGAACAGTTATCTTAGTAAGTATATGTCTGGACAGTTCTATTTACAGAACTGACTACAAATGTGCCTAGAAACATGTAAAAAAGATGTTTCTAAGAGTGCTACTTGAAAAACAAAGATGTTCTCTTTGTTTTCCAATATACCATCTCACTTTCTTAACGTCAGGAAGCTGTCCCTCGGAGGGTGACATGTTTTGCATTTCCCTCAGCACGCCTTGCTTTGCACCTCACGTGTTTCGCTGCGGTGTGCTTTCACAGTCATTCACTCAGAAATATTTTTAATCTTTGACTTCCTCTTTGGTGTGTGCGTATTATTTAATTTCCAAATGTTTTCAGATTTTCCAGATATCATCAGTGATTTCTGGTTTAATTTGGTTCTGTTCTGAGAATATGTTTAGTATAATTTACATTTTTGATCTTCCTTTTTATTGTACCTTCACTCCCTACACACAACTGACCCCCTTTTCTGTTTTTTTTTTTCCACTTATGACTCTAACATAGTTTATATTTGACTTATTTTACTTATTGCCTTTGTCCCTGCACTTGAGAATAGGGGTTTTTGTTGTTTATCAATGTATCTCTAGTAAAAGAATACCAAGTTTTATTGTATTTTACTTTATTGTGTTTCACAGATACTGCACTTTTTACACACTGAAGGTTTGTGGTAAGACGATTAAGACTTGCCAAAGGCTCAAATTATGGTTAGCATTATTAGGAAGAAAGTATTTTAAAATCAGTGCATACACACTATTTTTTATAGTCATAATGCTATTGCACATTTAGTAGACTATAGTATAGCGTAAATGTAATTTTTATATGCACCGGGATACCAGAAATATTATGTGACTTGATTTATTGTGCTATTAGCTTTTCTGTGATGTGTGGAACTGAACCTGCAATATCTGTCCATATCTACAAAAGAACCTAACACATAAAAGGTGGTGAAAACATATTTGTTGGCTGGATGAATGGATAACTGCATCCCTAGTCTCCACTGGACATATAAGGAAACTGTCACTCAGATATTGTTCTACTCCCTTGGAATCAGGCAGCAAGAATGGAGCAGAGCCTGAATCCAACCAGGTCCAGCTGATGAGGCTGATTCCACTACCATTTCCTAAGCACCAAACCCAGGGGACTGGGCTTTGCATGGAAAGGGAGGCTGGTCTGCTGATGTCCTCCCACCTCACCTAGAATTTGGGTCACTTCCTCCCCATATGCTTGGGAAGATTTATCACTATTGGAGACTCTGCATTGCTTATATCAAGATTGTGAAGTAAGAAACAAATCCTTTTTTGTTTGTTTGTTTAAGCCACTCTTGTTTTGGATCTCTATCATAGCAACTTAATCTAATATTCTAACTTTACATGTGCCTAATGCGTTTTCCTTCTCTGTGTTGTGTTTAGTGGAAAGCCCCTCAAAAGAGGAATTGGAGTCTTGTCCTTTAGGGTATGTAATAATTTCCTATTGTTACAAAAATTGCCACAAATTTAGTGACTTAAAGCAACAGAAATAAATTTTCATTCAGTTCTGGAGGTCAGAAGTTGAAATTAGTTTATGTGGGCCAAATCTTAGGTCAGTAGCCATCTCTCTTAGAGGTCCTGGTGGAAGAATTTGTTTCCTTCCTTCTTCCAGCTTCCAGAACTACATTCCTTGGCTCATGGCTCCTTCCTGCATCATTAAAGCCACAAGCATCGTGTCTAGGATTAGACACATCTGTGATTGCTTTTAGGACCCAATTGGATAATTTGGGATAATCTTCCCATTTTAAGATTTTTAACTTAATCACATCTGGAAGCCCTTTCATCACAGAAGTTCATGTTTCCAGATTCTGGAGATAAAGATGCAGTGAATTACTCAGTCTATTGCAAGGTGGGAGGATATATTATGGGACCCTTTCTTTGGGAAGAAATGGGAATAACAAGATGTGGGTGGAGAATAAAGAGATGTATGACTACATGAACTTCCTGCATGTCCATTGGGGGTGCAGAAGATGGAAGCGGATATAGGTACTTAGAACCAAAAGAGTTCAAACCCTGGGATCCAAGGACTTACTAAATCATTAGGAGAAGGGGCATTGGTCAAAAGGTACAAACTTCCATTTATAACATAAATAAATATTAGTATAATATACAATGTGATGACTACAATAAACACAGCTGCAGTCCCTATTTGAAAGTTGTTTAGAAAGTAGATCTCAAGTGTTCACATCTGAAGGAAAAATCATTTTTCCTTATTCTTTTTGTTCTTGTATCTACATGAGATGGTGGATTCTAGTTAAACTTATTGTGGTAAGTCATGTTGTCATATGTGCAAGTCAACAGGTTTTGATATATATATATATTTAAAGATTTATTTATTTATGCATACAAGCACTGGGGTACAGGCCAGAGGTGTATATGTGGGGGGGGTGAAAGGATTCATCAGAGACAGAGTGGGGAACAGAAAAGGCAGATCGATTGAAATACACTGCTGAGGGGAGCAGCGGGCGAGGCAGGAGAGGTCTGCTGTGCCATGTGGGTCACCTCCCTGGTCAGTGGCAGGGATCGAACTTGTTGTGCCGAGTTACAAATATTACCACCTCCAGGAGACCTTCCTGATCACTTTTCTACATTAACCCCCATCCTATCCCATTGCCCTGTTTTATATTTCAAAAATAATAATCACTATCAGAAATAAAATAACAAAACAAACGTTGGTGTTAAAATCTTATTTTTTTACTGGTTTATTGTGTCTCCTGTCTTGATGGAAAGTTCCATGAAGGAAGGAACTTATTCACTTTTCACCTACTGCATGCATGGTGCTCTATAAGAACTCAAATGCAGGGACTATTGTCATTGAAATTTATATGCATGAATATATACTGGGCAGAATGTTAAATGTGTGTGTGTGTGTGTGTGTGTGTGTGTCTAGGGTCTGGGGATCCCCTCTAGTTGGATTTGCAAATTCTTGATATTTAGAGAAAAAGGGAAGTGAGAGATACCCAGATAGCTAAGCACAAGTGTCAGGGGCAAAAGCTACTAAGCTCTGGTTGTACCTTCTCAGGCTCCTGAGTTAGCTGAAGCCATGGGCACGTTTTACACTAATTATCCACATTGGGAATTTCCAGGTATGACCCTAATTAGGCATGGGCTGGGGCCGGGAGTGGGCAGGACCCAGGTTACAGCATTCCCATGCTGGGGCTGGAAACCAGGGCCTGAGGCAGAGGAGGGAGTGGAATGGGCTCTCACTTGCCTTTCCTCTGGAAGGGGTCAGAGACAATGTTGATGATGATGACGATTATGAGAATTCGGCCCCACACTACAAGGACCTTCCTCCCAAGCCAGGTAAGAGGACTTCTCAGAGGCCAGGTAAAGAGATCTGTGACTTGGTGGGTGAAGAGGGCAAAGCAGGGCTCCCAGAGGGTATTATCTGGACACTATAGGGACACACCCAGCCTGTGTATCCAGTCCATGCCAGGCACCAATATCCATGGTTATGCCTTACCCTTGGGGATCTCTCAGTCCAATGGGGCAGGCAGTTATGGACGCAGCCTTGGGGGTGGGGTGGGGAGTCATGACTGTGAGATAGAGGTCATAGATGTGAGAGTGGAGGGACACAGAGAATGGGGAAATATAAAGGGAATTTGAGGGTTCTGTTCGCAATGGTGGGGGGATTGTGGTCAGAGGATGAAACATTGAATGTGTCTTGAGGGGTAAGGAATTCGTTAGGAAAATAAACTGTGAAGAGAACTGGTGGACACAAATCCCCTGAGATAAGACTGCTCATGTTTGAGAAACTGAATGTAACTTTGGCTGCTCATCTCACATCCACACCCAGGGCCCGTATTTGCCCTTGTACTTAGGTCACCAGGCATTGTCCATGAATCAATAGAGTTTAAGTGGATATAAAAGTGGAGGCTTTGTCCTTACCTTTAGTTTTAGTGTGTCTTGATGCCTCATTTGAGTTTATCTCATTTGGAACTTTCTGGATTTCCTGGATCTGGATGTCTTTCTTTTTCCTCAGGGAAGTTTTGAGCAATTATTTCTTCAATAAGTTTTCTTCCCCTTTTTCTCTCTCTTCTCATTCTAGTACCCCTATAATATAAATGTTAGTTCACTTGAAATAAATGTCACAGGGATATAATGGACAGAATTGTCACTTGAGTTAATAATACTGTATTGGATATTTGAAAGTTGCTAAGAGAGTTAATATTACAAGTCCTCATCATGGGGGCCTCCCTGGTGGCGCAGCGGGTTAAGCAATGCACTATGAAGCAAAAACCACAGCTTCACTGCAGCACGAGTTCGATCCCTGCCACCGGCCAGGGAGGGGACCCACATGGTACGGCAGACCTCTCCTGCCTCGCCCGCTGCTGCCCTCAGCAGTGTGTTTCAGTTAGTCTGCCTTTTCTGTTCCCCGCTCTGTCTCTGGTGAATCCTCTCACTGCCCTGGACTCTGGCCTGTACCCCAGCTCTTGTATGTATAAATAAATAAACCTTTTAAAAAATATTGCAAGTCCTCATCACAAGAAAAAAATATAATTAAAAGTGGAAATTGTGGTGATTGCCCCAAGTCTACTCCCAGTAGGGAACTTGAGGCTGACAGTGTGGCCCTTGTGTCCTTGGACAGGAGTCATTCCATTTGGGATGGAGCACTATATCTCCCACTTCTGAATCCAGAGTGAGGACAGTCTAGGAGGTCCAGGGCTCAACATGAGGTAGGGCAAGAACTTGGCTCTGCCGTTTGACTAGTGACCTCTAACTCAGCCCAGTATATGATTCTCAAACATGACTCCAAGATCAACCTCATCTTCATCTTTGGGGTTACCCATTTCCCAAACTTGGTCTCTTCCCATCTCCAAACAAAGCTCCATCCCCAATCCCCCTCCAAACTCAATGCCATTACCAAGCCTCAGAATATAACTACAGTCCAACCTTGACTTCTATTTTCTGAACTCAACCCAGCTTCAACTTATTATGCCCAAACACAGATATACCCCATTTTCCATCCCTATCATATGTTGAATGACCCATTTCCACTCCTAACCACAACTCATCTTCAACCCTACTCTCATGCCTATTTATTTATTTATTTTACAGGTTTATTTATTTATGCATACAAGAACTGGGATACAGGCCAGAGATGTATATGTGGGGGGTGAGAGGATCCACCAGAGACAGAATGGGGAACGAAACAGGCAGATGGACTGAAATACACTGCTGAGGGGAGCAGCGGGCGAGGCAGGAGAGGTCTGCTGTGCCATGTGTGTCAACCTCCCAGGCTGGTGGCAGGGATCGAACTCGTGCTGCAGTGGCTGCAGTTTGCTTCATAGAGTGTTGCTTTACCCACTGCGCCACCAGGGAGGGCCCTCTCCCTCATGCCAATTTATTTTTTTATTTTTATTTTTATTTTTTTTACACTGCTGAGGGGAGCAGCGGGCACAGCAGGAGAGGTCTGCCGCACCATGTGGGTCCCCCTCCCTGGCCGGCAGCAGGGATCGAACTCATGCTGCAAGTGGCTGCGGTTTGCTTCATAGTGCGCTGCTTAACCCACTGCGCCACCAGGGGAGGCCCCCTCATGCCAATTTAAACCATCATGTGAACCCTAATCTTGACTCTGTCCCATCCTGAAACTCAGCTGTGTTTTCTTAGAATAGAAATATTTCCTGAGATGTGGGACTTTCAATTTAAAACCGGAAAAGTTCCAGGTGATCCCAAATGGTTAGATGATCTATCTTAACCCTGTCCCCACTTCTTACCCAATTTTGTTTTAAAAATCTGACCCCATCTCTTCCCTCTAACCCTTCATTGCAACCTCGATCTTGTTTCCATCATGACCTTGGATCTGGTTTCACCTCAGACCAGCTCTAACTCTGAGCTTCTCCTCTCTAGGTTGGATGGCTCCACCAAGGCCTCCGAGGGCAGGTGAGCTGGGATTGGGGGTGCAGGAGACCCAATGCTGGCTTTTCCCTGCTCCGGGCTTGAGCAACCATTTCTCCCTCCTCAGGAAAGAAAACAGAGAAACCCCCACTTCCCCACAAGCCCCCAAAGAGCACAGGTGAGAACCTAGGACAGAGAACTTCCTGTTGACTGACTGAAGCCCTGCTCTGCATGACCGTTGTCTTTCTGACCCTTTCCAGGTCTGGATGTCACCCCTGCCATCAGCACATCTCAACTGGGTGAGCAGTTGAGGAAGACCTTTTAAGGAGCTGAGGGTGGGGGGCCCTGGGATTCCTCCCTCCAGTCTCCCAATCCTGACCAGAGAACAAAGCAGGAGGGATGGGGAGGATTATCGGATCTTGGAAGTCAGTCTTTCAGAAATTTCTGAATAAATGTCTCTCTCCTGTCCCAGGCATTGATCTGGAGCATCCTCCCTTTCAGCCACGCTCTGCCAGTAAGTTTTCATGTCCTCTAGGTGTGCCCTTCTCTCTCTGCTCGCAGTGGCCAGTGTATTTGAGTCAGACCTGTCGATCCATACTGAGACCCTGGGTCAGAGAAACTTCTCGTTTCAGAAGCCACTACTCCCCGAGTGCAGACCACAGCCCCTGGGAGCCAGGGTGTCTGCTCGGCACATTTCAGACCCCACTTCCTTCTTGTACAAGGTACAGGAAACATTTTGTGTCCAGATGCAAAGATCCACAGTTTACTTATTTACATCTATTTAGATTAAATAAGATAATGAAGACACAGCATTGAACTTGGCATACATTAAGTGCTCCAAAAATGTTCTGGGGTTCCTCAGGACTTGCTCTCCATGACACTCTCTTGCTGACCCTATCTGGTGATACAATAATGACCGCAGTCCTCGGTCCCCTGCTCACTCTTGGAAACATCAGTGTCACGCTCCCTACCCTGTCCCTCCAGCAACCCCAGTGCCCTGGCTCAACCGGAAGTCCCGAAGTTCCTGGTGCTACGAGGAAGAGAGACTGATGTGTTTGTGTCTGCTGGTGGTGGTCTCACTGTTACTGAGCTGCACTGCTCTGATTGTGACCCTGACTAAATGTGTGTAGGGTGAGGATGGGGCGGGGGAGACCCTGGGGGTGGGGCGTGGGAGGACCAGGGCTCAAGCTGGACTCTTCTTCATAGACCAGGAGGTAGTGGAAGAGCTAAGGATGTTGACCTTTGAGCAGATGGCGTGGCGAGCAAATGGTGAGTGCTTTCCTTCATTCCTCCATATCATGTGTATTGCGCACCAATGTGATCCTCAACTCAACGCCAGGACTAACTCTAACCTCATCTTTGCCAGGCACCATTGTGTAGGTTCTGGGCCAGGGACTGAGTGGTTAGAATGGTGAACACATCAGTTATAGATCCAGTTCCTGTTCCTGTGGTGTGTGTGTGTGTGTGTCTGTGTAAGATCCTATGTCTGCTATGGCAACTATGACTCACTGTGGTTGTTGAGCATTTAAAATAGGGTTATTCTGGACTGAGATTTGCTGTAAATATAAAATACCCATTCATTTCAAAGATTTGTTGCAAAAATCTAATGTAAAACATCTCCATCTTAGTAATAATAATTTTAATATTGACTACACATTGCAATAATATTTTGAATATATTGGGATAAGTGAAAAAGCATCAAAATTAATTTTACCTGTTCCATTATATAAAAATTCAGAAATGAAATTCTTCTGAGCCACTCTAGGATTTCATGTAGGCTCTGAGCAAGTGGTTTCTGGGTAACACTAGAACTTTGTACAGTGGGGTACACAGCTTTTGCTTCACTTTGGAGTCTGCAGTCAGTGGTGGGTGGGTGGTTAGATGAGAATTCTGGGTTTTTAATCTTCAAGCTCATTCTTGCTGACAGTGACTGGCATGAAGGGGCTCGCTGGACTGAAGAAGGACGTTGACCACTTAAGAGATGGCACCAACCAGTCCCTGGTAGAACTTCGGGGTTTATTAGGTGAGTGGGATTTGGGGTATCATAGAGTTGGCTCCCAAATCCAAGGAATAATCTCAGTGTTGACTATTTGAGTGGTGCCACCAGAGTTGAACAGTCCAGAGACTACACAGTTGTACATGGCACCCCATATACATAGTACAGGTTTTGGGGCCCACTGATAACACTCTATCTTGTCCCCAGGCTGTAACAGGGTCACCTGCCCTGAGGGCTGGCTCCCCTTTGATGGCAAATGTTACTACTTCTCTCAAGTCACCAAGTCATGGGAGGAAGCCCGGAAGTTCTGCCAGGAGAATTACTCTCACTTGGTCATCATCAGTAACTTTGCTGAACAGGTGAGTTGTCCCTTCCTTAAAATCCATCAAGGTCAGTCTGCCTCTCTTCTAGGATTTTCACAGTCTTTCCTGGTTTGGAATGAAAGAAGCTGGAGTCACCTTTGAGTCACTAGAACTTTTTTTTTGAATCTTTACTTTTTTTTTTTTAATCTTTGCATAGAAGAACTGGGTACAGGCCAGAGGTATGGGGGTAGAAGATTCACCAGAGACAGAATGGGGAGCAGACCAGGCAGACTGACTGAAATACACTGCTGAGGGGAGCAGTGGGCGAGGCAGGAGAGGTCTGCTGCACCATGTGGGCCTCCTCAGTGGTTGGGATTGAATTCAGGCCATAGTGATGATACTGTCAAGACTTAACCCATAGGCCACCAGGGAGGCCCCCATTAACACTTTTTTTTAAATTGATGACCTAAATTTGGGAAGCAGAACAGAATAAAACGAATAGGCCATATTTATTACTTTAGAGTAGGAAAGAGTTTCTAAACATACACACAATTCTGAGAGGAAAATATAACTATATTAAAATAAACTTTTTAAATCTAAAGATACAAAGAACATCAGAAGGCTAGTCACAGAGGGAGAGATACACACTACATATAACTGATAAAAGAAAAGTACCCATGTCATATAAAGAACCCTTACAAACAATAATTAACACTGAAAGCTCAGTGGAACAGCAGGAAAAGAGGTGAACAGGCAATTCTTTTTTTTTAATTTATAATTTTTAAAAATTTACATGTATTTGACATCAGTTGTAATCCCCATGTATTCCCCATCACCATCTCACCAGTGCACCATCACCTCAGTCCCCTGTGCTCCCGTCTGCCCTCAACCCTTCCCCTCTTCCCTCC
>JAGFMF010011481.1:83505-96728 GCA_019455555.1 Galemys pyrenaicus | reverse complement strand
CCATAATGGTTGGACCATCTTGCATTCCCACCAGCAGTGTAAGAGAGTTCCTTTTTCTCCACATCCCCGCCAACATTTGTTGTTGCTACTTTTTTGATACCACATCATTATTTTTAAAGTCTATTTTTGTAGACAGCATATGGGTCTTATTTTAAAAAAATTAAAAAGTGAATTCTTGGCTTTTAATTGGTGTGTTTTAGACCACTTGTATTTAACATAAATACTGATTTAGGCTTGTGTCTTATTATTTATTCCCTGTATGTCTCCTTTGTTTTTAA
This sequence comes from Galemys pyrenaicus, assembly GCA_019455555.1. Taxonomy (NCBI): domain Eukaryota; kingdom Metazoa; phylum Chordata; class Mammalia; order Eulipotyphla; family Talpidae; genus Galemys; species Galemys pyrenaicus. The sequence continues at coordinate 96,450 of JAGFMF010011481.1, read as the reverse complement.
AATCCTTCTGTGTCAATATGCCATTTGGATGAAGAGCTAGTCTAGAAAGGTGTAGAGATGACTAAATTAAATAATGTAGTTGGAGCAGGTGTTAATTGTATTCCCTAACCTTAGATGTACAAAAAATAGAACTTCATTTGCTTTAAAAATACACTCATTCTGGCTTTTTTTGAGTTTTTGTTATTTTTTTACTAGGATGGCGGGACACTTAATAGTAGTTATTTGGGATCCTCCATTTTTGAATGGGGACATTTATGTGGGGTCAAGTAGGGTAGAACACGTCTGATCCTTGATGTCTTTGCTTTAAGCTGGTGTCCACTGGGACATCCACTGGACAAGTTATTTCACTCTCTCTGCCTTTATTTCCTCATCTACAAAATGGGGGTGATATTTGTTTCAGTAGTCACAATGACAACAAAGATCATCTGTACATTACTTACTTATTAATTCACTAACTCAACTAGTATTTTCTGGCCTCCTACTATGTGCTAGACACTATTCCAAGATCTGGTGTTTCAGCAATTGCCAAGACAGAGGAGATACCTCTTCTTTTTTTTTTTTAAAGATTTATTTATTTATGCATACAAGCACTGGGTTACAGACCGGAGGTGTGGGGGGGTGAGAGGATTCACCACAGAGAGCGGGGAGCAGAACAGGCAGATCAACGGAAGTACACTGCTGAGGGGAGCAGCGGGCACAGCAGGAGAGGTCCACTGCGCCATATGGGTCCCCCGCCTGGCCGGCAGCAGGGATTGAACTCGTGCTGCAGTGGCTGCGATTTGCTTCATAGTGCGTTGCTTAACCCACTGCGCCACCAGGGAGGCCCAGATACCTCTTCTTAAGCTGTCCTTATTTGGGTATCTGGTAGATAGCAAGTGTTCTCTAAATGTTAGCGTTTCTTCTGGTTACTCCTCTATGATTCTTCTTTTTCTCCCTATTGAGATATGATAATGGAGATATCAATGATTAGGGGGAGCATTCTCTTAGGCTGTCAGCAAGGCTCTTGGGTCTGGAAGTTTCTCTACCTCTCCTTCCCTGCTGTTTTTGGGCACAAGGGCTATTTCTTCTCCTTCTCCATTACACTGTTTATATGGGTGTATGGCACTATAAAGCCTTCTAAGTCTCCTTCTAATGTGATGTGTCAGGCAGCCCTTTCCTCTCTCTGGTTTCCTCTGACATCTCTCTGGGTCATTACCCAGGAACCAGGGCTCAGGTCCCCTCTGCTTTTAGTCTTCAAAACCATCTGGTCATTATCTGGGGCTCACCAGAGATCAAAGGCAGAATCCCACTTTCTACACCCACTGTTTAGATCTTCACAATTCCTTCCCCATTGCAATTTTTCTTCTCTATCTTCTGGGGAATTTTGGTTTTGTAATAAACTGGGTGAGTGAGGGATGATTTGCATACAGTAAAACTCACAGATTCTGGGTGTACATTCAGTGATTTTTGATACCCAAGTAACTGTCAACTCAATCAAACTTTAGAATGTTTCCACCACTCCAGGAATTTCCCTCATGTCCCTTTTTCTAGCCATCTCCCCACTCTTACCCCAGGCAACTCCTCATCTGGCTTTTCCTATCACAGATCACTTTGCCTGGAGAGGAACGACCTTTAATCATGGTATTTTCTTCCTAAACTTTTGTCTTTGGCCCAGGTCCTTTATTTTTTTCCCAAAAATTTTTTTTTAAATTGAGGTAACATTAGTTTATACAATTGTATGAAGTTTTGGGAATATAGCGTCACACCTCAATAAGTGCATATACCACATCACACCCGTCACCAGGTCTACTTTCCATCCAGCCCACTCCCTGTACCTGTTCCTCTCTACCCTCCTGCCCCAGCCTTCTCTGGTAACCTTTATTCTGAAAATCTAAGGGTTTGTTTTAGTTTGGTTTGGTTGTTTAATTTTTATATTTCACATGTGAATGAAATCATACGGTGTCTTTTTCCATATGACTTGTTCACTCAGCATAGTCATGGCAAGTTCTACCCATGTTGTTGAAAATGGCAAGATTTCATCTTTTTCTTGTAGTTGAGTGGTATTCTATGTGTGTGTGTGTGTATCTCTTTATCCACTCATCCGTTGTTGGAACTTAACTCGTCTCCATATCTTGGCTATTGGGAACAGTGCTGCAATAAACGTAAGGGTGCATATGTCTTTTCAAATTAGTGTTTTCATATTCTTTGGCTGGAGACCTAAAGTGGAATTGCTGAGTCACATGGTAGATCTACTTTTAATATTGTGAGTAACCTCAGTACTACTTTCTTTTTTTTTTTTTTAAAGATTTATTTATTTATGCATACAAGCACTGGGGTACAGGCCAGAGGTGTGGGGGGTGGGGTGAGAGGATTCACCACAGAGAGCTGGGAGGAGAACAGGCAGATCAACAGAAGTACACTGCTGAGGGGAGCAGCGGGCGAGGCAGGAGAGGTCTGCCGCGCCATGTGGATCCCCTCCCTGGCCGGCAGCAGGGATCGAACTCGTGCTACAGTGGCTGTGGTTTGCTTCATAGTGCGGTGCTTAACCCACTGCGCCACCAGGGAGGCCCAGTACTACTTTCTATACAGGCTGCACCAATGTACACTCTCACCACAGCGGAAGAGGGTCCCTTTGTCTCCCAACCCTGCCCATACTTACTGTATTTTTGACTTTTCGATACAGGCCAGTCTCACAATGTGAGGTGACACCTCATTATGGTTTAGATTTGCACTTTCCTAATGATAACCTATGGTGAAACATTTTCATGTGCCTATTGAAGTTCTGACTTTTGAAATACAAAACCCAGAAAGTCCTATTCTTTTTTGTTTTTCCTTTCACCTTATTTTTCTGAAGCAATGAATTCCTTGTTTGCCTGGGTGCTGAGCACTGGGAGTTGGGCAAAAGGACCAGGAAAACAAAGTTATCAGTTGTAATAGTTACAATGCTCCTCAAGTGTTAGAATGTTAATGCCAGGATGTCACCGTATTTACTGAGAGCAAGACACTGTTTTGAGTGCTTTATGAATGCACTGAATCCTCACAATGACCCTATGAAGAGGTGGCTCTTACTGTTACTCTATTTTACAAATGAGGAAATTGGGGCACAGGGCTTCTCACAGGTAGTGGGAGGCACCATCAGTAGCATGGATATATCTGCTGCACATGCGGGAATGGGAGGCCAGTATTGTTTCTGCTCTGCCTGCCACGGGAGCTAGGAGGGACATGGGGGGATGTAGGGGCAGCATTTAAAAGCCCAAATATGTGTGGCACAGAGCAGAGGGTTATGTACAGGATTACTGAATGGGGCTTGTACTTGCAGAACTTTTTGGCCAAGGCTCACGGCTCTCCACGGGTGTACTGGCTGGGGCTGAGTGACAGGCACCAGGAAAAGGAATGGAAGTGGCTGGACGGAACACCTGTCACGTTAAGGCAAGTAGCCTGGGCTCATGGGGTTGCTGCTCTTGAGCAGACTAAGCTGGCTGGTTCTCTAGAATCCCAGGCTGGGTTTGACAGGGGAGGCACAGAGGTCCCTGGACCTTTAATTTTCTTTCATTGCAACATCTTGATCTCTTAACACAATTACCCAAATGTATCAAGTCTCTAGAGGTTGGGAAAAAAGAAAACTGACAGGAAGTATGGCCACAGGATTGCAGGAAGAGGAATATTTTATCCCTCCCCCAAATTAATAAAATTGATTTACTGTTGGTTTACAAAGCTACATCAGTTTGGTAGTATACCTTCACATTTGATCAACCACACCTGTCACCCATCACTGATGTTCTAAATAGCACTCACCACTTTCGAATTCATCCCCTTTATCCACCTCTTCCCCCACTCTTCTGGTAACTGCTATTCTATCCAGTCTCAGAGTTATTTTTGTTGTGTTTTGTTAGTTACTTTGCTCAGCTTCTTTATATTCCACAGGAGATAGAAACCATCCTGTAACTGTGTTCCTCTTTCTGACTTATTTCCCTTAGCATGATCACCTCAAGTTCATCCATGTTGATGCCAGTGGCAAGATTTCATCTGTTTTTCTTAATAGCTAAATAGTACTCCACAGAGTGTGTATATATAGTGTATACGTGTACTGAGTGTGCATGCATGGTCCCCCCTCACCCCTTGCACATCTTCTTTCTCCATTATCTGCTTATGGGCACTTAGGTTGTTTCTATCTCTTGGCTTTTGTGAATAGTGCTGTAGTGAACCTAGGGATATACACATCCTTCTGAGTTAGTGTTTTTGTATTGGAAGAGGAAAATCTTGATATACTGAAAGGATGTACAGGATCTCATTTTTTTGCACTCTACATTTATGTATTTATTTATTTATTACATAGTAAAAGGACAGGTTTATTAGAAAAAGGAGAAAGAAAAACCCACCTGCATAGTCACAGGGGGATAGAAGAGCTGCTTCATTATTATTTTTTAAAGGATTTATTTATTTATTGCATAGAATAACTAGGGCGTAGGCCAGAGGTGTATGTGTGTGGATGAGAGGATTCATTAGAGACAGAATGGGGGAGCAGAAAAGGTGGATTTACTGAAATACACTAAGAGGATCAGTAGGTGAACAGGAAAGGTCTGCTGTGCCATGTGGGTCAGCTCCCCAGCTGGGGATCGAACTCAGGCCTTTGCGGTCATAGTGCTGAAACTTACCCTTTGACTACCAGAGCCTATTTTTTATTGAAGTGACATTGCAGCATAATAATACATGTTTCAGGTGTGCATCATTATAAATCAACATTCTATCTACTACATTAATTTCATATTAAAAGTCTGTTTCTATCCTTCATCATAGAATTAGCTCCCTTTGCCAAATTTACCCACCCATCTTCCTTTCAATTAACCCATTTATTTAATCTTTTTAATAATCGTATGTGGAAGTATTGTTTTTTCCCTTCACCTTAAAGATGAGGAAACTGAGGCATAGAGAGGTTAAGCAGCCCATGGAAGGTCACACATCTAACAGGTGACAATGCCGACCCACCTGAACCCCAAGTCAGCAATTATAATTATAATTCATTTTCTCAAGGAGTTATATGTATTTGTATTTTAAATAGATATTAACAAATCTTTCCCCATTCTGGTTATACCAATTTGTTCTCTTATCACCATGACTACTTTCCCCCACATGTTCATCAAACTTTTTAAAAAAAGATTTATTGGGCCTCCCTGGTGGCGCAGTGGGTTAAGCAACGCACTATGAAGCAAACCGCAGCCACTGTAGCACGAGTTCGATCCCTGCTGCCGGCCAGAGAGGGGACCCACATGGCGCGGCAGACCTCTCCTGCTGTGCCCGCTGCTCCCCTCAGCAGTGTGCTTCTGTTGATCTGCCTGTTCTGCTCCTTGCTCTGTCTGTGGTGAATCCTCTCACCCCCCCCACCTCTGGCCTGTACCCCAGTGCTTGTATGCATAAATAAATAAATCTTAAAAAAAAAAAGATTTATTTATTCACGCACACAAGAACTGGGGTACAGGTCAGAGATGTGGGGGGTGAGAGGATTCACCAGAGGCAGAGTGGGGAGCAGAACAGGCAGATTGACTGAAACATACTGCTGAAGGGAGCAGCAGGGAGATAGGAGAGGTCTGCTGTGCCATGTGGGCACCCTCCCTGGCTGGGGATTGATGTTCATCAAACTTTTTGAACTTTGTTGGTTTAATTATAGGCAAAAATGGAATCTTAATGTGGCACTTTTTAGGTATAAATTCCACTGTTATGACCTAAGCCAGTACATGAAATTATTTTATTTTAAAATGGTACAACTCTCAACTTACTCTTCTTGCTCTGAGAAGATCGCCAATGTAGTATCTACTGGTATTTGTCTTATCATGACTGAAAATGGGTATCTTTTTATGTTTGATAGCCAAATGTATTAATTTTTATGTGGATTATCTATTCCTATATTTTGTATATTTAATTACTGGGATGTTGGAATTTTTTATTGGTTTCTAGGAGTTCTTTTTATTTAAGAGACAGTAGTGTCTTTTCTGATAGCCTGATTTTTTAAAATTTAAGATTCCTAGGAGGAGGCACAGCTGTGTGAGACAGTGTGGCATGAGGTGGCTGGTGCATCTGCCATATAGCAGGGGGTGTTGCTATTAACGGCTCACTAATTAATACTTTCTCCAGAAAGTTTCCGGTTTTTTCAGTTGAATGGAAGTCTGACCACACTTTGACTGGGGTCAGCCCAGTGGCTGAGAGAAGCCTGAAACCCTTGTCTCAATTTGGGATAACCCTCTTGTGCTTCCTATGCTCCAGAGGGATTAGGCCAAGGCTAAACCCACATTCTTGTTCAAGGTCAATCCCTGCTTCATTTGTTTTGTGCACTCCTTCTCTTTTAAGAGTGTCCCTCAATGAATCCTATGTACCTGAATCCCTGAATCAGGCTTTGCTTTAAGGGAAGATGACCTAATATGTTATAATACCCTGAAGGTTTGGAGGATTGTGGGGGAAAGGGAGTTCTTAGAGGAGGCAGAAACTGACTAGATGCAGGAAACTGACTGGAGTGGAGGGCCAGGAGTATTGATGAACAGAGAACTAGAGCTGAGTTTGAATGACCCCGCTGGGATTAAGGGTATTATGCAGCATCTTCTGATATTGCCAAAAGACTGAAGGAAAGATTCAGGTGGGAGAAACTAGAATCATGAAATCCTTTCCCTTATTTTTTTCCTGATGCTGTTAAAAAATTAATAGACTTTATTTTTAAGTTTAGAGAAAAAGTGAGAGGAAGGTCGAGATTTCCTATCTATCTATTCCTCTTCCATACACAGATTCCTCTTTTATTAACTGATGAACACATGTGGATATGTTATTATCATCACTTTTTCTTTATTTATATATATTTGACATCAATTGTGGTCCCCATAGATTTCCCACCATCATTTCATCAGTGCACATTCACCTCAGTCCCTTGTGCTCTTTCTGCCCTTAACCCATTCCCTCCCTCCTCCCCACAAAGTGTTCCCGATTTGGGATATGTTATTATTATTATTGTTATTTTTAAATATTTATTTATTTATGCACCCAAGAGCTGGGGTACAGGCCAGAGTTGCAGGAGGAGGTGAGAGGATTCACCAGAGGATTCACACTGCTGAGGGCAGCAGTGGGTGAGGCAGGAGAGGTCTGCTGCGCCATGTGGATCCCCTCCACGGCCAGGGATTGAACTGACGCTGCTGTGCTGCGGGTGCTTCACAGTGTGGTGCTCAACGCACATCACCAGGGAGGCCCTGGGATTTGTTATTATTAACCAATGTCTGTCATTTACATTACTGTTCACTCAAAATGTACAGTCTATGGGTTTTGAAAAATGCATGGTGTCAAATATATCATTGCAGTACCATATAGAATAGTTGTTTCACTGATCTGAAAATTCCCTGTACTCCCTCCAACATCATTCCCTCCAACTTACTTTGTCCTCTTTCCAGCTTCTGGGAGCCACAGGAACCCAACAATCACAATGAGGAGGACTGTGGCAGCATGAATAAGGGTGGAACCTGGAATGACCTCTCTTGTGACAAAACTACATATTGGATTTGTGAGCGGAAATGTTCCTGTTGAACTCCAGCCTTATGGAGGCCCATATCCAAGTGCCCCTGAGAGATGAGAACCTCCTCCCTTTCCACGGAAGGCCCTGCCTCTGCATAAACTTACATGGATGTGCCCATATGGAACCAGCATCCTGGACAAAGCAAATTCCCTGGTGAGGACTTGGGGGCTTGTTCAACCTGATGGTGTCTCAATGCATTCAGGCTGCTATAAGAGAATACCATAGATCTGGTGGTTTATCAACAACAGAAATTGATATCTTGACTTTCTGGAAACTGGGAAGTCCAAGATCAAGGCACAGGGAGACTTAGTGCTTGATGAGACTTTGCTTCCCAGTCCATATATGGCATCTTCTTACTGTGCCCTCATATGCTGAAAGGGGCAAGGAGTTTCTGGAGTCTCTTTCATGAAGGCTCTGATCCCATTCATGAGGGCTCCATCCTAATAACTATCCCCTAATACATCATGTTGGGGGTTAGTATTTAAAATTTGAATTTTGGGGAGGGGTTGAGACATACCCAGGCTCAAGTGGAGTTTCCCAGTGCAGGAGTCTGGAGCTTCCCAAGTCTCTGAGCATGGCTCTTAGAAAGTGATGCTGGCTCTGGGGACTTGGGTCTGATGTTGATGGAGTCATATCTTGGTTTCTCTGGACCATCATGACCTGAGACTGGGAACCCCTATTTCCCTCAGGATGTGGATCAGCTTCTGGGAAGTAGGGGCAAAATTGTCCTTGACATGCAACTTTCTCAATGTCCTGGGTGAGTTTTGCCCAAATTATCTGGTGGAATCAGACCTCTTCAGGACTTGACCTATGGAAATTTCTAGAAAAGTAGGCCAGCTGAAAGGCAAGATACTTACCCACTGTGACCTGGCCAGGCTATGACTTAATCACATTTACAGGATAGCAATGGAGATATCTACCCAAATGTTCCATTAGCTGTTTGTGGTTTTTAAAGATCTTTGGTGAAGTAATTCATTTTACTTCCTGGACTATTTTCTCTTGCAATTATGATTTCGTCAAAAATGTCAGCTTATAATGTGGCCCTTGCTTGCTTTGTTAGTTTGCTAGGGCTGTCATAATAAAGCCCCATAGACTGGTTTAAACAAGAGAAATTTATTGTCTCTCAGTTCTGAAGGCTGGAAGCTGGAGGTTGAGGTGTCAATGAGTTGGCTTCTGGTAACATCTACCTCTGTGCCTTGTAGGTGACTGTCTTCTTGATCTTTTCACACTCTCTCCTTTGTATCTTAAGCTCCTCTTATCTGAGAACACCAATCACAGTGGATTAGGACCCACTAATGACTTCATTCTAATTTAATTAATTCTTTAAAGACTTTATCTCTGAATAAGTCACATTTTGAGGTATAGGGGGTCTTAAGCATATGAATTTGGGGTCCATAATACCATCTATAGTGCCCACTAAAATGCCAGAGGTGCTCTTCCTAGTGCTTAAGACAATAAAAAGTGCTTCCTGGATGGCTCATACTGTTGACAGCTGAGCACAGCCCAACATGGCAAAGCCTAATTGTATCCTGGGAGGATGGCATTTTGCAAAATCAATTTGTTGATCAACAAATGTCCTTGAGGGGCCTCCCTAGTGGCGTAAGTGGTTGAGCACTGCACTATGAAGCATCCACACCCACTGTAGCCGGAGTTCGACCCCCCAGCCAGGGAGGTGACCCACATGTTGCAGCAGACCTCTCTTGCTTTGCCAGCTGCTTCCATTAGCAGTGCACTTCAGTCAATCTGTCTGTTGTGTTCCCCACTCTGTCTCTGGTGAATCCTCTCACTCCTCACACCTCTGGCCTATACCCAAGATCTTGTATGAATAAATAAATAAATCTTAACACCCCTCCCCCCCCAAATGCCCTTGACTGATCACACGTGCCCTTACTTCAGTTTTGACCGAGACCAAGGAAGCTCTGAGCAGGGGAGCTGTGGGTTGGTGAACACTTCCTCTTGCTTGTTTCCTCCATCTCCACACATGTCCTTACCTCACCTCACTGGTGTTGAAACCAGTCCCCACTCAACTCAAGCCTGAAGAGTGGGTGGGTATCATGTTTTAAGCCCTTTTCCCAGGGGACCATTTTTTCAAGTGACTGTTTACTTGGGTTAGGGAGGAGTTCCTGAATCTCAGAAGAGGAAACTTCAGTTTTCCACAGTATATGTTGAAGAATGGGGAAGCAGAGGCTGCGGTTATGTATTCAATTATGCTGTGGTGTTCCATGGTAGTGCTGGCCCAATAGCAATTTTCTACATCTCTTATGATTGTCTAATTACAAGTAGAGAGGGAGACATTAAAAAAGTCCCCTTTGCTACTTTGGGTCAAAGTAAACAAAGTTTGGGGGTTCTTAATGGATAAAAATAGTAATGACCACCATTTATTTTATCAAGCGTGCATTGGGCATTATTAACAGAGACATTGCTCATTTACTATTCATTATGGCTGTGAGGTTGGGATTATTAACAACCTCATTTTTATAGCTGGTAAAACTGAGGCATAAAGGAGTCTCATGACTGGTTCATTTTCCTTTAGTGGTTAAGAGACAGAGCTGCATTTGGATTCAGTCTTCTCTTCCAAAGGTTGATCTCTTTCTATAGCACACACGACCTTCTGAGATTCTGTCTGTTAACTTGAATTATCTTAAGGATCCTGATCTTGTGACTGATTTGAACTGGCCATTATGGGAAGGGAACAGTGTGATATAGTGGAACAGATGTCCTAGGCTGAGATAGGAGATAGGGAGTTGAGTTCTGGATCTGTTGGTAATTATCTGTGTGGCCCCTCTAGGGTTCTAACAGTAAGAGTCACACAACATATGCTTCACACCCCTACTGGTGTTTCTTGGGATCACTTCCAAGAAACACTATTTTCTCTCCAACCTTGTCCCAGAGTTTGTTTTTTGCGAGAACCCGAACTAAGATGCTATATGACAGAAGATGAATTTGAGACCTGAATCTGATTTGCTGGGTTCTAGGGACATGAACCCTTTGCACTTTCAGTGCAAACGCTGGGAATGTCCTGTGCAAACTGGAATGAGTTGACCACCTTTATTTAAAGGAAGTTAATGTGGCATCTGGGAAGCCAAGAGAAGAGCCAAGAAGAAAAGGGAATAATGTATGCACCGAATCATTACATTGTATATCTTTTCTTTGTTAATTATACCTCAATAAAGAAGGAAAAAATAAAAAAAGATTTGCTCATAAAAAAGGAAGGGAACCAACAGAGTGAAATGTGACTCAAAGGTCAGGTTAAAAAAGATCGAGAAGTAGCTAATGGACTTAGCATTGAGAAAGCATTTGGGACATGGATTCACTCTTGGACTGCTGGAGGCAGAAGTCAGACTTCTGCAATTGAACAGTGAGGGGGTGGGAGGAAGTGGGTACAGCAGGGTTTAAACTACTTTCAGAGTTTTGTCTGTGACAAGAAAGAGACAGATGGTGTGGTTATTACAGGAGGGAGGATATTTTTGTGTTGCAGGCATTCAAACATACTTCCCCTTCTATTCTGTCCTAAACCCCTATTTTTCCTATGTTAGATCTCTTGGATCTCCAAGATTCTTTTCCTTTTGGCATTTCTCCCCATCTTTTGGCATTTTTCTCTGTGCTTTGAGATGTGTTTTCCATATGGACTTCTAAACCACTAATTTGACTCGGGACTATGAATTTAAAAAATTCATCCAGCAAAATTCATCTTTTTATTAATTCCCATTAGTTTTTTGGTTCTGTATTTGAATTTATTTTTTAAAAAGTTTTAAAAAGATTTATTTATTTATGCATATAAACACTGGGGTACAGGTCAGAGGTGTCGGGGGTGAGAGAATCCACCAGATAGAGTGGGGAACAGCACATGCAGATCAACTGAAATATACTGCTGGGGGGAGCAGAGGGCGAGGCAGGAGAGGTCTGCTGCGCCGTGTGGGTCACCTCCCCAGCCTGCGGCAGGGATTGAACTCGTGCTGCAGTGGCTGCGGTTTGCTTCATAATGCATTGCTTAACCCACTGCGCCACCAGGGAGGGCCCTGAATTAATTTTTATTTTTATTATTCATTTGAAACTGTTTGTCTGCTCCAGCATCTCCATTTTGCTGGGTGTTTATTATATTGTGTCATCTTCTTTTCAACTATTAGGGCTTATCATGGGTTATGGTAAGCACTAGCAGTTTCCTAAGTTATCAGGGGTAATGGTAAGCAGTTTCTTAAACGATGAAAGGAGATGGAAGGAAGTAGTTTCTCCAGTCCAGGAGGGTCCATGTGTGCTCCAACAGAGATGCTGTGCTTTCCAATCTCCTTACTTCTCCTACATTCAGGAACAGGAACAGGAACAGGGCTCCTCTGGGACTTTTAGGGACCAGAGGGATCAAGTACTCTTATTATTGTTGGCCAGTGAGCTAGGAATTATTTTTATATTTCTTTTTTTATTTATAAGGGGTTTTGCACATATACTCCCTTATACATAGATTGCACATATTATGTGTGCATATGGCAGATCCTGGCTTCTCCAGGAGGTCCGTAGACTCTCGTGGGCTAGACCCTTCCTAGGATGGCTGTGTCTGGTCTCTGCCTGAGAGTATTCTTCAAATTATCCTGGGATTCTCCACCTAGAGCATGGGGGAGATATTTTAATTCCAGATATCCTTCTGGCAAGTCCCTAGAGCTACCAACCTCACTCCCACCCTGCTGCCATGGGCCCTAGCAGACTTTTGGTTCAAAGGGGCAGCTATATTAGGGGAAGGAGTGGAGGGGAATTGAGACATATATACAGATGACCACTTTTCTGTCATTTCTGTTTCTTTAGCACAGGGGCCAGCAAACTATAGCCTGGATGTGTGTCAAATTCTGCCTGCAGCCTGTTTTTGTTGACCAGTGAGTTAGGAATGATTTTACATTTCTATTTTTATTTCTAAGGGGATACACATGTATATCCTTGTATATATACAATGCATATATTATATATGATATCAGTCATATTTCCATGCATCCATTCATGCACTCATTCACGCATCTATCTATCTATCTATCTATCTATCTATCTATCTATCTATCTATCTATCTATCTATGCAATCTAATATATGACCAAAAAAGTCTAATTTTTTTAATCTGATTCTGTAGAGAAAAAGTTTCCTGACCCTCCCTTTAATAATTTTAAGCTACTGGGGAAGATTCATGGGGGAAGATGTGGGAGTGGTGGAAGACTTAAAAAAAAGAGATAACTAATGGAGAAAAGTCCCCAAAGATGTAGGAGCAGATGAGATCCAAAACACAGAGGGAGGTGTTAGTTTTATTTTTTAAATTAAAAAAATTAACTTTATATATATATATATTTTTTAAAGATTTATTTATTTATGCACACAAGCACAGGGGTACAGGTCAGAAGTGTGGGGGGTGAGAGGATTCACCACAGAGAGCGGGGAGCAGAACAG
>JAGFMF010011481.1:58658-83494 GCA_019455555.1 Galemys pyrenaicus | reverse complement strand
GAAGTACACTGCTGAGGGGAGCAGCGGGCACAGCAGGAGAGGTCTGCTGCGCCATGTGGGTCCCCCTCCTGGCCGGCGGCAGGGATCGAACTCGTGCTGCAGCGGCTGAAGTTTGCTTCATAGTGTGTTGCTTAACCCACTGCGCCACCAGGGAGGCCCAACTTTATATATATTTTACATTATTTTTCATTTTTGTACAGTGTATATTTCTCATCCCCATGAAATCCCCATCACCAATTCACCCGAGCTACATCACCATACTCCCTTGTGCTCTTCCCACCCATTTGTCTCTTCTCCCTTGGGAGGTGTTGGTTTTACATAAGATCAGGGACCTTTCTTTTTCTTTTTTTTGAAAGCATTTTTCCCTTTATTTATTTATATTTGACATGAATTGTAGTCCACATAGTGCTTTTCCTGCCCTCATTCTAGTCCCTCTCCTTTCCACCCCCTACAAAGTGCCTTTGATTTTTTTTCTTATTGTTCTTTTCCTTGATCCCTTATTTGGTTCCCTTATATTTTTCCTAAAACTGAAACCATCCAATATTTTTCTTTTTCCTTCTGACTTATTTCACAGAGCATAATTCCTTCTAGCTCCATCCATGTTGTTGCGAGTGGCATTAGTTTATCATTTTTGATTGCTAAATACTATTCCAGTGTGTATATATACCACGCCTTCTTGATCCAGTTCTCTATTTTTGGGCATTTGGGTTGTTTCCAGGCCTTACCTATTATACATAGTACTGCAATAAACATAGGGTGAATGTATTTTTTTGAATCAGTGTTTTTGTGTCATTTGGATAGATCCTTAGGAGTGGAATTGCTGGATCATGTGGTAGTTACACTTTTAGTAGACTAGGGAACATTATACAGCTTTCCATAGTGGTTGGATTAGTTTACATTCCCACCAGCAGTGTAGCAGAGTTCCTTTTCACCACATCCTTGCCAACATGTATTGTTGATAGGTTTTTGATGTGTGCTATTCTTACTGGTATCTTACTGGTAAGGTGGTATCTCACTGTAGTTTTAATTTGCATTTCCCTGTTTATGAGGAATGTTGAACATTTTTTCATGTGCCTGTTAGCCATTTGCTCCTCCTCTTTGGAGAAATGTCTTTTAAGTGCTTCTGCCCATTTTTTGACTGCATTGTTTACTTTGTTTTTCTTGAGTCTTGTGAGTTCTTTGTGTATCTTTTTTGTGATAAATCCCTTATCAGTTGTATGGAGTGCAAACATTTTTTTCCCAATCATGGGGTTTTGGTTAATGTTTCTTTTGCTGTACTGAAACTTTTTAATTTGATGTAGTCCCAACTGTTTATTTTCTCTTTCATTTTCTTTGCTTTGGGGGATGCATCTTTAAAGATGTTGAGATGTATATGCTTGTATGTTTTGTAGATACATAGATAGATAGCATCTTGTAATGTTTTACCTATGTTTTCTTCTATATATTTTATGGTTTCAGGTCTTACATTCAGTTCTTTCATCTATTTTGAGTTGATTTTTGTGCACCATGTGAGGTAGTCGTCTAGTTTCATTCTTTTGCACGTGGTGGTCCTGTTTTCCCAGCACCATTTATTGAGTGAGCTGTCCTTGTTTTGTTGCATATTCTTTGCTCCTTTGTCAAAGATCAGGTGTCCATAAGTGTGTGGTTTTATCTTTGAGCTTTTTTATTTGGTTCCATTGGTCTGTGTGTCTGTCTTTGTTCCAGTACCCTGCTGTTTTAATTATTATGGCTTTGTAGTAAAATTTGAAGTCTGGGAGTGTGATACCTCCATTCAGAGCAGGGGCCTTTCTGCTGTTGTGGAAGAAAGGAGAAGGGGCCCGGATGAAGTAAGAGAATTAAGAGAAGTGAAGTAAGAGAGAAAGTCCTCTGCCTAATGGAAAGGAACAGGTGAAGAGAATTGAAGAAGGAAGTGAAAAACTCAAACTATCCATGTGCAGAAGTTGATTAGGACAGAAAGAGTAAGTTCTAGGTAGCACAGAGGATGTTGTCTAGATCAGATTGCAAACTGAGTGACTCTGGGGTCTCACTGCCTGTTGGAGGAGTAGAAAATACATATGGTTCTGTCATAAGGAAGGATATTTTTATAACAGATTACTCTACCCAAAGTGACTTAACAAAAGGAGTTTATTTGCCTTAACATAAGAAAAATTTCAAGGTTCATTGAACAACTCATTGTCCTGAACAACTCACTAAAGTCCTGGATCATTTCCATATTTCCACTCTTTCATCCTAGTATTTCCATGACATTTCTCCTCAAGCATCATATGTTTGTACTGTAACAGTCAAAATCAGAAAGTAAAGGGCAAGTTCTCCTTGAATGTGACTGTTTATATTAAGAAGAAAAAGTATTTTTTTCAGTAAGTGTTTCTTATATCTCACTGGTTAGAATTGATACAGATGGGTATCCTAAATCAATCTCTACTGACTAGTAATATGATCACTTATGGTTAGTTTAGATCTGGGTTTCTCTTCCTCAACATTTGGAGATGGATAATTCTTTGTTGTGTGTGTGTGTATGGGGGGTTGTTTTGTGCATTATAGAATGTTTAGTAGCATCCTTGGCCTCTACCACTTAGATGCCAGTAGCATCTTCCCTTGTCCTAGTCATGACAACCAAAAATGTTCCCTAGACACTGCCAAATGTTCCTGGAGGTGGGGGAGGAAATCATCCCTAGTTGAAAATCATGTGGCTTAGATCAATCTAAAGCGACCCCTGGAAACCAGGCACATTGTGATGGTGGTAGGTGAGCTCTGGATTGAGATTTCCATAGGTAGACTGAGGATGCAAAGGTGTTGAAAGCATGGGGGAAAATCATTTAGCATGGTTGATCAGGAGGGTTAGCTTGGATGAGAAAGAAGGTAAAATCAGTGGTTTGGGAAAAGTTGATGATCTGAGTGCAAAGAACAAA
The DNA here is from genome assembly GCA_019455555.1 of Galemys pyrenaicus. Taxonomy (NCBI): domain Eukaryota; kingdom Metazoa; phylum Chordata; class Mammalia; order Eulipotyphla; family Talpidae; genus Galemys; species Galemys pyrenaicus. The sequence continues at coordinate 80,585 of JAGFMF010011481.1, read as the reverse complement.
TTTAGGATGAGTGAGGGTAAAGACTTGAAAGGCATTGAATGATCATCTCATTTGCAAAAATTCAAGGCTTTATTTACAAGGCCTTGATTTGGGTATCCAGGGACAAGCACTGACTGAACGTATCATAGTGAAGAGAAATGCAATTCAACACACAAATAATGAAAGCATATTTACAGAGAAAGCACTCCATGAAATAAAGGTTAAACTTTTCCTCTTCAAGGATGACATGTACAATGATTCCTCTTGTTCTCAACTTTATTCTTTATGATGTCAAATGGATCCATGGGTATGACTTTCCATGTATAGTTGAATGTTTTAATGTTTTCCCTTTACTTGTCCTGAAAAACAACCCCCGCCCCCAATATATTTAAATAAAATGTAGATGCAAAGATAAAACCGAACCAACCAACCACCCAACCACCCAACCAACCATCCATTCAACCACCACCACTAAAAGATCAGGAGTGTATTAAAGCCAGAGGGCTCTATCCAGCAGGAAAGGATGGCACAATGTTCTAGCAGTTTGGGACCCTAGGTATGACTTTTTTTTAGCTTATAGTGGGAGAACTTCTCAAAAATCCAGGATAAAGAATTACTCTTTTTCTGAAAAATTTCAATGTAGTATCCTACTCTATAACCTCAGCTCCCTGTAAGTTGATTTTCTTCTATGAAGAAAGTCTATGAAGGCAGGGACTACTTTGGTCTCACTCCTTTTTATATATCCACTGCTTACTATCAGGTCTGAAACATTGTAGAACTCACCAAATATTGTCCTTACTACCCACAAGTTATATCTTGACTTACAAGCCCCAAGCTCCACAGGGTAACCTATATCTCCTATCCTCATCCATGAGGATAGGGATCCTGTCCTAGTTATAAGAGTATATGTAGGAATTCCAAAGCTATATCTTTTCTTTTAGTATTTATGGTTCATTCACAGATCACCTTGGCCAGTCATAACTTCTTCTATATACAATATTGCCCAATATCACAACTGACCTTTCAAGGTTGTCAGGTTTCTAGGAAGCAGAGCTAGAAAGTTATCTCAAGGGAGAACAGATGCAAACTAAGAATAATCAATTTATGTAGAGGTTCCCTTTCTAACAGGACCACTTCTTCTGTCAAGCAGGTCCTATTATTCTGTGTACTCCTCTCCTTGATCACGTAGAACTGTTGGAGTGGGTCCTTCTGCGGGACCCCTTTCCATGGTGTTCATTAACTCCACTGGATTCACTTCCACCTCTCTATGGGGTAGTAGGGTTCCAGGAGATGAGGACAGCTTTTGCTACGTCTATGATTGTATGTCTCCTCCCAGGTGCTTCTACTTTATGGCAGTAGTCCTGGTGCTGCCTTATCCATACTTCTTTGCATAAGAGACATACAAAAGTCTGAGTAAGCACTTTTAGTGCAAGGAAGAGTCACTAAGTAATAATATAATGAGAACAAGGAATATAAGCTAGCTAATTAGGAAAAGAACTCTTTTTTATGCACTCCAGGAAAGGGAGCTTGTGCTAAGACAAGGGGAGGAAGTTCAGGGTGTCAAAAGGAAAAACATTAGGATGAGTCATAAGATCTCTTACCCCAGGTTTTGAATCAGAGCCAAATCTGCTGGAAAGTGTATAACTTTCAGACTCAGATTTAGGTTTTACGATTTCTTTAAACCACTTTTGGACCTGGAACATCAAAGGAAAAACCAGGATGGTTTTGTTAGCAGTAGTAAAAAGAAAGCCAGTTAATCATAAAGTGGATAGAGACATGAAAAAAAAAATTCCTATATTGTGGTACATACCCACAGTGAAATGTCATTCAGCTTTGAAAAGGAATACATTTTAGACACACTACAGTATGGATGAACCTTAAGACATTGTGCTAAGTGAAATAGCCAGTCGCAAAAGTAGAAGTATCATATTATTTCATATATATATATATATGAGATCCCTATAGTAGTCAAATTATTTGAGACAGAGAGTAGAATGGCAGTTGCCTGGGGTTGGGGAGGGGAGAGTGGGACATTGTCCTTTCATGAGTACAGGGCTTCAGTTTGGGATGATGAAGAGTTCTGGAGAAGGAGGGTGATGATAGCTGCACAGCACTGTGGATGTGCTTAATGCCACAGACTTACACAATTAAACATGGCTAAAAGGTAACTTTTTATACTAAAAAATTTAAGTGAAATTGCATTAATGTTATATAAATTTCAGGTTGTTTCATTGAAAATAAACATGTGAATTTATTACATTAGTTTCATCCAGTGAGTCCAATTCTATTTATCATATAACTGATCACTTTACCTGACTTACTCATCCTTCCTTCTTTCCCCTGGTCAACATTAATGGTCTTATAGTGTCAAAGTTTATTCTATTTGGTTTTCTATGTACACATATGAGTGACCTCATATGGTACTTGCCTTTGCTCACCATGTGTGATCATAATACCCTTTAGGTGCATCTGTCTTGCTAATTTTAGGATTTCATCTAAACTGGTAAATTTTATATTACCTGTATACATATTTTTTAACCACAATCCATTGTTACATATTACAGAGTATGTCTATGTTTTAGGAAATTTATAAAATATTAATATGCAAAGGAGAGAAATAGAAGTTAGACATAATTCTATTCCTAAACTAGTGAAAAATCACCACTTATATTTTGGTGGTATATTTCTATGTGCCTTGGATGGCCTATAAAAAAGATCTGAGACAAAAATTAATGAGTTTATTTGAGGAGTGATTCCAAAAACACCAGTAGATCAGTGGGGAAATGAGACAGGGGAGGGAAGGCAGCCAATAAAGTGTGTATTGTCCTTTCTGTCGTGTTTCTACCCTAGCTCATTTCCACTGGTGAGTTCTGGGACATAGCATAGGACACATCTCAGAGTCACCTCACCTGAGAGCTGTGGAGCTGGGGCATTATCCATCAGCTCCCATAAATTTTTGACTGATAGCTGCTTTCAAAGTCAGTCTTTTCTGGAGCATGCATGAGCCAGGGAGGGTCAGTGGGCAAGGAGAAGTGAACAGTCTCAGTTACAGTTGTTTGCAGTAAGCAATCTTGGGTATGCAGAAATGAACGCCAAATGATATGTGAGAGTGATTAACAGCATGTGCTACACCAAGATTTCCCAGCTGTGGCACTCTTGACACCTTGGGTTGACTCATGTTTTGTGGTGGCGACTGACCTGTACACTGTGGGATGTATAGCAGCATCCTTCACCTATACCCACCAGATGCCAGTAGTATCCCTTCCCCAAGTTGTGACAATCCAAAATGTCCCCAGACATTGCTAAGTGTCCCTCTCTGGAGGGGGGGGGGACTGTGTGAAAAGCAGTGTGCCTTATATACTGGAACACTAACATAAACAAAGAATGTTTACATATATCATATAAACAATATGGTACTTTTCTGGAATAAAGTTTGGAAACTCGCCTTTTCACTAACATATTTTGAATATCTTTCCAGTCATCAAATATTCTTGGGCAAAAATTAACATTTGAACATTCTAATTTCATCCTGTCCTTTGCTTTTTAGGGAATGTGTGTTCTGTTAGGTTAGTTTCTTCCTCCTCCTCAACACTAAAGCAGCTGTTCTTCTTTTCCCAGTTTGCTTTGGTGGGCATCTGGATGCAAAGTGAGGAAAAAAAGGGAAGAAGAGAGGATGGAAGAGAAGAGGGGAAGGAGGTAGAGAAGGAGGAGGGAGAAGAGAAATGGAGAAGGAGGAAGATGAAGAGGTGGAGATGGAGGTGGGGGTAAGGTAGTGGAAATGAGCTAGGGAGGAGAAGGAGGAGTGGGAGGGGGAGGAGGAGAATTTTATTTTATTTATTTTTAAAATATATGTTATTTATTTTTTCTTACAATATTTGCTTTCTTTTCTCGGTGTAGTCCCCATAAAATTTCCATTACCAACTCACCTGTGCACCATCACCATAGACCCTCGTGCTCTTCCCGTCCCTGCCTTGATCCCAATCCCTCCCTTTTCCCTACAGGATGTCTCTGACACAACTGTAGTTCTGTTTATTTTATTTTGTTTTTTCGGTTGTAGTTCATGTTATTATTATTTTTTCCCCTTGATCCCCTATATTGCTCCTATAAGTGAGAGCATCCAGTATTTTTCTTTTTCCCTCTCAGGCAGGACTTTATTTATTTTGGTTATTTAAAAAAATATTTATAAATAGTCAGGATTTATTTTACCGCAGTTACAATCTTAGAACCTTAGTGGCTGAACCCAACCAAAGGATACCTGGATTATATGTTCTCTTTATTTGATAAGTACAAATAAAGAACTCGAGTATGTTTTTCCTAGTTGCTAGATTATGTTGATTTGGTCATTGCACCTTTGGATTTGGACCACCTGGACCCCAGCTTCACTGGGGCTTCAGTTTTTTTATATTAATATATTTTACTTCATTTATATATTCTTGACATCAATTGTGGTCCCTTCAGTTTTTTATAACATTATGTTTAATGGCTATAGTGTCCCATTCTATGGATGAAGTATAATATGCCTAGTTTAGGTAGAAGTGTGTCAACATAGTTTAATAGAATACAGTAGAGTTGAATCTTGGGGTTCAACTCTAGAGTCAGCATGTGGTCAAAATTATTGTTGAGGATCCCTTAGTTAGGCATTCTCATAGAGATTTGTCTCAACAAGCCCAATGTTCCCTGAATTTAGGCATCCATCATTATTTATTTTTGCTTAGCTGCAGACAAGTGAATTGCCTTGCTTTTTTATATTGAATAAAATAATTAAAAAAACTTTGAAGCTTACATTAAGAGATGTCTCAGGAACCTAGTTGGACTGAGGAATGAAGAATGCATTGTGCTCACTCAGGCACTTAGTTTCACTGAGAAGAGTTGCTTACAGTTTTCTTTGGTTATAAAAGTAAGCTGGTTTTGATGATGTAGAAGGATGGAAGGGTAGATGTGTAGATATATGATAAAGCAAATATAGTACAGTTCATTATAGAATTGAAGTGTTTGGTATATATATATGTGTTCACTATATGATTCTTTCATAAGGTTTATAAGTTTGAAAATGTTTGTAAAAACATGTTGGAAAGTTAGTTTATTAGCTAACATTGTAGAACTATTAAAACATGTTATTATGGAGACTATGCCATCACATGGTAATGTATTCAAGTGTATTGTCAGTTGTATTATTCATCTCAATTATTTCTTCTTTGCCATAGTATTACATTTTATTTTAGCTTCATGGTGGGTGGAGCATTATTCTTTCATTATTCTTGACTTTGGACTTGGATACTTGATTTTTTTTGGTCCATGGAAACATGGATCTCAGTGGGGATGAGGCAAATAGGATCACAAGACCTGAAATGGACTTGCCCAATAGGAACTTGCCTTCTTGTGAATTTTTTTACTGACATAAGAAGAACATATCCTGGAGAGCTGCCCTGCATTCTGCCAAGCTCTAGATGAGCTACAAGGAGTGTGTCTGAATATGAAGTGTATCTTAGAGTCAAGCCATGCTCAGCTCAGGCAAAATCAGCTGGACTCCAACCAATCTGCTGACTCCAGAACGAGAAAAGATTTTTTTGAGGTTGTTACATAGCAAAAGCTGACTGTAGCGAATGGGATAACTGAAGAAAAACTTATTTTCTTGATTGCCTACTATCTAAAAGTCATAAAAGTTGATGTATTTAAAATCAATAACATCTTAAAGTAGAGGAAATAAGTGTAGTGTTCACATACTCTTCACAAGCTCTTGTGAAAATTTAGAGAACGTGGATTTAAATGTTCCTTAAACTACATCTTTCTATAATTTTCTTAACTTAAAAACCATAAAGAAAGGGGTCAGTGTTTACCTGCTGGTTGAGGAGGCAGTAGACTAGGAAGATGAAGACACCCTGCAGGCTGTTGATGACGGTGAACAGGTAGGCCATGACCTTGGCACCTGGACCCACCTGCAGGACTCCCAGGAGCCACGTGCATCCCAGGATGAAGAGCTGAGCTGTGGCTTTGAATGTCAGCATCCTGCAGGGAGTCAGAAGGGATGATTTCAAAAAGAGAATAATGGACCAGGCTGCCTCTATAGAGTCTCTGTGAACGGTGAGAGCTCTGGCATCAGTATACCTGGGTTTCAATCCAACCCAGCACTACATAACTGTGTGACTTTGGGCAAGTCACTTTTCTGCAACTCGGTTCCATCTGCTTTAAAACTGTCCTATTTCAGGGAACCAAATAAGGGTCTGGGGGTGGAAACAATTATAATAAAACCAAAATTAGCAGGCAACTAAGGATCAAAACAGGGGAGGGAATGTGCTTTTACACAAGGGATTATGGTGATGGCACGCGGGTGAATTGGTGATGGGAATTTTGTGGGGATTACACCTAAAGGGAGAAAGCATGCACTGTACAAAAAGGAAAAACAATATAAAATATATATAAAATAAAGCACATTCTTAAAAGAGAAAAACATAAAATTGTCCTATTTCATTAGGTTACTGCCAACTTTAGCATATGTATTTAGGACCATATATAGAGTAATATTAGTATCACACATAGGTAAAGCATTCTAAAACTTGTGGTTACTTATCTCTTTATGATTTAGAGATGGGGATCATTTAAATGGTTATTCAGCTAGAGATATGAAAGAGGGGTTCTATTAATATTTACAGTGAAGACCTGATATTTACAGTGAAGACCAGTTTATAGGCATAAACTGGTCCCTAATTTTAAAATATATTAAATAAGTGAGAAAAGCTAGTTGAGAAACAATTTATGTAGTGTGATGCTCTTGTATGTGTGCCTGTTTGTTAAGCAGATAATGCACAAAGAATGTCTGGGGAAAATATCATGTATACCACCATGCAGTTTGTTAACTCAGCTTTCCTGAGAAGTGAAAGTAACAGGAAAGGGGCAATGAGCCACTTGCACTTATGACTTTATGTATGTAATTTGAAAATTTTTGAAAAATTTTAACACGTGTTATTTTTGTGATTAAGGAGTGACAGCAAATTATTTAAGTGGATGCTGCAAAATAAAAAAAAAAATCCATAATTTGGGCCCTCCCTGGTGGTACAATGGGTTAAGCAATGCACTAAGAAGCAAGCCTCAGCCACTGCAGGACAAGTTCAATCCCTGCCACTGCCAGGGAGGTGACCCACATGGCACAGCAGACCTCTCCTGCCTCGCCCACTGCTCCCCTCAGTAGTCTACTTCAATCAGTCTGCCTGTTCTGTTCCCCACTCTGTCTCTGGTGGATCCTTTCACCCCTCACAACTCTGGCCTGTACCCCAGTTATTGTATACATAAATAAATGAATCTTTTAAAAAAAATCTATAATTCTCAATTTAACAACAACAACAAAAAAACCCAATAAGAAAATGTATACAACACAAATTTTATACCATGGTAAAATGAGGAGACATATAGAAGCAGTTTATTTCTCTGGTACACCCAGCCACTATTTATATTTGTTCCAAGGTTTCTAACATGATGATACTATTTCCTCATATGGCCACCATTCCAATGTTCTGTTGCCCACTACTTCCCATCACCTTACTTTCATCTGTCACAAGAATCATGAAATGATAAAGTCTCTGCAGTAGTCCCTGAACATCTCTGCCATCCTGTCATTTCAGTGATAACTTCTTGTCCATAAATTCTTTCAACTTGGAAGGGTGGGCTTTGCTCAGGGTATCTACTTAGTGAGTGCAAAGAAACCTCCAGAGGCAGTTTGTGGTCTCCATCATGTATTCTTTTGAACTATATTTTAGTCTAAATATTTCCAGGACCTATTATAAATAACTGGAGATAGAAACTTTGAATTTGTCTTAATTAGTGAAATTGGTCTCTATTGGTTGGGGATCCTTCAGTAGTAGTTCAACTTGTAGAATTTCTGCAGAATTTACACTTCAGTAACTGATGGGTTATTAAATCTTGGTTGTTTTTTTGACAAAAAGAGCACTCATGTATGCATCTTGTGTTGTGTGGCAGAACTGCTTATTCTTCCTATTTGCCTTTTCTTTCTTTTAGTGTTAGATCCTGTCTCTCTGTTTCAGTTTTATTAAAGACCCAAGGTAGAGACTACATTTTCCAGGTTCCCTTGCAATGTGGTTCACCATGTGATCAAAGTCTAACTGATGGGCTATGAACAAATGTGGAATGTGCAACTTCTACAACACCTCCTATTCATCAGTGGGGTACTGACAAAGACAACAGCCTAGGGGAAAGTGGGGCAATAGGGTAAAAAGAAGTTGGATCACTGTGCAGAAGAGTTTCCACACTAGCCCTGGACTGCTCACCTTTGGAATGTGATATGAAGATGAAATAACCTTCTATTTTACCATTTTTTGGGTCTTTTTTTGTCACAGCATCTTAGCCTGTACTCTAGCTAATACAGCTTCTCATTCATTGTGACAGTTGGAGGTGGCATTGACTTTGCTGCTTCCTGGAGCCTGTTTGTAGTGTATATTCATGTGCAGATATGTAAGAGGGACCATTAGGAAGAAGAGCATTGAAAGTACCTTTTGCCCCATCTTACCTTATATTTTGTATGGTTGACACTTCACTGTTGAGGGAAGAAAGTTTCTTTTTCAAAATATAAAGGACCATGAAAAAAAACACAAAATTCACCTGCAGGAATGACATAGACCATGCAGAATGCAAGTTAACATGATGTTCTTTATTCACTGTAATTTGAACAAACCCCCTCCCTCTCTGCACATGGCATGGAGTTGTTAGCAGGTGGAAAAATAAAACCATGCAATGAGAAACTGTCTGCTCCTGTACTATCTTTCACCTGACACTTCTGGCACTTATTCTGGTGAGGACATTGGAACCACATACTCACACAAATAATGGCACAGACAGGGCCGAGGAAACCCCAGATGAATCCCTGATTCAGTTTGAGCCAGCAGCTGGGAAAAGGGAAACAAAGAGAGATCAGCCCAAGTGCCTTTCCTAACAGAATTTTTCCAGCATTTCCTGAAAATGTCAAGTGATGACAAAGAAAGCTTTGGCTGTTAACTACCATGTATTAATGTTATATTAAACACTTTTTTTAGAACAGTTTAATTTTCACACTGTGTGAGGGTGGGACAATGGAAGCAACTGTTATCCCCATTTCATTAATGGGGGAACTGAGACTTGAGGTTGTGGCCCCAAATCATGGGAGGGATGATGCTGGAACCTAACTGTAAAACTACCTCCTTATAGAAACTTCCACGCTCTTATCACCATCTTTCTCTGACTCACTGGGAAAAGGTTCGAGATACTATTCTCAAGGTGAATGTAGAATGCAGTTGATACGGCTGTCCCAGTCACCATCATGAACACACCTCCACAAGCCATCCAGAGCCTAGAGAAAGTCAACTCACTGATGACGTGTTCCATAAAGGTGAGGTCTGAGTGCTGCTGAGATGGCCACGATAACAGCTGGGACCCCATAGCCCACTGGAAACATGAACCACTTCATGAACTTGTTCATGTTGGAGTAGTTGACCACCTTCAGGTTGCGTGCAGTGAGGAAGAGGTGCAGGCCCTCCAGCAGCATCCAGGTGAAGGAGGCCAGGTAGAGATAGTGTAAGACACCTGCGATGATGGCACATAAGACCTGGGAAGAGGGAGGTGTCATCAGGAGGGATTCTCAGGGTAAAGGTATCTCTAGGATCGCTCTTGTATCCTAGCTTTGAGGTGAACTCTGATGCATATGAAGAAGTTTTTTTTTAACTTCAATTTTATTTACTTATTAAAAAATTTAAATATATCTTATATTATTTTTCATTTTTGTACATTATGTACTTTCTCCTTTCAGGTATAGTCCCTGTAATTCCCATCACCAATTCACTCATGTTTCATCACTATATTCCCTTGTGCTCTTCCCATTTTGTTCATAATGGAGTTATTAAGGGATTTTGGTTACATTTATCAATGTGAAATTTGCTACTCACTCTCCATCCTCCCCCAAGTCATGTTATCAAGGTGACTGGTACAGAGGAGTCCATGAATTCAGCATCCCCTGGGCAGTGTGGGGATTCCTTTAGGACACTGTCATTACCTTGATCTCAGTTTTGTCAATGGCTTTGAGGAAGAGCAGGTGGGCCAGGAAGAGGCAAAGTGAGAGTTGTAGATGGATTGAGGTGCTGGTGTTCTGGATGGCTTTGCACAGCAGAAAGGTGAGGGCTGCCAGGAAGAGGCACAGCAGAGAGAGGCCCAGACCCACGTAGGTGATCACAACCAGCACAGGATCATCCTCCTGAGATCCAGCAAAAAGGAGATCCCAGTCACACCTTCCTGCTCAGGATTACGGTTCCCTCTCTTGAACTGGGCACCCCAGACATAGCCCATGGTTGTCATCCATGCTTCTAACTGACTGCCTATAGGCTGGAGGTTCCAGTAGCCTTCCTTCCTTGGGTTTGATCTCGATCAGCTCACAAAACTCAGAGAAACATTTTACTTACTAGACCTCTGGTTTACTGTAGAAGGATAGACTTCTACAGTACACATTGTGGTCAGAATCTGTCAGATGAAATATTTTTCTAGCTTTCTTTTACTTATTAACAAAGTACCATTGTTTGACAATCTTAAATGTTAAAAATTAATTTACTTTTATTTATTTATTTAAATTTTATTTATTTATGTGTACAAGAGCTGCAGTATAGGCTAGAGACATGGGGGGTGGGTGAGAGGATTCACCAGAGACAGAGTGGGGAGCAGAACAGGCAGATCAAATGAAACACACTGCTGAGGAGAGCAGTGGGCCAGGCAGGAGAGGTCTGTTGCTCCATGTGGGTCCCCTCCCTGGCCAGGGACCCAGCTTGCACTGCAGTGGCCATGGAAGCCCCACAGTATGGCGCTCAACCCTTGCACCACCAGGAGGCCCTAATTTACTTTTAAATGAAGTACCTTTTTCTTACATTCTTGTTACTTCTTTTTTTGACAGTATAGGGTGTCTCCCCTCAGGTGTAGGTGTGGTGACTGTAGTACTTTCTCCACTAAGGGACATATAGCACCCCCACCATAGTCTGTTTTGCTCTTCCCTATCCTCCCACCATTCTGATAATTTTGTTTCTTTTTAATTTGGGTAACCTTAGTTTACAACATTGTGTAAGTTTCAGGTTTCATACCTTAACATTTGCATATACCAAGTCATGTCTGCTACTAAAAATCTAGTTAGCATCTACCACCATCCAATTGTCTCCCCTACCACCACTCCCTTCTCCTCTGGAAGCTACCATTACTGAGGCGTACTTAACATACAAAATATTGTAAATGCTTTCTTGTTCAAGCCGGGCAGAATGGCTCCCGCAAAGAAGGATGGTGAGAAGAAGAAGGGCCGTTCTGCCATCAACGAGGTAGTTACCAGAGAATACACCATCAACATTCACAAGCGCATCCATGGAGTTGGCTTCAAGAAGCATGCCCCAGAGCACTAAAAGAAATCTGGAAATTTGCAGTGAAGGAACTGGGTACTCCAGATGTGCGCATTGACACCATGCTCAACAAAACTGTCTGGGCCAAGGGAATAAGGAATGTCCCCTATAGTATCCGTCTGCGGTTGTCCAGGAAATGTAATGAGGATGAAGATTCACCAAACAAGCTGTATACTTTGGTTACGTATGTACCAGTCATAACTTTCAAAAATCTACAGTCAATGTGGATGAGAACTAATCACTGATTAACAAATAAAGGTACAAAACTGCAAAAAAAATTGTAAATGCTAAATGTATACATTTTGATGAGTTTGAACATATGCGTTATATCCATGATGCCATCATCACAACCAAAGGTAGTAAACATATACATCACCTCCAATATATTTCTTTGTGGTTCCTTGCTTTTCTTTTTTTGTGGTAAGGATACTTAACATGTGATCAACCCTCTTGACAAGCTGGTAAACACATCACACCATATTTTTAGCTACAGGTGCTACCTTGTATAGCAGATTCAAACTGAAATGGATAGATATGCCAGGCTCTCTTGCACCCACAGAGGTTCAGGAAGCCCACACTCACCTGTCCCCATCCCTCAGCTGCTGTCTGCAGACTTCAGTGACCCTAACTGAGGGTATTTCTCCTGCCATATGAACATGCTTGCACATGCCAGAGCAAGTCATAATGCCAGGGCATTTGTGTCCCTGGAAGCTGCCCTCAAACAAAATAATTGGAAAATTGGTAAATACTCCAGTTTCTTTACCCTCATATGGGATGCCTCTGTGGAGCATATCCTAGAATGTCTCCCAGAATTGCCCAATGGGACTGAGCCCCAGTTGTCCATGGGGTTAACTTTCTCTTTAATGGATTCTTTACCAGATGTCTTCCCTTGATAGAGGGAAGTACTACTGATATGTCCTGGGCTCACCTTCCAGAGAAACTATGTGCCCGCCAATCCATGTCTCAGGATTTGCTTGTGGGGTACCCCAAAACTAAGATACTTTCTGCTCCTGGGGCCTCATTAAATTCAGGGACCATAGATTAGGTGAATCATGCAGAATTAACAAGACAAACTAATGTGAAATGATAATCACCATCCCTCCTGTTTCTATCAGGATTTTCACTTATTTCAGTGTTACCTTTGGAACATTTCAGTCTTTCATTTTTTAGCTTTCAAAAACTGTGAAATATAATGCATATGTGGAGAAGAACATAAATGTCAGTGAATCATATGAACGAACTAAATGAACACTCAGATCCCAAGTTAGTTTAGTCTATGAACACAATTTCAGATGCTATTCCCAACTCCAAACCACCTGTGCTTTTGACTGACTGGCTATGGACTGGGGTTCCAATGACTCCTTTCTGTGGGTTTGATTAATTTACTAGAGCAGCTCACAGAACACAGAGAAACATCTAACTCGATCACTGGCTTATTGTAAAAGGATATAACCCAGGCAGAGCCTGAAGGGAGAGATGCATAGAACAATATATGGGGAAGGACAAGAGCTTTGATGCCCTCTCCCTAAATCTGTTCACCACTGGAAGCTCTCCTAATCCTACCCTTTCAGGTTTTCATTACAAACTCACGATTGATCAGTTACACGCAAGCTCAGAAGTTGGGCACTGGGACAGAAAATTCCATCCTGTAATGACAGTGTTGGTTTCCCTAGCAGCTAGTCCTCATCTTTAGACATGTCCAAAAGTTGCTTCATTAATACATAAAAGACAGCTTTATTGTTCCCATCACTTAGGAAATTCCAAAGGTTTTAGGAGCTCTGTGCCCCTAAACTAGGACAAAGGCCAGATACACATATAAACACGCACATATGCATATATATTTATCATAAATCACAATATCGGAGATTAAAATCCAAAGAACATCAAATTAACCAGTTTACATTGTACAGTTCAGTAGCATTTAATATAGTCACAGTGTTGTACAACCATAGCGCATTGTGATATCCTTTCAAAACATTTTTATTACCCACCAATAAAACTCCATGCCTACTAAGCAGTCAGTCCCCATCCTCCTTCTCAACCCCTGACAACCACCAGTCTAACTTCTGAGGGTGCAATTTTTTAGGTTCACCCATGTTCCTGGTTCTTAATATTTATATTTTAGCTCAAGTATTTAATTCTTACAGAGGCCTTCTCCGACCACGCTATCTAGAGATTCCATAGGTCTGTGATCTTTAGAGCTTCTGTCACCACTTACGGGCTCAAGAGGGACTAAGAGGGGGAGTTAAGTGTTTCAGTGTTACCTGGCTGGTGATGGCCATGAGGACAGCGAAACTGGACAGGTGGGTGGAACTGCACACAGTGTGGCTTTTGTTCCCTTGTAGCCGCAAACAGCCGTGCCTGGACCACTGGCCGCCATCCTTTGTGCTATCCCAGTAGACGCAGATGACTTCTTCAACACTAAGATCCATCTAGAAACAGAACACACTTTCTTGGGTGAGACTCTCAGAGTGTCAGCTCACGATGCAGGTGGTGAATGAGAAGATGCTTGTCCTAGTAGACTCAGGTGACTTGTATTTTGAGTGGAGAGGAGGCCACCAGCAAAAATACCTCCGAAATTCTAGCTCCACTGGTATTTCACATGCCATGAAAAATGGGCCACCTCTCTCTCTGGGAGCCATAATGTTATCAGGTTTCGTTGGTTTCAGGGCCTTGACTCCCATCAGGGGAGTGAAAAAGAGTATAGTTTCTCCCTATGTCAGATTTCCCTGGTCTTCATACCAGTTCTGTCTCTGACCTTTCACAACCCAATAATTGCTTCCACCATGACAGGGGAAATGCAAGAGAGAAGCATCACTAGGAGAGAAAGAATGAAATAACTTTCAACCACTTCTCTTTGTCCAAGGGCTCCCAGGGTATAAATTCTCAGGGCCAAGGACATGAGTAGGATGCTCTCCTGTTTGGGGGACTGCATCTCCCAAGAAACATGAACCAACCTTAGATCCCTGCTCCATTCCAATAGCTCCATGTCAAATATCAAAATTCCATTTATACACTTTATGTACCAGGTAGAGAAAGCCTACATTGCCCCATTTTTCCTCACTTTTTATTTTCTTTAAAACAACTTAAAAATTTTTTTAATTAAATGAATTTTCTCAGCATTATTAAAATGGTTAACATGTAACTTAAACTGTGTAAGTTTAAGATGTACAGCATGGTGATGTGAAATGATATAAATATATATATATATATAAATGATCACCACAGGGGCCTCCCTGGTGGCGCAATGGGTTAAACAATGCACTATGAAGCAAACCACAGCCACTGCAGCATGAGTTCGATCCCTGCTGTCAGCTGGAGAGGTGACCCACATGGGCCAGCAGACCTCTCCTGCCTTGCCTTCTGCTCCCCTCAGCAGTGTGTTTCAGTTAATCTGCCTATTCTGTTCCCTGCTCTGTCTCTGGTGAATTCTCTCACCCCTTGCACCTCTGGACTGGACTGTACTCCAGTGCTTGTATGAATAAATGAATAAATCTTTAAAAAAAATGATCACCACAGTAACATCCATCATCTCATATTCTAATTTTTATTTTGTGGAGACAACATAAAATCTACTCTTTCGGCAACTGTCAAATGTATAATATAGCAGGTCCTATAATAAAGTAGTTTTCTTCAATTTTGTTTCATAATAATATTGATAAAACAAAATCCTGGGTGATGTTGGGTGAAGGCATTTTATATTTCATTTACATCATTTTGCTTCAAGTTGTAGTTTGCAGAATCTATTGATGACATCAAGTGAAGATTGATTGTCTAGAGCATCATGCTTGACATTACACTCCAGGCCTCATTTGTTTTATAACTGGAAACTTGCACCCTTTGATCATCTTCACCCATTTCTCCAGCCTGGACACCCTTCTCCACTCACTGCCTTAGGCAACCACCAATCTGTTCTCTGTTCCTGTGAGTTTGGTTTTTTAGGTTCCAGATATTAATGAGATTATATGTTGTTTATCTTTTTGTGTTTCACTCATCTCATGTAGCATAATACCCCCAACATCCATCCATGTTGTACAAATGGAAAGACTGCATATATATTTTTTAATAGAACTGAAAAAGAAGGGAACAAACTGAAAATCTGCTTGGTCATTGACCTTTCTGGCTTAAGAATAGGGGGCAGAGAAAGGGCAAAAGCAATGGATTAAACGAAAGTCTTTTTGATTGTTATATAGTCTTAATAACTACACCTGGCTTATGTGTGGGAATGAATATCATGTCTCAGTTCAAATTTCACAATCATAGGAAGTACCTGTAAGCAAAATAATCCCAAGCACTAGAATAATGACACCCAAGAAAAATATCTTTTGAGTCACTAATGTAATTTGGAATTTTCTACTGGCCATGTTTAAAAAAAGTAAATAAACAGGTCCAACTAATTTTAATGATATCTTTTACTTAACCTTCTATATTCAAAATAGTATCTCTTAATTTGTTAAAATAAAGCAATACATATAATTGATATAAAATTAGTAAGGTGATTTTTACACTTCTTTCTTAGTTTTTGAAATCTGGAAATTCTAAATCTACACCTGGAAATACTAAATCTTTAAGAGCTTAATTCAGACTCGCCACATTTCAAATGCTCAGTAGCTGTAGTGGCTGTAGACTACTATGTTGGACGGTGCGGGTCTAGAACCTCTGAATGGGGATGATATGTAAGTTGTTTAGTCTACCTCTGTAAGACATAAGCAAGCTCAGATTGCAGTTTTGACCCACCTCTGTGTGTTGAAAAGTCAGATTCACGGGCTTGGAGAGAGTTGTATTCCTTTTGGGTCTAATAGCAGCGCTCACTATCTGGGAGTTCAGGTGAACTTGATCATACTCATTCATCTTTTTAAAAAAAGTTGCATTTATGATGTTTCCAAGAGAAGAGTATGAAATGAAGGCAACTGCACTGGGACCTGAGGAAACAGAACAGTGGGGTCTTTGTGAGTGCCACCTACTGCCCACCTTTCCCATCCTATACTTGTCAGATTGCTGTTACATGTGCTCAGGTGTGCCCAGGAAGCTCATTCTCCTTATTCCATGCTCTTCATCCCCAGAGCCAACTCATTCTCAAGACATAGCTCAATCCAGCCTCTGACTCAGGAAGTTTTCCCAGAAGCAATTTGTGATGTTTTTTTTTCTGAACTCGTATTTGAAGTGCTGCCCATCCTATGCTGTGAGAATCTAAGTGTCCATTAGTTACTTCACATGACTGATCTGTAGAAAGTCACTTCTTGGGTGACTATACAGGGTACTTTGTTTGGAAACCACACCAAAGAGTCACGCATGTGGTAAATGGTGAATTGTTTTAAAGCATCTTTTTTTCCTAAAATATATTTTAAGGAATTACTCCTTTATGTAAGATTTTTATTTATTTTTGCATAGAAGAACTGGGGTACAGGTCAGAGGTGTGGGGGTGAGAGGATTCACCAGAGACAGAGTGGGGAGCAGAACAGGTGGATTTACTGAAATACACTGCTGAGGGGAGCAGCTGGTGAGATAGGAGAGGTCTGCTGTGCCATGTGGGTTAGCTCCATGTGGGTCAGCTCCCTGGCTGGGGATGAAACTCACGTCACTTCAACCCATGTGGTGATAGTGCTAAGACTTAACCCCTAGGCCACTAGGGAGGCCCTCTTTCCTAAAAACATTTCAATGTAAACAGACAAAATGACTTACAGTATTCATAAATACAGTACTATTAATGTATTTTCTTTGTAACATTTACTTTTCTCTATTTTATTTCAAGAATAAAGTATGCAATACATATAACATGTAAAATGTTACATTTTACATATAACATGTAAAATAAATGTTCATTGACTGTTTATGTTATCAGTAGGACTTCCAGTCAATAGCAGGCTATTCAGTCAAGATTTCAGGGCATCAAAAGTTGTATGTGCATTTCTGACTACACAGGGGAATGGCTCCCCTTCCTCCTGTGTTGTTCAAGGGTCAGCCGTAGATATATATATGCAGATTTATAAGAACCCCATGTAAGCATAAATAACATGAACATATTTGCATGCCTATAAGTATTCATTATTCTTTGTAGCAGCTGAGAAGTCCACACGATAAAGAGGTCATGCCCAGTGAGTAGTTCATGGTACAGAGGTAAGAACTAGGTTTCTGGGTTCAGATATCAATGTTGCCATGAATTTAGCTGTGCGGTTCACTCTATTGGGATAAATCTCTCAGCAAAAGTTTCTAATTAGGCTCCTCTGTCCTTGCTTGAGGGGCCAGATACAGGAAGTTGACTTTCTGGGTTCCTCTGAGTTAACAGCAGTTTCTATTCATGAGAATGGAACAATGGTAGGTGGTTGGAAAACATCAGCAGGGGAGAGAGAGCAGAATCTCAAATGGAAGAAAGTGACTATAGAAGTTTCCAGGGTTGGTCTGTGACCTGGGTTTATTTATTGGAACAAAATAAAGGGTGGCAGGATGTCATGTGATTGTGTGTGTCTAATGACCCATGACGGTCCTAGTTCACACCTGGTGTCCCGGTGCGATCTAATAGCATCCCCTTCCAATCTTAAAACTGTCCCTGTTTGGAGATAAATGAGAAAGTTGGTCTCAATTGGTTTCTCAATTGAGACCAGAGGCTCTCAACTGGGGGGTGACTCGGCCCTCTCAGGGGACACTGGACAATGTCTGGAGGTATTTTTGTGTGTCACAATTGGGGGTTGCTACTTGGCATCTTGTGGCTAGAGATCAGGATCCTGCTCAACAGCCTATCGATGCCTCCCCTTGGTAAAGACCCATCGGACCCTAGACAGAACTTGACAGAGAAAGGCCCCTCTATGGGCTTCTTCTGAACCTGTTTGTGTTCTTTTCTCTTAAGATGAATGCTGAGGACTTAGCTTAGATGTGGATTGAGTTCAATGAGCATTCATCACTGTTCTCCAGGACTTATAATCATGACTAGAGAGAGAAAGAATTCACGTTTTCTGCCTTTAAGGAGAAGCCCAGTAGGGCGGGGGAGGCGGGGACATGTCAGGGGAGCAAACTGGATGTGATTTGTTTAGCTTGTACCATGACATCTCGCAGGTTTGCCCTGCAAAAAAGGGGAACCCAGTGACAATACAAGCATGAAATTATGTGCTTGGTTCCCATCCTTCTTTACCCAGCACTTTCTCAAGTGGAGGCAGATTCAAGTTCTTATCTTTTCAGGGGAGGAGAGGAAGTGAGAAGAATTGATTGCCTCGTGATCATCTGAGACTGTCTCAGCCAAGCACCTGGTTAGTTGTCTATATTATCTTTACTTTGGGACGTTTGGTGATTGTACAAATCAACTATTCCTCATATTCATGTGCTTAGATTTAAAGGCCACATTTATATTGCTAGAGTAATTATAATTATATGGCAGTTGCAGTAAAAAATATTCTTGTCAAATTAAAAAATTTGTAGTTTTCAATTTTTGGTTTCTCTTGAAAAATCAGAGTCTGGTCACACTGGGATAATTTATAGTAACAATCTTGTAGCAGATGCCACAGACACACTGATTTATTTCTTAGGTTCTCTATATGCTGATGGACTCTACCACAGGCAGCTGTGATTTTGCCTGGGCGATTTCCCTAGAGTGTTTGATCTGTAGACAGGGCAGATGGCAAGGGTCTGTCCAGCTATGTATCAGAGCAGGTGGATAACAGATTAGCGCTCTCTCCTGGGATGGGATGATTTGGTGGAATTGAGTTCCAGGTACACCAACTGCTCACTAATACAAACATAGCAAGGCTGATGTTGGCTGCCTTCTGTTCCCTGCTTGCTTCCTCTGTGCCTTACTGGTTGGTTAATTTATGTGTCAGTGTGGCTAGGCCACAGTTCCATATATTTGGTGAAAAACAGTCTGGATGTTGTTGTCTTTTAAAAAATGCAATAATTGGGCCTCCCTGGTGGCGCAGTGGGTTAAGCAACGCACAGTGAGGCAAACCGCAGCCACTGCAGCACGAGTTCGGTCCCTGCTGCTGGCCAGGGAGGGGACCCATATGGCGTGGTGGACCTTTCCTGATCTGCCCGCTGCTCCCCTCAGCAGTGTGCTTCTGTTGGTCTGCCTGTTCTGCTCCCGGCTCTGTCTGTGGTAAATCCTCTCACCGACCACACCTCTGGCCTGTACCCCATGCTTGTATGCATAAATAAATAAATCTTTAAAAAAATGCAATAATCATCGAAGTCATTAGATGTTGAGCAAAACAGATTGCCCTCCTGCAGAGGGTGGCCAATACCTAACCCGCTGAGAGACTTTAGAAAAAGACTGACTTTTTTCAGTGAAAGAGGGAGTTTTATCTCCAAACCGTCTTTGGGCTGAGTTGCAACATCAATTCTTCCTTGGGTCTCCAGAACACAGACAAAATTTTAGACTTGTCATCATCCTCCATAATCATTAACAGTCCATTACTTAAAAATCTCTGTCTCTCTAAGTCGATGTCTCTTTATCTTTGTGTCTCTCTCTCTGCACACTCTCCTCCTGTAGGTTCTGTTTCTTTGGAGAACACTGACTGATATACCTTCTGTTGCTTTCTGGGGCTGCTTCTCAAACTCCTTATACTTGAATAAGTATACCCATGGGAGCGCCTAGCAGGGCAGCGTCACTGAGATAAGAGGGCAGAGGGAGAAGACATCCAGAGAAACATTGAGTGAGGAGCCTGGTCTGTCCCCTAACTCAGCATTAAAGGCTTATAAAAATTTTACTGATGGCTTCAAAATTATCTTTTCGTCTGAGAGAACTGAAGATGAGCTTATATGGCCTGGGTGGTTGCAAAAACAATATGCCTATTGGAGACCCTTCCTCAGGACTCATGGTGCTAGAGCTCTGTGTCCCAGGGAGTCTGGATGAACTTTACACGTACCTTGGATTTTTTCCTGGGTGATGTCACTGCAATCAATTTCCATTGAGTTCATCTGGGCTTTCAAGTTGAAGACATGGTGCGAACAATTGTCCTTGACAATTCGAGTTTCTACAGCTAGCAAGACAATGTAGAAAACTTAACATTATTACAAACTTTAAAACTGTGCCTGGTAACACAAACAGGTCAATTTACTGAAATGTCTGGGATGTGCCAGGTACAGGGCTAAGATCCTTATACATTGTCCTCTTCTAACAGTCTCCTGTAATCCCATAGGGATCATTATTCAGATGAGTGAGCAAAGTTCAAAAATTAAGAGTCTTACTCTTGAGAACAAGATTTTACCTAATAGCCTTCAGCACATCACCTTTGAAGCAACGACTTTGTTTCCAGGAATTTATCCTCAGAAACAATCATGGATGAGGGAACAGATTTTGCTACCAAAAGTTCAATGTAGCATGATAATGTTGAAAAATTGGAAATAACCTAGTGTTTAACAACAAGGAATTGACTAAATCTAAATTCCAGATAAGTCAAAGATATGGCTTATTTTTATAATGAGGAACTAGGCTTCCAATAAAAATGAAGTCATAGAAGAACTGTACCAGAAACAACTTCCTGAAAATATTTCATTTAAAAAGCAGATGGCAAGAGACTGAGTTGGAAAAAGCTGATATTGAGTGATAGGTGTAAGGTATAGCAGCTCCTTATTATGTCTCTTTATCATGTTGAGAGTTTTAAAAAGCAAGGAACAAAATATCACTAAAATAAAATAAAGCTATAAAGTAGATAGGAATATGGAAAGAAGCATACTAAAAATTTTTTAGTAGTAAAGAGAGGAAAATAAAAGAATCACAATTACAGTGATTGTCAGTCCCAATTCTAATTGCATTGCAAACTCATTGCAGGTGAGCAGACTAACCCACCAAGATGAGGGCACAGGTCACTGAATAACAATTGTGATCAGGACAAATCAGGAAAGATGAATTACTTGTAATTGGAAACTGGCTTAATTTTATTTTTTGATTTTTTCTATTTTTCCCTTTATTTATATATATTTGACATCAATTGTAATCCCCATGTATTCCCCATCATCCTAACACCAGTGCACCATCACCTCAGTCCCCTGTGCTGCCATCTGCCCTCAACCCTCCCCCTCCCCCCTAGTGTCCCCAGTTTGTCCTTCTCTTTTCATTTTTGGTTTTTGTGTCTTTATTGTTGTTATTATTATTATTATTGTTCTTATTCCTTTCCTTCATCCTTATTTGGTTCCCTTATATTCCTCCTAGAGGAGGAACCATCTGGTATTTTTCTTTTGCCTTTTGCCTTACTTCGCTGAGCATAATCCCTTCCAGTTCCATCCATGTTCCTAAGAATGTGTCTAGTTTTTCATTTTTGATTGCTGAGTAGTATTCCATCGTGTATATGTACCCCAGCTTCCTGATCCAATCATCTGTTTTGGGGCATTTAGGTTGTTTCCAGATATTTTTTTAATTAAAATATTTTAAAACTTACATATACTTGCCATAAATTGTAATCCTCATGTATTCCCCATCACCATATCACCAGTGCACCATCACCTCAGTCCCTCGTGCTCCCATCTGCCCTCAACCTTCCCCCTCCCCTCCCCACCAGGTGTCCCCAGTCTGTCCTTGTGTCCTCATTTTTGGTTTCTGTGTCTTTATTGCTGTTAT
>JAGFMF010011481.1:40318-58608 GCA_019455555.1 Galemys pyrenaicus | reverse complement strand
GTATTCTTTTGAATCAGTGTATTTGTGTCTTTGGGGTATATTCCTAGGAGTGGGATTGCTGGATCATATGGAAGTTCCATTCTTAGTAGATGGAGGAACTGCCATACTGCTTTCCATAATGGTTGGACCTCTCCAACATTTGTTGTTGCTACTTTTTTTGAAATGTGCCATTCTCACTGGTGTGAGGTGGTATCTCATAGTGGTTTTGATTTGCATTTCTCTGATTACAAGAGAAGTTGAGCATTTTTTTTATATGAAAATGGCTT
This sequence comes from Galemys pyrenaicus, assembly GCA_019455555.1. Classification (NCBI taxonomy): domain Eukaryota; kingdom Metazoa; phylum Chordata; class Mammalia; order Eulipotyphla; family Talpidae; genus Galemys; species Galemys pyrenaicus. The sequence continues at coordinate 58,342 of JAGFMF010011481.1, read as the reverse complement.
AATTTTGAATGAAAGTTATCCAGATTCCAATTTCCCAAGAAGATTAGGCACTGGATTATATTTTATTTAAAAAAATTTTATTTTTATTTTTGCATAGAATAATGGGGGTATAGGCCAGAGGTGCAGGGGGTGAGAAGATTCACCAGAGACAGAGTGGGGAGCAGAATAGGTAGATTTACTGAAATATACTGCTGAGGGGAGCATTGGCTGAGACAGGAGAAGTCTGCTGTGTCATATATGGGTAAGCTCCCTGGTTGGGGATTGAACTTAGGCCTTAGACATGATAGTGCTGAGACTTAACCCCCTAGGCCACCAGGGATGCCCTACATTTTTTTATTTGTTGATTGTCATTTTTTTTTAAATGTCTTTTTTTTTTAAGATTTATTTATTTATACATACAAGCACTGGGGGACAGGCCAGAGGTGTGGGGGGTGAGAAGATTCACCACAGAGAGCGGGGAGCAGAACAGGCAGATGAACAGAAGTACACTGCTGAGGGGAGCAGCGGGCACAGCAGGAGAGGTCTGCTGTGCCATGTGGGTCCCCTCCCTGGCCAGCAGCAGGGATCGAACTCGTGGTGCAGTGACTGCGGTCTGCTTCATAGTGCGCTGCCTAACCCACTGCGCCACCAGGGAGGCCCTTGATTGTCATTTTTACAAAGTGTAAAGTATTTTATCATGAGCACTGGTAAACAAAATGATTAGCTAGGCATATACAAGTCTCCAAACTGAACAAAATCTCAGTAAACAGCATTTCTGGAGGTCAATATAGCATGCACTTATATATATCAAAATATTTGTATTAAATATATGTATCAAAAGTCAACAAGGTGTTTTTTCCCCTTTGCCAAAGGGTTCATCTTCTATAACTTTATCCTAGAGAATATCAAAGACAAACACAAGGATCAATTTTCAGTGATCCTTATCCTTATCACAATTCTGTGGGTTTCAGAGCCCACATTTTCCAAAATAGGGAAACAAATAAATTATAATGACTCAATAAATCACAGAACAATTAGGTCATGATTCTTTATACAGTTCAGATGTAAAGATGTAGGTAATGTAATGAGTGAAAAGGCAGGTTGGCTTATCATAAAACACACATAACAAATATATCTCTTCAAACATACACCTATATCAGTATAGGACGGTAAGCCTGTACTGTGGGCAGATTTGGCTAATCCAATTTTAGCTTTATGTGCTTTTCTAATTTAAAAAATGAATATTCAATTTTGTTATGGTGTTTATTTCTTAAAAATAAAAATTTCATATACATTAATCTATTGAATAAGATGATTTGACAAAAATATACATGATAAAATGAATCAGTCAAACTAATGAACAAAGCATCTCTTCATGTAGTTATACAATGAATAGATATGGTAAGTATAATAAAATTGCTTTTATTTTTCAATGATGTAGTAAGATGTTCCTTCCAGAAGCATTACTGTGACAGGAGCTATTTGCTATATAGGTACTAGATTAAAAAACAATTACCTTTAAGCCAAAATCCCAGACTTGGGATTGATTGAAAACCATTGGTAATTAAAAAAAAAAGCCCTATGGAAGTGTAACTAAGCTCCACATATTAAAGTGGACAATTTCTTGAGTTTTGCCTAGTGTATATTATCTATGAAACTAATCAAGGGAGTGGACATTTCCATCACTCCCAGCAGTTTCCCCAATTCCTTCCATACCCTCTTTTCATCCCTTCTGCCCTCCCTTTCCTATCACTATAGATTAGTTTTTATTTTCTAGAATTCTATATAGATGGACTCATGTATGTGTGACTATGTATTTATTTTCCTAATTACTTAACCCAGACCCCAGATGGTAATCAGTCCTCTGTGTGTACCAGGCATTATCATCTTCTTACCCATAGTAATGTTTTCAACTTCCTGGATTTCTTGCTCTGGGTTTTTCAAGGCAGCCTCGAGAACACTATTTTCCACACTCTGAAGAATATCTGTGGCTCTGGTTGCAACTTCTGACTTTTCTCCATTTTTCCCCAGAGTCTTGTTCACCAGTTGTACAGCAGATTCAATAACCTGTTCCAACTTTGAAGATACAAAGAATAATAAAAATCCAGTCTTATAGATCCTGCATCCTTGTGAGTTTGTAGAAAACATGAGAAGGTGGGCTCTGGTGCTAGAAGATCTCGTTCAAACCTGACTACGTCCTTCACTGGCCTCTTGACATTGGGAAAGTCTCTCAACTGTTCTGTGCCTCAGTTTTCCCAGTTTAGAATAGAGACAGTAATAAGACCCCACAAAGTTTTGGGAAAGATTAAAATTAGTTAAGAGATGCTGCATGTTTTAGGATAGAGCCTATGCTTACAAAACACTAGATAAGGCCTAGTGATTATGAATATCTGTAATCAACAAGGAAATGGTAAAATTGTGGGAAGTAGATCAGTGTGTTTCCTCTGGGGGTAATTTCAGTCCCCAGGAGACAGTTGGTAATGTCTGGAGATAGTTGTGATTATAACCACTGAGTGACTGCTTTGTGGCTAGAGGCCAGAGATGCTGCACAACAACATGTAGGAACTTTCAGAATGGAAATAAACGTTTTAGACCTTCTATTCTGCCTAGTAAGTCTTCATGATGATTCTGAACTGAGTTTAGATGTAGCCTCTGCTTCCCCACTTGCTCCCAGAAATAGAAAATGTCTATTCTAAATCACAACTAAAGTTTTCCTGGTTTAAATCCATGTGTAGAGTAGGTGCTAGTTTCTTACCCCTTCTTGGAGGTTGTGAGGGTTAATTTTCTGTGTCAACTTGACTGGGCCATGGAGTTCCCAGATATTTGATCAACCACCATTCTGGATGTGTCTGTGGGATGTTTCTGGGTGAAATTAAGATCTGAGTGGACAGATGGGATAAATCAGGTGGCTGACATGAAGTTTGATGATATGTATGACTTCTAGATGGCCACTTTAAGACATATCTCCAAGGAAATTATCACAACCTCACCAGCATAATCATATAACAGGTAGATGGATTTCCTCTTCAACCTTTCCATCACCCTGCACCCTGGACAATTTACCTTGGACTACATCTCCTCACCTGTACAAACCATTTTTGATCGTGGACCTGGACAAGGACAATATGCCAGGGGATGGTAGAGCAACAGCATGGAAAGAACTTGGGGCCCATATGACTTTATGGAGCAGAATTCCTTCCTCTACCTGCACTATTCACTTCTGAACAGTCACTCAGAAGGTAATAAAGGTTCATCTTTTTAAAGCCATTGCATATCTCTCTGTTAGAATATGGAACATACCTTTTAAAATTTTTTATTAATTAAATTATTGTTTTTACATTGTTGTAGTCCCCATAGTTCTCCTGCTACTATATTACATGTGAACTATCACCATAGTTCCTTGTGCTCTTCTTTTCCTTGTTTTGACCCTTCTCCCTCCCTTTTCTTTGCTGTATGCCTCCGATCTATGGTCATTTTGTTAGTTTTGACTGTTTATTGATTTCTTGTTGCACTCAGCATACCTTAATAAATCTTTCAGTCTGTCTTTCTTGGTCTGGGTTAGATCCTTTATTTATAGGCAGCATATACATATACATCTCTCTCTTTCTAGGTATATATATATATCTATAGTGAGCTATATGGTGATATACAAATAGTTTTATAAATATATATATATATATGCTATGTATGTGCCATCCTCTGTCACATTGTCCTTGTCCAGCTCCATGATTAAAGCTGGTTTGTCACAATATTGCACTTGTGCAGGTGAGGAGATGCTGCTGTTGATGAGGTTGTGATAATTTCCTTGGAGACATGTCTTCAAGTGGCAACCTAGAAATTGCACATATCATTGTCAAACTTGGTGGCAAGGGAGACTGGGACAATATGGTCTATAGCGGGTCAGTATGATCCAGGTAAAATTTGAAGAAATCACTCGATTATTAAAGGAAGAGGGTGATGGATATTAAAAGTTAAAAGAGAGAGATGACAAGAAAGTAGCTGATAGGTAGCAATAATTTAGTTTGTGTAAAGCAACTCTGAATTTTAGCAAAGGGAAAGATCCATAACTCTAAGAACCTATAGTCTAACATAATGGTTTTATATATATATGTAACTAACTATAGTTATATATACATGTGCTATGATATATATATCATTATCATATATTATAACTAATATATTAAAACATATCACAACATATGTATAATACATGATATACTGGATTATATATGATATATAATATTCAATATATTGGCATATGAGATGTAATATAGAGTACAGATATAGAATATATTATTCACTCTCATTTGCTAACTTTGGACTTTGAAAATACATATTTCCTGTCCAGGATCCAGGGTTCAGCTTCTACTTACCTTTTTATTGCCTTTGTTTTCCCCTGAGGAGGTGGTAATATCTGCAAAAGATGTCAAGGGGGAATTACTGTTGGAACTGAGAGTGAAGGGGTGGATAGGTGCACAGGTAAGAGGGGGATAACTTTATATTTAGATGGTCTGAACTCACATGCATTTGTTCTGTTCAGGGATCAGAGTTATTTGTCACAGTCTAAAGTGGTGTTTTTCAACTGCAGATAATTTTGCCCTTTTGGGGACAATGGCAATGGCTGGAGACATTTTTGGTGGTCTCAATATGGGGTCAGGGATGCTACAGATGTCTAGTGAGTAGAGGCCCAAGGTGCTGCTATACCCTATAATGTACAAGAAAATCCTTACAAAAGAGAATTATTGGACTCCAAATGTGAATATTATTATGGTAGAGATATCCTGATATAGAGGAGATATCTATTGAGATGATAATATAATTTTTATCTTTCTTTTTCTTGATGTGGTGAACAATGCCAATAGATTTGTGGAAGTTGAACCACCCTTGCCTCCTGGTATAAATTCCAACTTGGTCATGGTGTATGATTTTTTTAATGTGTTGTTGAATTTGGTTTTCTGAAGTTTCACTGAGAATTTTTATCTATGTACATACTGACTGGTAGATTTGTGTGTGTGTGTGATGTCTTTGTCTTTTTTTGGTATCAGAATAGTAATGGCTTCATAAAATGTATTTGGAAGCACGCCCCCTTCTTCAAATTTTTTTTTTTAAGATTTATTTATTTATGCATACAAGCACTGGGGTACAGGCCAGAGGTGTGGGGTGGGTGAGAGGATTCACCACAGAGAGCATGGAGCAGAACAGGCAGATCAACGGAAGTACACTGCTGAGGGGAGCAGCGGGCACAGCAGGAGAGGTCTGCTGCACCATGTGGGTCTCCCTCCCTGGCCGGCAGCAGGGATCGAACTCATGCTGCAAGTGGCTGCGGTCTGCTTCATAGTGCGGTGCTTAACCCACTGCGCCACCAGGGGAGGCCCCACCTTCTTCAAATTTTTGGAAGAGGTTGAGAAGATAGGTTTTAGTTTATCTTGGAGGGTTTAGTAGAACCTCACTTGTGGCGAGCCTGACTCCGTTACTACAAGGCAAGCAGTGGTTGATCAGGCCCCCAACAAACCTCAGAGAGTAACTGAAAGAAAGCAGGTTAAGCAGACAGAGATGAGTGGTGGGCATGCATGCCAGCCAAAACTCACGCCCAGCCTGTGATCTGGAACTGAGGGCAACTGGACTAGGCGGCCCCTGGTATGCCTGGTAGAACTGGAAAAGCACGTGCTGGGTGCCATCATCTCAGGACAGGGAGTTTTGGGTTAGGGACCTCACATACCTCTGTGTAGGACTACCAGAAGACAACTTGAGCAGATGGAGGTGAACTGAGAGTGCCCCAGGGACAGGATTCATGTGCACCTGTGACCTGGACCCCAAGAGGGGATCTCACAGGCAGGGGAACTGCCAGAGCACTGAGAAAGTGAAGCCTGATGCCATTACTACAAGGCAAGAAGTGGCTGATCAGGTTCCCCCACAAACCTCTGAAAGTAACTCCAAGAAAGCAGGTCAAGCAGACAGAGGCGAGTGGCGGGGCACACATGCTAGCTAAAATCATGCCCTGCTGGTGATTTGGAAATGAGAGGAGAACTCTGGACTTGGCAGACTCAGGAAACAGTGGAAAAGCACTCACCAGACACCGTCATCACAGGGCAGGGGCTTCTGGGTGGGGGGCCCCACATAATAGCTCTGTGGAACTACTGTTGAACATGACCTGACTTTCAGTTCCTGATATCCCAAAAGGAACACCCCAAAGAGACACCCACCAATACCAACAACACAGTGTCCCAACAAATACAACAAATTAGAAAACAGACATCAAGGAGAATAAAAAATATAAGTAAATGAAGTAAGCCCGCAGGGGAAAGTCACACCACAAAAAGAACACCAAATACAAGAACCCAACAACAAGGACATGGAAGTACTTCTCAGCCTACCAGAAAGAGAATTTAAAATCATCATGATTAAAAAACTGAAAGATCATGAAAAGAAAAAGGAGGCTATGATAAAAATAATTAATGAAATGAAGAATGAAAATGAGTCACTAAAGAAGGATGTGAAAGAACTGCAGGAAAAAAGGAAAGGCAGTAGAAACAGAATGGATGAAATGGAAGAATTAATTAGCACCCTCAAAGACACAGAAATAAAAAGGAAAGGACAAAACAGGAAAGGACAGAGAAGTCCAAAGGAAAAAAAAAAAAACGAGGAAATGCTTCAAGAACTCTCTAATACCATCAAAAAAGGAAATATGAGTTACAGGAATACAAGAGGGGGAGGAGAAAGATAAAGGAAATGAAAACCTATTTAAGGAGATAATTGAAAAATTTCCAAGGTTATAAAAGGAAATGAAAATAGAAATACAGGAAGCAAGACACACTCCAAATTTCTGTGATTTAAAGACAGCTACAGCAAGACACATACTAGTAAAGCTCCTAAGAATCCAAGACAAGAAGAGCATAATGATGCTAACAAGGGGGAAGCAACAGATAACATATAATGGAAAAGCTATCAGGCTAACATCAGACTTCTCTAAAGACACACTATGGACAAGGAGGGAGTGGGAGGGACATATTCAAAAAACTTCAAGACAACTAATGCCAACCACAAATTCTTTATCCTGCAAAGCTTTCCTTCATATATGAAGAAAAAATATGGACTTTCTCAGACAAACAGCAATTCCAGAAATTCAGCATGACCAAACCCCACTCCAAAAAATACTACAAGAAGTACTAAAACCAAAATCAACAGAAGAATGAATAAGAGGAACAATATAAGGCAAGAGAACACAAATCACAAATACAGATGCCAGCATAACAATTTTAACTCTTAATGTAAATGGAATAAACTCAGCAATAAAGAGAGCAGCAGACTGGATTAAAAATCACAATCCAACCTTCTGCTGTCTCCAAAAAAACACATTTAAACATAAAAGACAAACATAGACTGAAAGTAAAGTTGGAAAGTAATCCTACAAGCTAATGGACCAAAAAAGAAAGCAGGAACAGCTATGCTTATATCAGATAATATAGATTTCAAACTAAAAAAGGTAAAAAAAGACAAGGATGGACACTACATAATGGTAAAGGGCACAGTACATCAAGAAGACATAACACTCATCAACATGTATGCACCAAATGAAGGAGCACCAACATATATCAATTATTATCAGCTCTGAAAGAAAACATTAGCGAAAATACATATGTAGTAGGAGACTTCAACATTCCATTCTCACCAATGGACAGATCATGAAGACAAAAAATAAACGAAGGAACCAGAGCCATAAATAAAAACATGGAACTCATGAGCTTAACAGACATCTATAGGAAACTACACCTAAAAAAAAATCAGAGTATACTTTTTTTCTCAAGTGCACATATTAGGCCCCCAGACCAACATCAACAGATACAGTAAAATCAAAATTATTTCAACTACATTATCTGATCATAAAGACATTAATCTAGAAATAAATCATGAAAAGAAAACAAGAGACCCACCCACATCATGGAGATAAAAACCCACACTACTAGAAGGTCAATGGATTTTAAAGGAGATCAAAGAGGAAATTAAAAAACTATTTTGAACTGAATGACAATGAGGACACCACATTTCAAAATGTGTCGATGCAGCAAGCAGTAATAAGAGGGAAGTTTATAGCAATCTAGGTCCACATCAGCAAACAAGAAAAAACTCAAAGAAACAGCCAAATCTCCCATCATAATGAACTAGAAAAAGAAAAAGGGAATCCAAAAGCCAGTAGAAGAATGGAAATAATAAAAATTAAAGCAGAAATAAATAAAATAGAAATAAGAAACAATCTAAAAGGTCAATAAAACCAAAAGTTGGTTCTTTGAAAAGAAACAAACAAAATAGATAAACCCCTAGCCAGACTAACAAAGAAAAAATGGGAGAAAACACAAACAGTCACAGACGAAAGAAGAGAAATCACAACAGACTCAGAAGAGATTGAAAGAATAATCAGACAATACTATGAACAGATATATGCAACAAGCTCAACAATCTAGAAGAGATGAATAAGTTCCTAGAACAATATAGCCATCCAAAGCTAAACAAAAAAGAAAAAGAACACCTTAACAGACCAATTACAAGCAGTGAAATCAAAACAATAATCAAAATACTCCCCAAAAGCAAAAGCCCAGGACCAGACAGTTTCACAAATGAATTCTGACGAATATTCAGAAAGGAACTAATGCCTATCCTACACAAATTCTTTAAAAAAATTGAGAAAGAAGGATACTACTAAATATATTATATGAAACCAATATTGCACTAATACCAAGACCAAACAAAGACAACACAAAAAAGGAGAACTACAGGCCAATCTCTAATGAACAATGATGCAAAAATTTTCAAAAAAATTCTTGACAACAGAATTCAACAATGCATCAAAAGGATAATACACCACGACCAAGTTGGATTTATCCTAGGGACACAAGGATGTTTCAATATCTGAAAATCAATCAATGTAATCCAACACATCAACAAAAAGAAGAATAAAAACTATATGGTCCTATCGATTGATGCAGAGAAGGCATTTGACAAAGTTCAAGATCCATTCATGATGAACACCCTTGAAACCCTTGGAACAGAATGATGATATCTCAACATGAGAAAAGCTATATACAACAAACTCACAGCCAATATCATCCTCGATGGTGAAAAATTGAAAGCGTTCCCTTTAAGATCAGGAACAAGACAAGGATGCTCACTTTCTCCACTGCTATTCAATATAAGCAATATTCAATATAACAGTGATAAGCAATAGCAATAAGCAATATAATAACAGTAGACAGGAAAAAGACATCAAGGAATCCAAATAGGGAAAGAAGAAGTAAAACTATCACTTTTTTCAGATGATATGATAATATACTTGGAAAACCCTAAAAGCTCTATAGAAAATCTAATTAAACAATCAACCAGTTTAGTAAAGTAGCAGGATACAAAATAAACACACAAAGGTCAGCAGCCTTCCTATATACAAACAACCAATTTGAAGAAGAAATTAAGAAAATTATACCTTTTACAACTGAAGCCAAAAAAAATCAAATACTTAGGAATAAACCTAATAAAAGAAGTGAAATACCTATATAGAAAAAATTATAAAACGTTGAAAGAAATAGAAGAAGACACAAAGAAATGGAAAGACATACCCTGCACATGGATAAGAAGACTCAACATTATCAAAATGGTCATGCTACCAAAAGCAATTTACAGATTCAATGCAATTTCAATAAAAATCTCAATGACATTCTTCAAGGTAATAAACCAAATATTGATGAAATTCATATGGAGACACAAAAAACCTCAATCAGTCAAAGCTCTCCTGACTATAAAGGAAGGCAATGGAGGTATCACATCCCTAGACTTTGACTTTTACTACAAAGCAATAGTAATTAAAACAGCTTGGTACTGGAACAAAGACAGACACACAGACCAATGGAACCATATAGAAAGCCCAGAAGTAAAACTACACATTTAAAAAAAAGATTTATTTATTTGTGCAAACAAGAACTGGGACACAGGCCAGAGGTGGGAGGGGGTTGATAGGATTCACCAGAGACAGAGTGGAAACAGAATAGGCAGACGGGAAACAGAATAGACACACTACTGAGGGGAGCAGCGTGTAGGGCAGGAGAGGTCTGCTGTGCCATGTGGGTCCCGTCCTTGACTGGCAGAAGGGGTTGAACTCATGCTGTAGTGGTTGCAGTTTGCTTTATAGTATGTTGCTTAACCCATTGCACCACCAGGGAGGCCCTGTAAAACCACACATTTATGGATACCTGATCTTTGACAAAAGATCAAAGAATATGCAATGGAATAATGGTGCTGGCAATACTGGTCTGCCACAGGCAAAAAAATGAAACTAGACTAGTTCCTCATACCATGTACCAAAATTTACTCAAAATAGATAAAAAACTGAATGTAAGACCTGAAACCATAAAATATATAGAAGAAAACATAGGTAAAACATCACAAGACATACATCTCAATAACGTTTTTAAAGATGCAGCCCCAAAGCAATAAAAAATGAAAGAAAAGATAAACAGCTGGAACTACATTAAATTAAAAAGCTTCTGCATAGCAAAAGAAATATTAACCAAAACAAAGAGTCACCACACTTACTGGGAAAAAAATTTTTGCACTCCACACAACTGACAAGGGACTGATCACAAAGATATACAAAGAACACACAAGACTCAACAAAAACAAAGTAAACAACCCAGTCAAAAAATGGGCAGAAGAACTTAAAAGACAGAAGTGTCTTTTTTTTTTATTAGTTATATTTGACATCATTTGTAGTCCCCAGGGAGTACCCACCACCATTTCACCCGTGCACCATCACCTCAGTCCCTTGTGCACCCTCTGGCCTCTTCCCGGTCTTTGCCCTACTCCCTTCCCCTCCCCCCCCATGGTCCCTTTGGTTTATCCCAGCTTTTTGGTCTTATTGAGTTTTTTAAGACAGAAGTGTCTTTTAAGATACAAAGAGGACAGGCAGATGGCCAACAGGTACATGAGAAAATGCTCAACATCCCTCATAATCAGGGAAATGCAAATTAAAACCACAATGAGATACCACCTTACACCAGTAAGAATGGCACATATCACAAAATCCACCAACAACAAATGTTGGCAAGGATGTGGAGAAAAAGGAACTCTGTAACACTGCTGGCGGGAATGCAAGTTAATCCAATCACTATGGAAAACTGTATGGAGTTTCCTCAGTCTACTAAAAATAAAGCTACCATATGACCCAGCAATTCCACTGCTAGGTATCTACCCAAAGGACACAAAAACACCTTTATATACAAATTGAGTTTATCTGGATTTAGCTGACATCAAGGTTGGTAGGTCAAGATAAGTCACCATGAGAAAATGGCAGTTTTCAACCAAAAGCAGCTTTCTACAAAGAAACTGGTGTCCTATAACAAATTTATTCTAAATTCATGTCTGTAAGACAAGCAATTTTTAAATCTTAAGACAAATCAATCATGAAAAGAAAGTGGGAATAACCCCAAATAGATAGACACTAAATAACCTACACTGAATGACTATTGGATTAATGAAGAAATCAAAAGACAAATTTAAAAATACCTGGAGATGAATTAAAATAAAAACACAAACTATCAAAACTGATAAGACACAGCAAAAGGAGTACTAAGGATGTTTTTCTCAGTACAGACTCATATCAAGATCCAAGAAAGATCTCAGATAAATAATTTACCCTTATGCCTTAAAGAACTAGAAAAAAAAGAACAAAGCCAAGATCTAGTTGACAATAGAAAACTATAAAAATTAGAGTGGAAATAAATTAAATAGAAATCAAAAAGACTATATAAAAGGTCGATGAAACCAGGAATTAGTTCTTTAAAGGACAAAACAAATAGACAAACCTCAGCCAGGCTCACTAAAGAAAAAGATAAATCTAATAAATTTAATCATTCATCATAAATTAAACTGTTAAACATAAATGAAAGAGAAGTACAACAGACATCACAGAAACAAGCTATGCAGTACACTTAAAATTAGCAAAAATAACTAAAGGCATTCCTTCTCTTTATACAATAAGAGCCCAGGTTCTTACTTTGTAAATTGTAAACAGAGGTAGGTCATCCAGTAAAATATTCAGTTTGAGCTCAGTCAATCATTTAACATCTATTCATTGGTTGAACTAGGGGTAGACTTGTGACACAGCAAACCCTTTCTAGCTGTTCTGTTCTTTTATGTCTTTCCTTAGGACCCAGTCTTAGATCTGGAACTCATGCAGTTCCGAGACCCTGGCATGGACTCTAGCTTAGAACCTTGGAAACTGAAACTTGAAACTGAAAACAGAAACTTGGTCTTGAAACTTGCAAGTCTGCATTCCATTGGTGGAAAACATATTCTTCATATTAAAGAACTACCCAAACTTTCTCATGGTATTTCTAGCTGGGCAGGAATTTTGATAAGACCTGGAAACAACCCAAATGCCCAATATTATAGATGACTGGATCAAGAAGATGTGGTACATATACACAAAGAATACTATTCAGCAATCAGAAAAGATAAACTAGAGTCATTTGTAGAAACATGGATGGAGCAAGAAGGGATTATGCTCAATGAAATAAGTCAGAAGGCAAGAGAAAAATACCAGATGGTTTCACTTTTAGGAGGAATATAAAGGAACAAAAAAAGGGCTCAAGGGAAAGAACAATAATAATAATAATAATAAAAAACCCACAACAAGAACAAAAAGACAAAGACAAATCAAAGGCACCTTGTGTTGGTGGTGGGGGGAAGAAACTGGAATGAAGGCAGGAAGAGCACAAGGGACTGATGTGACGGTGCACCGGTGAAATGGTTGTGGGAATTACATGGGGACTACAATTGATGTCAAAAATAAATAAATAAATTAATTTAATAATAATAAAAAAGAACCTCACTTGTGAAGCCATCTAGCATTCAGGCTTCTGTCTTTGGGGAAATTTTTGACTATTGTTTCCATTTCCTTGCTTGTAACTGGTTTGCTTAAATCTTTTCTTTCTTCCTAATTAAGATTTAGAAGGTTACATGCTTCTAAGAATTTCTTTCAGATTATTCAGTTTGTTGACATAAAGATGATTATAATGTTTCTTTGTTCTGAGACTCTTGGTTTTGTGGAAGAATTATAGTTTGGGTCCCTGTTGGAAAGAATCACAGAACTAATCTAGTGGGAGTGTGATTCTAGCAGAGTTGTTCTGACAAGTGTACGGTGAGATTTCCTGAGCACAAGCTGCATGTTTAGCGCTCTCACAATATGAATCTCTCAGAGGAGGATCTGGGTATGTGTATGAGATACAATGACTTGTATCAGTCTTTCCCCAAGTTCTCTGCTTGAGTCTCTGACTTCATGGCATTAACGCTGGATAAGGAGAAGTACAAAGGAATATTTTTTTGGAACTTCTATTGTATTATCAATCTAGAAAGAAAGACTCCTACCCTAGAAATATGTTTTCTTTTCTCCTCTTGGAATTATCTGTGAATCTTTACAAAAACAATTTTTTCTTTCTCATGTTTTCATTAGGACATGATGTTGGAGTGGCTACACCATAATAATGAGCTAACCTCTGAATTTGTGCCAAATTTTGGAGAATTCCTACCTCACAGCCATGTCTCTTCTCATCCTTGCTAGTCAAACACTGAGTTTGTTCAGATATGCCAAGTGGACACCAACCCCAATCCCAAGGTTGAGTCTTATGATCCTAGTGTGTTATTAGAAGATTGTGTCTAAGGGTAGAGATTTGATCCGCATGTAGCCAAACAGATATAAGTGGAGTCTACTGGGAAGCTTCTGAGGACAACTTTTCTTCAGAATGAAAAGATAGCAAGGTTGATGAGTACCAACTTCTTTTATCTTTGTTTTCCAACAGAGGCATGGATGTATGAGGATGCAATATTAGTAGCTATTTTGGGACCATGAGGGAAAGTAAACAGCGGCCACTGAGATGCCATGTTAATGAACTGAGAAACTATCTGTAGGTTTCTTGTTATATGAGATTCATCAATAACCTGTATTGATAAGTCATTTTAGTTAGATATACTATTACTTAAAACCAAAGCATCCAAATAGACTCAAGGCTAGTGGTGATGAAAAGGATGAGAAGAATTTGAGACACTTTAGCCTACTTCTCCTATAACATTATTGATTATCTTTTCTGTACACTCCAACTGTAATCAACTACAAATACTGACTCATATATAGACATAGAGTCAGAAAAATCACAACAATGAAAAGAAAAATTAAAACTTTACATAGGAGAAAAGAACAAATTAAACAACATGGAAGTACAAACTGATATTCATTTCTTGAAGAAAGCTTGGGAAGGGGGGAGTGATCCTTCCATTACATCACAACAACCATCAACTATATTTAAACATACATGCTGAACTCTTTACAATAGGTAAGACCTGGAAACAACCTAAATGCCCAAAAACAGATGAGTGGATCGGGGAGCTGTGGTACATAGACACGATGGGATACTACTCAGCAATCAGAAATGAAAAACTAGACTCATTCATGGGAACATGGATGGAACTGGAAGGGATTATGCTCAGCGAAGTAAGTGAGAAGGCAAAAGAAAAATACCAGATGGTTCCTCCCTTAGGAGGAACATAAGGGAACCAAATAAGGATCAAGGAAAGGAATAAGAACAATAATAATAATAATAATAACAACAATAAAGACACAAAAACCAAAAATGAAAAGAGAAGGACAAATTGGGGACACTTGGAGCGGGGTGGGGGGAGAGGGAAAGGGTGGAGGGCAGACGGGACCGAGGTGATGGTGCACTGGTGATATAGTGATGGGGAATACATAGGGATTACAATTGATGTCAAATATATGTAAATCAAAAATTTATAAAAAAACAACAAAAAATAAACATACATGCTGAAATTATAGTAAGTCTCACTAGGCTCCAACCTTAAGTTTTGTAAGTAAAAGACTTCATAATCTAGGGTAAAAGTGGTCATCAGCTCATCAGTCAACTGCCAATTTGCTCTTAGATCCATAGTCTCTTTTTCCATGCTCTGTTCGGTTTCATAGATAGCTCTATTTGTCAGAATCTCTTGCCTAATATCTTCCTGTTAGATTCAGCAAGGGGAAGTACTGGTAGAATATTTGGAGAGTGGAGGAAAGGAGGCGGCAGGGTGTTCATTTTCTACTCTTTGCTCTTTTGGTATCTTCAGCATTGCTACATCTCTTCCATGTTTTTAGCTTTCATCAGATGGACCCAGCTCTTGTGCTCTAGTCATACCAACTGGCATAGGATGGATGCAGACTTATGTTTTTGCTAATATTTGGGTTTCCTCACTAATTTTCTTTTGACTTCTTAATTCTTCATTTACCAGTATCCATTCTCTATATGAAATTCCTTATGTTTGAAATAGTTAGTTTTTGGATCTTGGCTGATAAAGAGGGAGAAATTATTATTTTTGCACTAGAAAAGGAGTGCATTGTCTCTTTTATACTTCCCTTGGGATCCATGTTACTGTGTAACGGTGGCTAAGAATGTGAACACTGAGCCAAGTTAAAAACCTCTTATTATCTGACTTACCTTACAAGTTATTTATATAATATTATATAATAATAGTGCTTAGCTCATGTGATTTTTTTTTCAAGTTAGAAATTGTAAATAGGGGCCTCCCTGGTGGCGCAATGGGTTAAGCAATGCACTATGAAGCCGACACAGCCACTGCAGCACAAGTTTGATCCCTGTCTCCGGCTAGGGAGGTGACACACAAGGTGCAGCAGACCTCTCCTGCCTCACCCGCTGCTCCCCTCAGGTAGATTTGGTTAATCTACCTGTTCTGTTCCCTGTCTCTGGTGGATCCTCTCACCTCCCATACCGCTTACCTGTACCCCAGTGCTTGTATGCATAAATAAATAAATCTTTAAAATTGTAAATAAAGAAGAGCCCCCGAAAAGATGGCGAGAAAGAGACAATAGGCTAGAAAGCTCCCGGAAGATACAGAAAAAAGGGAGAAAATACGGCAGGCCCCTGTAGGAACTGTAACACTGAGGATAAATTGGACTATATTAGCCGCCTACCCAGAGAAGAAGGACGCACAGAAGAGACTAAAAAAAGGAGAAGAGCCCTTTAAACATCCCTGCTCCATCCCCTTCCCCCTTTCCCCTCCCCCCATCTACTCACTCCACGAACCAGGAACTACAAGACAAACCCAGAGGCCCTACACCCAAGAGAAATCAAAACTTATAAAAAGCCTAGACGTGGGGAGAATCACAGGGATACAGACAACCGAGGAAGCGAGGAAGCGCGCCTGGTGAGTTAAGTCTCTAACTTTAGGGATGGAAGGAGCGGGTAGTCAAGTTAGGCTGAGGGAGGCCACACAAATAGAGACTGTGGAGATAAGCAGAGAGTCGCTAACCCGGGGGGGAAGCCAATCTCTAAATTGACAGGGGGGGGGGGAATGGGAATTAATCAAGCCACAAGTTGGTGGAGAGAGGGGTGCTGAGGTGCAACAGGGCAGAGGCACAAGTGGGCATCTCGTGCTTGGTGCAGCGGACCTAACGAGGTGGAAACTCAGCACTCAAAAGCCATTGCCCACACCCTCCTTGCCAGCCTCAGCGCCCAGTGGGGAGCCCCAGCCCTACCCTTTGGGACACTAGGGCACTGGGAAGTACAGACCCTCCACCCAAGCCGAGGTGCAAGCCCCGGAGCCATGCCTCCTCCTCCCCCTACCGAATCTATGCCAACTTCAGCTCCAGCTGCCGCCGTGGCGCATGCGCCCAGGGGCCGCACTGCGCCTGCAACCCGATCTCAGTGCTGGCACCAGCAGCAGCCTCTGAGATCTCGTGCCCGCCGGCGCCCCAATTTCGGCGCTGGAGACAGCCTTCACGCAGGTGCCCCGAGCCATGCCCCCGCACCAGCTCCAGCCCCTCCTGCCCTGACGATGCTGAAGGGCAGCTCCACGACCAGCCTCCTAGGCAGTGCCCCAGAGTCAGTGGGCTCCGAGCCTTGGCCTTTGCCTGCTTCAGCGGCTGCGGTGCCCAAACCATCCACCCCTGCCAACATCACCACTGCACCACTGTCGTACAAAAACTATTACCATTGCTGAGAAGAAGAACAGAGAAGTCGGAGCCCCTGCGTGGGGCACTTGGATGACCAGAGAAACAGCTGCCCACTTTGGGTTGAACAGAGATAGGGGCAAGGCGAGAGGAGGGAAGACCCACTGAAGCCAAGCGCAACAGAGTTCCAGACGACATTCGACATTCTACATTCTAAGCCAGGACACCACGGCGAGCCCCCTCACGGAAACCCCCTCCCCCACCCTGTTCACATCATCTGAAGACAAGGGTTTGGGGAGGCTGCAAACTGCAACAGCTGGAGGGAGGCCATTGGGGACAGGCCCAATTTGGGGCATCACAGCAACACCCTCCAAGGGGTGGCAGCTGAGGTAGCTGCCACTACTCTGGAAGGGGAAAGAAAGCCTCCTGGTGCAGCCACAGACAGAGGGCAGCTCCTAAGACACCTCAGGTGACCACGCCCCAGGCTAGGGCCCTGAAAAGAGCTGGAAATCCGACACTGAGCTAAAACTCCTCCTACAACAAGAAACCTCCCTGAAACCTGAGACATCCAGATGAGCTCAGGGAACACAGTCTAGGACAGCGAGGAGGGCCAGCCACTACATGACTACTACCCTCGCTAACTCTCCAAAATAGTGTGGGATCCCTGGGACCTTTACCCAACACACTCTTCCTTGCCTATCATCTCCCATAGAGAGGCTGGAGGGGAATTTTTCTTTTTTTTTCAACTTTTAATTTTTTTTAAAATTGAAAATTTTTTTTTGTATTTTATTTTTATTTTTTATTTTCTTTTCCCTCCTTTTCTTTTTCCTTTTCTGCTTATCTATAATAGTTACTCACCCTGATCTCCCCCTTTCTCTTTCTTCTCTTACTCTCTCTTGGTTGCCTATTTTGGTCTTGTTTCTGTTTTGTTTGTCTTGTGGTGTTTCTGTGTTTTTGCCTATTCGTTGATCACCAGTTCCTGATACCCCAAAAGGAACGATAATAAAGATGCCTGCCAATACTAGCAGCACAGTATCTCAACAAAT
>JAGFMF010011481.1:5616-22266 GCA_019455555.1 Galemys pyrenaicus | reverse complement strand
GTGATGAGATGTAAAGAGCACAAGGGACTGAGGTGACGGCGCACGGGTGAAATGGTGGTGGGAACCCACTGGGGAAAACAAACGATGTCAAATGCAATTAAATATAATAAAAAAAACATTCTGATTGCTAGTTTTCTCCTTACCTTTTTGCCATTCTTACATGCTAACATTTGCAAAGACAGTATTCAAAATACTTAACACCTGTCATGGGGCAGGAGTAACCAATCAGTGAACACAAGCCATCCTTTCTGATGCACTTAGTGTTAAATTCTTAGCTGGGCGAATCCCTGGGGTCTAGGTTGTCAGGAGTGTTAGTTACAGAGGATATGGAACTATTTCAATATGCATAACCTCTTCTAGTGAACACTGGTTGAATTCAGCTCTGGCTACAAGTAGCTTTATTTGCAACTTTGTTTCCCTCCTAAGACAGGGAGTCCTGCAGATAAAGAAAATATTACATATAGATACAGTAGAATATTTTCAACCTTAAAAAAGGAAGAGAATCCTGCCTTTGTGATAGCCAGGATGAACCTAGAACACATTATCCTACGTAAAACAAGTCAGACACAGGAGGACAAACACTGCATGATTTCCCTTAGAGGTATCTCAAATAGTCAAACTCATAGAAGCAGAGAACAGACTGGCTCTCCTTAGGAGTTAGAAAGAGGAGGAAATGGAGAATGTTTTTCTTTTTCTTTAAAAAAGATTTATTTATGCATTCAAGAGCTGGGGTACAGGCCAGAGCTGCGCGGGGGTGAGAGGATTCACCAGAGAGAGAGCGGGGAGCAGAACAGGCCGATCGACTGAAACACACTGCTGAGGGGAGCAGCAGGTGAGGCAGGAGAGGTCTGCTGCCCCATGTGGGCCCCCTCCCTGGCAGGGGATTGAACTCGTGCTTCAGTGGCTGCAGTCTGCTTCATAGTGTGTTGCTTAACCCACTGCGCCACCAGGGAGGCCCTGGAGAATGTTTTTCAATGGATATAAAGTTTTTCTCATGTAAGATGAATAAGTTCCAGAGGTCAGCTATGAAACATAGTACCTGGGGTTAACAGTAAGTTATTGTGCACTTCAAAATATGTTAAAAGGATTGATTCCATATTAATTATTCTTCCAAAAGAAAAAAGAATATACCACAAAGGACATCAGGAAGTTTTGGGCAGTGATGGATATACTTATTACCTGGTTGTGGTGACACTGTCATGGGCGTGTGCTGTATACCTATGTCCAGGCTCTTCAAATGTGTGGAGTTATTTTTGTGGGTCACTTATGTTGATGAACATAGGACTGATGCTTAATGGCACAGAAGCCAGTAACCATACCATGCACTTTTGAGAAAAGAAATTGTTTATTGCAAGGTTACCTGGCAAAGAGACTGGAGGCAAGTTTCTCAAATCAGTGTTCCCAAAGATGGGACTTTGGGCAATATTTAAAGGATTGAGAAACAAAGAATGTATAGAAAAATGCAAATTGATAGAGTCTGCTTGGTTGCTTTCTGGAGTAACTTGAATTTGGATCCAGAACTGCAAAGAAACCCAAGTAGCCACCACTTTTAATGTTTAACCATGAACTGGACATCTTGGTTCCTTTTTCCTATGGTGATTTTATTCCACGCAGTAAAAGCGCACCTTGAGGATAGTGAGTATTCTTCTGGACCTGTGATCTGAAGCACAACTCTCAGCTTGTGAAAGATTCTTTTTTTCCATTTAAGAGCTGAGTTTGGTTATTTTTACTCTATTATTTTACTTTCTCAAGCTCTGCTCTTCTTTCAAGAAAAGTAGAATCAGGAAAAAAAAACCTCAAAAAGGAAAATGGTGAGATGGAAGGACCATCTTCCATCAGTTACAATTATACCCTTAATAAAACTAAGAAAGGAAAGTGGATGCTGGTAATGGAAAGTTCTCTGTTCATGAAGTGCATTGATTAGTGTTGATGAGGGTGGACTAGTTGGTAGAGCTGGGATAGATTTTGATTCCCGTGGGAGAGGTAGAGAGAAGGGCTGGAGCTAAAAGTCTGGAGAAGATGGAGAGAGGGTATTGTAGCTTCTTTGAGGCTTGGGAGATATGGCAGTTGGTGGCTGTGAAGTGAGATTTGAAGGCAATAGGAATTTGTGGAATAAAGTGCTGCTTGCCCTGGAATGTAGCCATCTATCCATTCTCCCTGTAAAATCTCCCAAAAAATGTTTTGAAGAGAGGATTTCCTTGGTGGGGGTGGGGGCCATTGGGTAAAGTTCTAAAGTCTGGTCTCCACAACACTTAAGGGGAGCTTGCATCCTTACTACATGCCAGGCATTATTCTAAAGCATATATCAGCTTTGCAGCAACTTTAGGAGGCAAGTGCTGTTAACCTCATCCCCACTGTGCAGATCAAGAAACAGAGGCTCAGAGGTGCTAGGCAATTTGTTCCATTTCCCAGAGCTAGACAGTGGCGGAGTAAAGTTCAACCCTAATTGCAACTTGTCACCCGACATCACCCCTCTTTCAGAAATTTTACATGGCAGTCAGACTAGACCCTGTAAGTTGGCCTGTTTACTGTGACCATGACATGAGGAAAGGATTAATTTTCTCCCCCCAAATGCCAGTTCTGACTAGAGTCAACTAGAGGGCATGCTACATTGCTTGGTCATTTACTATTGGGGACAATCCAGACCAAGTGCTGGACCATTTAGGAAAAGGCACAATGGTCTAACTTTCAAAAGTGAGAAGGAAGGCAATATTATTATTGTTGTTGTTGTTTTTGGTTTTTCTGTTTAAGTTCCTAATTGCTGCTGAAACAAATCGCCATGAATTTTGTGGTTTAAGACAACAGAAGTTTATTCTCTTATAGTTGTGTAGGCTAGAAGTGTAAAATGAGTCTGTCTGTTAAACTCAAGATGTCAGAAGGGTTAATTCTTTTTGGAGGCTCTAGGGGGAATCCGTTTCTTTGTCTTTTCCAGCTTTTAGAGACTTCCCACATTTTTTGCCTCATCACTCATTCTTCCATCTTCAAAGCTTCTTCTCTGCTTTCTGGTTTCCTGTTTCCCTCTTATAAGGAACCCTTGTAATTACATTACCCTGTATTATCTTCCCATCTCAGGGTCCTTAAACAATTCACATTGCCAACATCCCTTTGACTACATGAAGTTCAAGACATGCCACCCCAAATATGTGACTTCGCCATGTTGGTTAATTTGTGCTGAAGGTATGTGAAAAACAGCAGATGCAGGGCTGTCTGACCTTCCCCTTTCTACCCCAAAACAGGACATAAAATTGTCCTCTGTACAGGACAAAAAAATGTCCTTCGCACCAGAGATTGGAAAGGGCTGTTAAAATGGATCTGTATAACCACACTTACTAAAATAACCATCATTTTCCCACTACTTTTCCCTCCCACATCTCTCCTAGTCACCTCCTCACAACTCATTGTTTCTAGCCCAAACCAATTTGTCATTGTTATTTTTTTCACAAATTTATCATTTCTTTGTCTGAAAGCTGTATCAGCTTTGTGTTTTAGTCACTTCATTGAGTACTCTCTTACAAAGACTCCCACATACATGTTAAAATTTGATTGAACTTGTCAGCTTCTTTCCTGTTATTCTATCTTACGTCAGTTCAATTATTATTCCTAGCTGGAGACCCTAAGTGAGTAGAAGAGAGTATTTTCTTCTCCTACACATGTAAAGCTAAGATATATAAGCTTCCAGGGGATTAAGATTCACTGTCCCATGTTCCCATTCTTCCTTGAGGAAGGTACAATCTCATGACCAACTACTGCATTCATGGGGTAGTTTTGGTTGTCTAATGAGTATATTCTCAGTTGAGCTGTGAATCAATTAATGGGAGGGCTCTGGCATATTTCCTAATAAATTTAAATTTCCCTTTTACCCACTTTGATCTAAAATGTAATTTTCAGCAGCTGCATTAACATCACACCTGCCAAAATGATGACGGTAACTCGCTGAGCCAACTGGAGAAACACATGGCTAAAAAGTGATTCCCAGTCCCAAAGCCCCAGCAGTCTGGGCACCATATGGTTTCCCCATGGTGAGTCTTCAGGCTCCCTTTCCAGCGCAGTCAGCCACCCAGGGCTCAATCATACAGGTCTGTGTCTTAGTGTAGAGCTTCCAGAATTATTGGTGCACTAGAAACCTAGATTTAGAAGACACTTGAGAAACCATCTACTGACTTCTTTTGTCAATGAGGAAATGGACGGGTCATCGTAACACAGGGCAAGCAGCCCTTTCCTCCACAAGTTGCTCAGAAACTTGCACAAATTGAGACGAGTTTCTTAACTTCGCAGCTTCCTTATACAAAACACAGTGACAGCATCATCTGTCACTTGGGTTTGGGATGACAACATAAGTGAGGGAATGTGTAAGCACAATGTCTGGGGAAATGCAGAACTTATATGCTACCTGTTCTTGTGTGCCTTTAATATTTACCAGTGAAGCTTTCAGAAAAGGAGAGACCAAGTCTAAGACCAGGGGCTGGATATCTGCAGAACCACTTCTCAGCACACGTTTCTGAGGGCACCCCTGAAACCTGCCTTTTCCCCTGTTTTCAGCATTAAAGAGGAGTGACCCAATTTGGATGTCTCTCTCTTCGATTCATGGTTCCCAGGGTGGAAGATGCATGACATTCCTCTAAGCAAATATTATAGTTAAGAGCCAAGTGGAAAATGTTCAAATGACCTTTCTTTTTAAAAAACGTGACTTAACATTGGTTTACAAAATCACATAAGCCTGAGCAGTAGAGCTTTACACCTCAGTAAATGTGTACCCCACACCTCTCACCGAAGCTCCAGTACCATTCACCACTATTAAATCAACCCCCTACCCATGCCTTCCACCCTTGTCCCCCTTTTCCAGTAACTACTATTCTTTCATCAGAGTCTAAGAGTTATTTGTATTGGGTTTTGTTAGTTCATTTGCTTTGTTTCTTTATATGCCACACATAAATTAAAAATGTGGTATTTGTCTTTCTCTCTCTGACTTATTTTCCTTAGTATAGTCACCACAGGTTTCATCCATATTGCTGCAAAACTGTGCCCTAGATGAGGCCAGTAATAAAACCCACCTCAAGACCGTACTGTGAGGAGAAAATGGATTAATACATAGAAAATACATAGTGAGTGCTCAAAATATTGGTTAGTTTTATTACTAATATTCTTGATAGAGGAAGAAGAAAAAGGAGGGGAGAAGAGAATAATAAGAGAGGCTGAGAAAATCCAGGGCAGTTAGTTCTAGGTCACAGTAGGTATCAAAGAGGAGAGGTTATCAACCTATGAAGAAGAAGATGGATTGGATCATAAGGGAATTTTATTATTATTATTAAAATTCTATTAATTTATGCATACAAAAACTGGGGTTCAGGCCAGAGGCACTGAGAGAAGATTCACCAGGATCTTCTGGTGAGATCAAGATTGTGTGAGAAGATTCACCAGAAACAGAGTAGGGAGCAGAACAGGCAGATCGACTGAAATACACTGCTGAGGGGAACAGCGGGTGAGGCAGGAGAGGTCTGCTGTGCCATGTGCTTCTCTGGCTGGGGATCGAACTCACACTGCAGTGGTGGCAGAAGCTCCACAGTGCAGTGGTGCTCAACCCACTGAGCCACCAGGCAGGTCTCCATAAGGAAATTTTAAACATATGTGAGAGCAGTCTGAGGTGGCAAGGAAGGAAACTGTAACTCTAGGATAAAAGGAGAGTGAGCAAAGCTGAGTAGAAGAAGAGGAGAAGAAAAAGACAGCTGACTGTTGAGCCAAGTAGCTCCTGATAGGAGTGGGTGAGGTGCAGTTATCTTATTTGCACATACCTTGAAGGAGCAATGGCCCTCGCATGCCTGAGTAGAGGTAGCTCATGCCAGGCAGCTCTTGAAACGCCATCCTGTGCTTTCAGCTGACCACTCTTTCCAGTTCCGTTGAAATCTCATGAGAACTAACATGCATTTCTTAGGTCAGCTTATCTAGAAATTGCTGTAAGAAGAGTGAACTTCTTGTTTTTCACCATCAGACCTGCAGTTCTGCTTTTTATTTATTTTCTATACTTTTGTTTTGAACCTGTTCTCAAATGCTTCCTTGGTGGTAGGTTTTTCTAGCTAATTCTGATTACTTTTGGGATGATAAAATCCACTGACTCTAGGAAAGGAATGCCTACTAGTTACAGAATGTTGGCTAAGCAGAGAAGTGACTTCAGGGCTAAAATAAACCTTAAATAACCTGGTGATTTTGAGCTGGGTAATTCAGAATTTAGCCATCTCTGTTGGTATCTAAAATTTCTGGAGGAGTCAGTTTTACAAATAAGGGGATTCTTCCTTCCTTCTCCCCAGCGGCTGTCACTCACCACATCTGTTTGGAGTCTCAAAGTCTGGTAGAGGTGATATATTGTTTCGTTATTTGGGGGGCAAACCAGACCAATTGCAGGATTTGGAAGTAAAGGCCTCTAAGTCATTCCCTCCTCCAATGAATATTTAGTAAAACAAATATTAAGTATTTGTTTTACTAAATAATAATAATAATAATATTAAATTAAATATTAAATAGAAGTTAGGATCTGCACTAACTTCTAGGGAACATTTTGTTCAACAACAAATAAAATGTACACAGTCTTTCTATGTAGAATTTAGGTGGAGAAGCTGGGCACTTAAACAAGTATAACTCATACAAAGTCAAGCTATATCATGGTCCAGTTGTGGCAAGATGCTGTTTCTTTGAACATCCGCCAATTGTGTAAGTTGAAGTCTCAAGAATAAACAAAGAGGCAATTATTGAAATATTAAAAAAATTAAAACAGGAAATTCCACTAAGAGCATATGGAAAAATATTTTCATTTCTTTCTTGTGTCTTAAGAAAGCCACCTCTTTTTTTTTCCAAAAGAATTTATTTATTTGTGCACACAAGAACTGGGGGACAGGCCAGAGGTGCAGGGGTGGAGGATGAAAGGATTTACCAGAAACAGAATGGGGAGCAGAACAGGCAGAAGGACTGAACTACACTGCTGAGGGGAGCACTGGGAAAGGCAGGAGAGGTCTGCTGCAACATGGGGGTCCCCTCCCTGGCCAGAGATCAAACTCCAGAAGCCCCACAGTGTGGTGCTCAACTCTTGCGGCACAAGGGAGGCCCAGAAGTCACCTCGTAATGATTTTCTTCTTTCTCTCTTTGAGTTGTGCTAGAGTGGAGTTTTGGTGAAAATTTGAATCACTGAAGGCTTTATTTATATAGCTTTACATCATTGTTCATTTTTGTACAATGTTTGATTTCTCCTCTCATGTGTTGTCCCCCCAAAATTACCACCACCAAGACACCTGTGAACTGTCACCTTGGATTCTTGTGCTCTTCCCTCCCTTTTGATCATTCTCCCTTTCCCTCCCTTGATGAATGTCTCCAATTTATAGTTTGACTGCTAGTTATTTTTTTTAAGCTCCATCTACTTATGCATACAAGAACTAGGGCACAGACCAGAGGTGTGGGGGGGGGGTGAGAGGATTCACCAGAGACAGAGTGGGGAGCAGAGTAGGCAGATCTATTGAAACACCGCTGAGGGGTGGAGTGGGGAGAGGCAGGAGAGGTCTGCTGCACCATGTGGGTCACCTCCATAGCTGGCGATCAAACTCATGCTGCAGTGGCTGCAGATGCATCATAGTGCAGTGCTTAACCCCTTGCACCACCATCACCTGCTAGTTTTGTTGTTTTTTTTTCCTGATCCCAGTGTGGTTTCCCTCTATTCCTCCTATAAATGAAACCATCCGATACTTTACTTTTTCCTTCTGACATTTCACTGAGCATAATCCCTTCTAGTTCCATTCATGTTGCTGTGTGTTTATGGCATTAATTTATCTTTTTTGATTGCTGAATAGTATTCTATTGTGTATACATAACACATCTTTCTGTGAATCACTGAAGGTTTTAAAACCAGGCATGGTGATAATACTAACTCTACACTGTTTTTTTTTTTTTTTTCTTTTGGATGCTTTACAGTAGAAGAAAGCCGGGGTGGATGGAAGGACCAGTTGGACTATAAACAGGCAGAGCTAATGCACTATTGCAGCATCTTCCATACAGTGTTTCTGCTTCTTTTTCACTCTGTTCTAACACATTCTCAACCAAGCAATCAGAGTTAGCTTGCAAAACAAAACACATGTTGTCATTCCCCTGTTTGAAAGCATTTTGTCTCCTCATCATACCTAGGATTAAAACCAAATTCTTGCTCTGACCTAATACCCTCTCTGTGAGTTTTCCTCATCTGCTCCTCAGACTTCATTTGCTATGACTCTCCCCTTTGCTTTCTATGCATCAACTGCTAGCAGGAAGACTGGGAAGCACCTGGGAACTCCCAAACTTGCATGCTCTAAAGGGATTCTGCCACCTGCCCCATAAAGACAAAGCATACTCTTAGTGTGTATGATCTTTACTAGAATGATTGTGCATAGAGGGGGGAGAAAAGGAAGGATATAGTTTCCAAATGAAACACCTAAGGTTACCAGTCTTCTCATGGGTAAGTGCCCAGTCAAACAGACTTGGCCCAAAGTGGGGTCACTGAGACCACAAAGCTCCCCACAAGTCTAAGATACCTTTTGGCAGCGAACCATAGCAAAGGGGCAGAGGGGTTCGGCAAGTCTGTGATGAAGGGAGCAAAATCAAAGTGCAAATTAAGATAAAGTCTGCCTTTGAAGCCTCCCATGGGTCTTTCAAGTGGCTCTACATGTCTCAACTCCATGTGTCTCCCCCAAGTCCCTGGTGCAAGTCCAAAGCTGAGAAGCAGGCAGGCTCTTTTTTTCCACATCTCTTTGTCTCTCTCCAAGTATCTCTTCTACTTGTGTCTATTCTGTGTGTCTCCCCACTGCACCTATCTTCTGAGGTTTTATAGCTTCACCTGGCTGCTCAGCTCCCTCCTCATTAGGTGGGGCAGTGAATATGGGACCTCCCTTTTTTATGGAGATATCTCTGCACACTTGCTATAGTTGCTATAGTCTCCTCTGTTCCTTGAATACATTAAGTTCTTTTCTATCATAGGGCCTTTCATGGACCTCCACACTGCCTAGATGCTTTTTACATTACTATCTGAATGCTTGACTCCTTCTTTTCTTTCATGTCTCAGCCCGGGACTGATTTCTTCAGAATGGCCTTCCCTGCATACCCCGTGTACAGGAAGTCCTGTCAAGTCGCCCCAGTCACCCTATTTATTTCTGTAATTGTATTTTCCGAATCTTTAATTATCTAGTTTATTTATTTCTGGTATGTCTCTCCTTTCTAGGATGCAGATTCATAATATATTCTTATCTATCTTGTTCTAATGGTATCACTGCTCAGTGGATGAATCAATGGGTCATGTAGAAAAATAATGAAAACAGGGACTCTTTTTCTACATCTTGGAAGTGGGGAGGGGCTGAGTAAGAGGGAGGAATTAGCACTTTGTTTTTGTTGTTGTTGCCTGGGGAATATGCTGGATGTAGTGCTGTTTTGCTGAAGGAAAATGAAACATTGGAGGATTTTTGGGGGAGAGATAGACTTCAGTTTTTGCTAAGTTGATTTTGAGGTGCTGTGATTTCAATATACAGTATGTACAAGGTCCAGATCACAAAAGAGAGGGCGTCTCCTCTTTCCCTTTCTAGTCAGTAGATGGTAATTAAATCCAAGGTAATGAATTTATTTAGGGAGAGATCATAGAATTAGAATGAAGCCTGGAGTAAGAATTTCAATATTACACAGAAGAAGATAATAGAGGTGACAGGGCAAGAGTGACCACAGAGATGGAGGAAATGAATAGAGTATGGTGTCACAGATGGCAAACAGCCTACACTGAATGAAAACTGAAAAATATTCATGAGATGTAGCGGCAAAGAGTTCATTGGTATTCTTAGAAAGAGTGGCTCCAGTGATGAGGATGATAGTGGTGGTGGTGAAGATGTGGAGGTTGTGATGGTGGTGATGAGTTTGACATGATGGTGGAGGTGGTAGTGGTGTGATATAGTGGGAACACTTGTGCTGATAAAAGGTGACGATCATAGTGAGGGCAGTGGTGATGATAATGGTAATGAAAATGGAGGTGGTGGCAGTAATGGTGTAATGGTGGTGGTGGAGGTGATGATGTGGTGATAATAATGGTGAAGGTGGTGGTAATGGTTAATGGTCGTAATACTGATGGCAGTGGAGGTCAGAATGGAGTTTATTGAGTTTAAAAAAAGGGAGAAATACTAAAATAAATGAATAAAAAAAACTAAAAAGAAAGTAAAAAAAAAAAAAGAGGTGAATAAGGGAAGACAAAGTACTTTCAACTCCAGAGTCAGTTAGAGGCCAAGTGTGCGAGGGAGGAAAGATGAATACAGGGACTTTCTTGGCTAGCTGGAGTGTGGGGAACTACCTGACTCTTGAGGTTATCAAGGCCATGAGTTTTACATGGAAAGTTTGTGGTGCTCTCAACATTCACCTTGCCCAGGAGCCTAGGAGTGGGGGTTTCCTGTTCTTTATCCCTAGGGGAAAGCTAATCGCTGCAGGCAAGAGGTGATCAAGAAAGACCCGTGGTGCCACCTTGTGGTCAGGACGATGCCATCACAGAATGCTACTCCACAACCAGACTGCTTGGCTCAAATCTTGTCTCTGCTACTTATTATTATCTGTGTGACTCTAGGAAAATTGTTCAACTTCTCTATCTCACACACCTTCTTGTTTTTATTGAAAGATATACTGTAAAATTATTTATAAGTGATTATTATTTTACCATATATCACTCTGACATGTATGAAAAGGAAAAGAGGAGTAGAAAATAAACTGGTTAAGATATTCTTGAAATCAGAAGATGTGGTACATATACACAATGGAATACTATTCAGCTATCAAAAATAATAAACTAGAGTCATTTATAGAAACATGGATGGAGCTTGAAGGAATTATACTCAGTGAAATAAGTCAGAAGGCAAGAGAAAAATATCAGATGTCTTTACTTTTAGGAGGAATGTAAAGGAACAACAACTACAAAAAAAAATAAGAGAGAGCTCAAGGAAATGAGCAATACAGCCAAAACAAACAAGCAAGCAAGCAAACAAATAAACAAACAAAAAATATAGTAAGAACAAAAGGTCAAAGACAAAGGGATCATTGGGGGGGGCGGGGGGGGCAGAAACTGGGGTGAGAGCAGGAAGAGCACAAGGGACTGAGGTGATGGTGCATGGGTGAAATGGTGGTGGGAATTCCTTGGGGACTACAAATGATGTCAAATATAATTAAATATCTAAAAAATATAATTAAAAACTAAAAAAAACTTAAAAAAATTAAAACCACAGTAAGAAATTTCAATAAAATGAAATGGTCACACAAAAAAGATATTCTTGAAATCTTTTTTATGTTGGGAATATTCAAAATCACCTTCAATACTGAATCACCAATGTCCAATTTTCTCTATGTCGGTAATTTGTAAGATGTGGATCCTGGACCGGCAGAATGTGAATGTCACTTTCTTCAAATTAAAGTGTTGAAAACAACATGTGGCATTGTACATCATAAAGTAAAGCTGGGGGTGAGTGGCTTCCAGTTGATTCTTCATTCTTTATACTCTCAGAGATTATTATGGAGATCAGTTTGTCAGGTTTCATTCATGAAAGTGTGGGTGTAGATTTCTATATAGAATGCTTGTGCTTGTTCCATTCCATTTCCTGGCCCGCTACCTAGAAGTATTTGCATGAAAATGAATGAAAATAAACAAATAAAGGGGAATTTTTTCTTGGTCCCAAGAATGTATTTCTATCCCCTAAAGAATTAATGGACTTTTATCACCCACCCCCTAACTGATGTGAGTTGGCTGTTATCTCTTCCTCTCCCTGCACCAGAATATTGCCCTCACTGAGCTTCATTCTTAAGGGGCATCTTGCAGATCAATGATCTCAGGTGGGGATTCAAAGTGCCAGCCCTGTTTCTTTAAATGGGGTGATGCTTGACTCTGGTTGAACCTACATTTTTGTTCAACCCCTTTGTCCACCTTATCCTACTTTCCTTATTTTCTCTGTCCTGGGAGCACCCTTGAAACTGCAAGTACTCAAAACCCATCTAACACAGTCTTTCCTTTATTTGATTTTATTAACAAAGTAGGAAAAATAATTCAAGCTTTCTAACTCTTTCTGGTTTCATTCTGAGACACGATTTAAAATGTTATAGCTGGATTATGGCAGTCACATATGAGGTTCATATTATCAATATTTTATTGCTACTACTGCTGGTGGTATTAGTGATTGTTTTGGTGGTTAAAACTCGGATCTGGATACAGAGTGACTTAGTTCTTACAACATACTGCCACCTTCTGGGGAAACTAAGGAATAAAAAATTCAAAGTCACTTCAAATGTTTTCATGAGGCAGAAATGAAGATGTAAAATTTTAGGTATGAGAAAATGAGGCAAGTCCAATAGAATATTTAGTAGTTTTGTCATCTAAAATATATAATTATATTCT
Organism: Galemys pyrenaicus; assembly: GCA_019455555.1. Taxonomy (NCBI): domain Eukaryota; kingdom Metazoa; phylum Chordata; class Mammalia; order Eulipotyphla; family Talpidae; genus Galemys; species Galemys pyrenaicus. The sequence continues at coordinate 9,854 of JAGFMF010011481.1, read as the reverse complement.
TATTGCATTAGAACATTCAGGCCCAAAGATACTTATTGAGTTAATAAATTATGATGATCAGAGCATGGAGCAGGGGATAAGGAACATAGTCCTCGCTATTAGCTATCTGTATCATGCTTCCATCCAAAAAATAAATGTATAGGATATGCCTTGCCTGTGCTCAGTACTTTCATGTAAGATTGACTCATTTTACTCAACCTTAATTTTTTCACATTTAAAATGGAGTTAATCTGGTTAATTTACTTCCTTTTCAGGGAAAATACTTTAGTGGCATTAAAATGTGATTCTTTTTCCCTTATTTATTAAAAATACATTTTCTATATAGGCAAAACACTTCATGACTTACATCTTGGTAACATCTTTAAAGTTACATCACTTAAAGAAAGTGAAGGAAAAGGTAAACAACTGGGTTTCATCAAATTAAAGAGCTTCTGTACAGCAAAAGAAACATTACACAAAACAAAGAGACAAGCCACTGATTGGGGAAAAAAATTTGCACTTCATACAACTGATAAGGGACTGATAACAAAGATCTACAAAGAACTCACATGACACAACAAAAATAAAGCAAATAACCCAGTGAAAAAAAGGGCAGAAGACCTTAAAAGACACTTCTCCAGTGAGGAAATACAAATGGCAGACAGGCATATGAAAAAACCTTCAACATCTCTCATAATCAGAGAAATGCAAATTAAAACCACAGTGAGATACCACCTTAAACCAATAAGAATGGCAGATATTAAAAAAACTAGAGGCCTCCCTGGTGGCGCAGTGGGTTAAGCAACGCACTATGAAGAAAACCACAGCCACTGCAGCACGAGTTCGATCCCTGCTGCCGGCCAGGGATGGGATCCACATGGCGCAGCAGACTTCTCCTGCTGTGCCCGCTGCTCCCCTCAGCAGTGTACTTCAGTTGATCTGCCTGTTCTGCTCCCCTCTCTCTGTGGTGAATCCTCTCACCCCCCCACACCTCTGGCCTGTACCCCAGTGCTTGTATGCATAAATAAATCTTAAAAAAAATTAAAAAACTAGAAACAACAAATGTTGGCAAGGATATGATGAAAAATGAACTCTCTTACACTGCTGGTGGGAATGCAAACTGGTCCAACCACTATGGAAAGCTGTATGGAGGTTTCTCCTTCTAAAAATGGAGCTACCATATGGCCCAGCAATCCCACTTTTAGGGATTTACTCAAAGGACACAAAAACATTAATTCAAAAGAGTACATGTACCCATATGTTTATTGCAGCACTATTTATAATAGGTAAGAATTGGAATCAACCCAAGTGCCCAAAAATAGATGACTGGATCAAGAAAATATGGTATACATACACAGTGGAATATTATTCAGCAATCAAAAAGATAAACTAGAGCCATTCACAGAAATGTGGATGGAGCTTGAAGGGATTATGCTCAGTGAAATAAGTCAGAAGGAAAAAGAAAAATACTGTATGGTCTCACTCATAGGAGGAATATAAGAGATCAAGTGAAAAAAAAATAATACCACTACAACCACCACCACCAACAAAAAAAAACCCACAACACAAAAAACAAAACATTCTACAAATCAGGGATAGTCTTCAGGGAAGAGGGAGGGATTGGGATCAGCACAAGGGACTATGGTGATGGTGCACGGGTGGATTGGTGGTAGATATTCTTCAGGGGCTACATGTAGAAAAGAAAGCAAATGGTGTAAGAAATAAATAATTAAAAATATATTTTCTTAGAATTAGTTGTTGAGAGTAAAATCAGATAGATACCATGAGAAGAAAAATAAAGGTGTTGCTGAATAATTAACTGTTGCAACTATATTGTGAAATATTTATGCATCAAACAATTTTAACAATTCAGTTGTAATGACTTCACTGTTATGTGTGATATGAAATTATTCAATCCCTACTGATGAACACTTAGGCTGTTTTCAGTTTTACCATATTACAAATAATGCTGCAATAAATATTGTTTTAATGCTGACACCCTATATAGTAATTTTCTAGAACTGGGTCAAAGGGTAAACACATCTAAAATTCTGATATATTCAGTCCAAATTGTGGTTTGAAAAGACTTGATTTGTAAGTCTTCCCCCTGATCATCTCTTCATGTATTGTGTGAGGAAGAGATTTCTCTCTGAGCATTATGAGTGTAGTGGAACACCTTATGTCTGACACTGGACATATGAGATGGACAGTAGCTTCAAGGTCACATATACTCACAGTGTGGAGGAGAAGGATGCCATGTGTCATACAGGGACTAGTAGGGTTGAACTCAAGAGCAGAGTGAATAACTGGGAGGTGGGGAGTTTGTGGGAACCAGGCTTTATAGTAACAAGAAGGAGAGGTGCCTCTTGGTTTTTACAGAAGGATGTGATTGACTTGTTTGAATAATTCTTCAGGGCATTGAAGTCATCTACTCAAGATGAGCAGAAACTGATGGTGCCCAAGATAAGGAGGGTTCTTTGACTAGAGGATCTATTCTGTGGGAACAGAAAGGGAAGGTGACCTCATGTTTAGACCATTCAAGGAAGACAATGATGGATAATGGGAAAGCTTACCTCTCAGACACAACCAGTATGAATACTGGTGACCAACCTTCCATCTATTCCTGTCTGCAAATACATAGGCCACAGTGACTGTAGGAAATATTTGTCACTTTTTTTGACTGCCTGTCTCATCCCAATACTTCTCAAGCTTCTCACTCTAGAAGTCAGATCCTGCCTTTTCTTGTTTCCCTTCTAACACAGATCTAGGCCCCACCAAGAACAAGCAACATCACTTGGAACCAACCCAGCAATATGGGAACCAAGAATTTCATGAGATCCACGCTGGTGAGGGTAAAAGCAACTACACCACATTTCCTGGGGGTGTCAGTAGATCAAGAGTTAGCATCCAACAACTGGCGTTGACTACATTAGGGTATAGTTGGCGTCTGTGCCTATCATGTGAGGAGTTACCTAAATGCAATGCTAGTCTTCAACTATGACAACCAAGATAAATCATACTGGAGGTCACAAAATAAGAAGACTCACAAATTGAAATGCTTAAATCACATGGTTTACTGAAAAAAAAAAAATACTACTCAGGTGGGAGTGTACACACCATGTTGAGTCCTAGTATTTGTACATCTTGTCTCTTTTCCTTTGCATGTCAGCCTTCCCTATTGCTGATGTGGCTATGAGAAGAGACATATGAAGTTTGGGCAGGAGGTCCCCAGACAGAAGATATCCTGGGTCAGTGACATACTTGCTTTATAGGACAGCTGTGGAGATGGTACACTCCCACGGATGTAGCTCACCAGTAGCCTGTTGAGTAGCCATGGCACATCTTGGGCAGAAGAGAAACAGGATAAAAATTGGTGTCATCAATGGGACTCAGTAAAGACCTCATGAATATTGAATGCTTCATAATCCTTGTGCATATATGGTGAATCATGACTACCAGGTACACCTTAGTACTTGTCTTTTTTCTATGTTTAGCACACACCATTGACTTACCCATTTTTGCTTAACATATATTGAGTTTTACCTAAGTTGTGTAAGTACTTGCTTACCAGTTACTTATCTATACTTCATACATCATACAAGTTTTATTCATCACATGCTTTCTTGTTTTCTATAGCAGAACCAAAGAAACAATACAGTGAATACAATACAAATGAATACATAATAAATACAAACACAAATACTCAACAAAATAAAATGTAAATACCCACACAATACAAATTAATATCACAGTGCCCAGGAAAGTTGATAGGCTTTCTTCAATGATAGTTCTAAAATGTGACTTGGGAATTTGATCCTGATTATATAAACTCCTGAAAAGACACTGTGCTCGCTCCTTGATACCCATTAATAAATTCATGTCCAACCTAAACTACTTGGATCTGGTTTTTTTCTTTTGAAACTAATAAATGTACTGATAGAGAATATAGTACAGCAATGGTTGTACATTGTGGTTCCTCCAAGAAATAGTAATCTGGGATTGGTCAGTGGATCTGGTTGGGGTCGAAGGCAATGAAAATTCAGTTAACAATAAAGGATGGGATTCTGGTAGTGATGAAATAGTTAAAGACTGCTGGTCATTTGGAATGAGTGAAAGCTTTGGGGCAAGTGCTCTCTGGCATTGCAGAAAAGCAGCATAGACTTAGACATAAGACCTGAAACCATAAAATATTTAGAAGAAAAAGTAGGCAAAACCCTACATGACATACACATCAATGACATCTTTGGAGGTACAACACC
>JAGFMF010011480.1:412577-423929 GCA_019455555.1 Galemys pyrenaicus | reverse complement strand
AAAAATAAAATAAAATAATTGTTCGCATACATGTGGGTTTATTTCTGGGCTGTCAATCCTGTTCCTTTGATATCTGTGCCTGTATTTATTTCTATTCCATTAGTTTGTCTTTTTTGCTTCAGTACCATGCTGTAGTAGTTACTATCCCTTCATAGTACAGTTTGAGGTCTAGAAGTGAGACTGTCATTCTTGCTCTTTTTTGGTAAGGGTTGCTTTGGCTCTTCAGGCTTTTTCGTGTTTTCATATGAATTTCACTAATGTTTGTCTTATTTCTTTAAAGAATGCTGTTGAAATTTTGATGTAATTGAATATCGATATTATCATGTCATCTATTAATAACGATACCTTCCTTTACATGTTTTATTCCTATTATTCCAATTAGAAATTATTTTCTTGCCTAATAGCTCGAGCTAGGACTTCTAGTACTGTGTTGAATAGTAGTGGTGAGAGAGGATATCCGTGTCTTGAACCAATCTTAGTTGGAATGCTTTCAATTTTCAATCATTGAGAATGATATTAACTGGATTTTTTATATGGCATTTATTATTCCTTTTATTATTATCTATAGGTTTCTTTTATTCCATTTTTCAAAGATTTACATCATAAATGCATGTGATATCAAATGCCTTTCAACATCTATTAATATGATAATGTGATTTATATTTTTCTTTTTATTGATGTGGTGAAACACATTGATTTTCAGTTGTTGAAACTTCTTTGTGTTCCTAGTATAAATACCACTTGGTCATATGTTTAACTCTTTTAATTCATTCTTGGATTTGGTTTGTTAAAATTTTACTGACAATTTGTGCATCTGTGTATATTAGGGAGATTGGTATGTGGTTTTCTTTTTTTAATATTGTCTGGGGTTTTTTTTTTGTTTTTTTTATATTATCTTTTGTTTCTCTTGCCATTGGAGCAAGTCTTCAGAGATATTTTTCAAAATCTGATTTTGAGAAGCATATGGCCTATGTTTTCTTCTATGTGTTTTTGTCTCAGGCTTTGTATGGAATTCTTTAATGTGTTTTGAATTAATTTTTGTCTATGGTGGTCTGATTTCATTTTTTTGCATGTGTTTATCTAGGTTTCCCAACACCATTTGTTGAAGACTCTTTTCTTGCTCCATTGTATATTTTTCATACTGTTGTTTTAAAGTGTTTGTTCACATAAGTGTGGGTTCATTTTTGGGCTGTCCACTCTTTTCCATTGATTATGCCTGTATTTATTCTAACACCATACTATTCTCATTACTATAGCTTTGTAGTGTCGTTTGAAGCCATGGCACATGATACCTCCATTTTCCCCCCTTCTTTTCCTGTCACAATTGCTTTGGTTATCTTAGGTATTTTGTGGTTCCATACAAAGTTTAGGACTTTGTTCTTACTTCTATGAAGAATGCCACTGGGATTGTGATCGTGATTGAAGTGAATGTATATTTATTTAAATAGGCATTATAATTCTGATAATTCTTCCACCTCCTGAGCATGGCGTCTTTTCATTTCTTTGTGTCATCAGTTTCTTTGAACAGTATCTTATAATTTTCAAAGTACATGTCTTTTCTTCTGGTGAAATTCTAAGGTATTTTATTCTTTATGATGCCACTGTAGATAGGATTATTTTTCTTATTTTTTTCTTCCTTTATTTATTTTTTATACATAGAAGTGCAAAAGATTTTTGGATGCTGATTTTGTAGGTTGAAATGTACTAAATTCATTTATTGTTTCTAGGCTTTAGTGGTCTTTAAGATTTTCCTGTATAATATTAACTCATTTGCATATACCAATGCCTTTATTTCTTCCTTTCCAATTCGGATTTTTTTAAAAAAAAATTTTCATGACTAACTGCCCTGGCTAAGACTTCCAATATTATGTTGAATGAGAGTTGTGAGGTGGACATGCTTACCTTGTCCTTGATTTTAGAGGAAAAACTTTCTGGATGTTATGTCTGCAGTGTGATTTTCATATACTCTTATTTCTATGAGAGGTACATTCCTTTTTTAAAAAAAATTACTTATATGTATTTGACATCAATTGTAGTCCCCATGGAATTCCTGCCAGAGGTACATTCCTTTTAAATTCACTTTATTGGGATTTTAAAATCATAAATAAATGTTGAATTTTTTCAGATGCTTTCTCTTCATCTATTGAGGCAATCTTATGATTTTTATCTCTCATGTTATTGATGTGGCATATCATGTTGGTTGATTTGTGTATGATGAGCCATCCTGCTTTCCTGGAATCCCACTTGATCATAGTGCTTGATGCCTTTAGTGTATTGTTGAATTTGCTTTGCTAATGTCTGTTTAGGATTTTCTATATCTTTACAGGTATATTAAACATTTTCTGTGTGATGTCTTTCTCTGGTTTTGGAATCAAGTAACTCGTCTTGTAAAATGTGTTAGGAATCATTTTCTCTTCAATTTATGAAATAGCTTAGGAAGGATAAGTACTAAATCTTTGTTCACTAGAATTCATACAATGAAATTGTCTTTTGGTTTTGGATTTTTGTTTTCTACACTTCTGTATTTTGGGAAGTTTTCATTACTGTTTCAATTTCCTTACTAGTAGCTAACCTGTTCCTGATTTTCCTATTTCTTCCTGATTCATGCTTGGAATGTGGTACCAATCTAAGAATTTATCCATTTATTTAAGGCTGTCCAATCCATTGGCATATAGATGTTCATAGCAATCTCTTGTGATCCTTTGTGTTTCTGTGGAATTCACTGTTATTTCTCTTTCATTTTCTATGTTACAGCTAAAGGGCTGTCCATTGTGGTTGTTTATTCAAAGAATTAGCTCTTAGTTTATCTGATCTTTTGTACTGTCCTTTTGTTTTCTATTTGACTTATTTAGATATATAGCTAAATTGTTTATTTGAGATTTGTTATTTGAGAAATTCCTATAAACTTCCCTCTTGGTACTACTTTTGCTGCATCCCAAAGATTTTGGTGTGCTGTATTTCCATTTTTATTGGTGTTCAGGTATTTTTAAATTTTTAAAAAATTCTTCATTGACCCAATAATTGTTCTTAAGCATGTTGTGTATTCTTCACATATTTGTGAATTTTCAAGGTTTCTTCTTTTGTTGATATATAACTTCGTAAAACATTGGTAGGTTACAATACTTGCTATGATTACAATTTTTCTTATATTTACTGAGACTTGTTCTGTATCCCAAAATATGATCTATCCTTGAAAATGTTCCATGTGTACTTGAGAATAGTGTATGTTCCGCTATTTTCAGGTGGAATGCTCTGCAATATCTATATTAAGTCCATCTATGCTAATATGACATTGAAAACTGCTATTTCCTTGTGATTTTCATTCTGGATATATTCTAACATGCCCTACTCGTATGTTTTGCTGTCAAATTCTTTCACTAGGTTGGCTAATACTGGCTTTACATATTTTGGATCTTCTTTGTTGGGCGCACATATATATTAATGGTTATTATATTTTCTTGATAGATTGGCCCCTTTATCATTATATAGTTTCCATTTTGTCATTTAATATAGTCTGTATTTAAAAGTTCATTTTGTGTGATATTAGTATTGCTATCACAGCCTTCTCTTTGTTCATATTTGCATTGAGTAATTCTCTTAGAAGCAACATACTCTTTGGGTCTTTTTTTTTTTTTTTTGGTATCTCTTCAGTCACTGTCTTTTGAATGGAGAATTTAGTCCATTTACATTTAAGGCAATTATTGAAAGCTATGTATAACTTTAAGTTGAGAAAGATATATTCTGCAACTAGCTGCTGAGAATTTTTATCACAGAGAGCTTTTACTGTTATGTTTATTTTTAATTTACTGCTATGATCATATACATTTTATTCATTAGACATTGTATACGGAGAATGGCACTGATATTCAAATACAGAACTAGTCTTTCATTTAACAATTCTTAGTCATGGTGTATTACTCCTTCAAAATGTTTCTATATTCAAGTTATATTTTGCTCATTCATTCAAATTTTTCATATATGCTCCTGAAGGATACTATTCTATAATTTCCATGTATTTTACTGTCTGGTTTGGATTAATGAATTCATAAAATGAGTTGAGAAGTGTTCTTTCTTTTGCTACATACTGGAAACAACTGTGTACAATTAGCACTAATTCTTTAAAAAATGAATTTGATGGAGTTTTCTAGGTGAATCATTTGAGTGTGATCTTTTTCTTCAAACACTAGCTAACAACAAAATTCAATTTTAAAAAAAGAGTTGTATGGTTTTTTTAAATTATGTTTTTCATATTGTGTTATTTGTAGTAATTTGTGCTCCTTAGGAATCGGTCCCTTTCATCTCAGTTTTGAGATTATTTCAACAGTTGCTAATATTTCTTTGATATCTTTTTATGTCTGTGGCCATATACACTCTTCCTTTCTGGATATTGGTGTGTTTTGTCTTTTCTTTTTTTCCCCCATCCTTCCTAGAAGTTGATCAGTTTTACTGGTAGTTTCAGAGATAGCTTTTGGTTTGATTTGTCTATTTTCAATTTTGTTAATTTTCCCTCTCATGTTATTATTTTCTTCATTCTTTGTTTTTGCTTATTTTGGTCTTTCTGAAACAGGGGCAGATGGGCTCTAAGCCCAGAGAGCTCCCCTAAAACTTCAAAAAGGCCAAAAGGCCACAAACCAGAATCAATGGCTACAGCAATAGGGGCTATAGCCTAACAGAGGACAGTGCCTGATACAGGTCACTGTCTGGGTTCTCAACCATGCGCACAATTGTAAGAGGTCTCGGGTTACAGGAACAACAATGGGATTTATTTACAAACAGGGGGAAACAAAAACATTTATGTATCCACAAGTGGCTGGCTGCTTCATCCAGACAGCATCAGTGATGGTAGCCACTGGTCATCAGGAGTGCTGGACAGCACTGGCCAGTAGTGACAACCACTACTGGTCCTATAGAGGCAGTGTCAGAGACACCTAGTGTTAACAGCTGTTTAAGAGTTGTTGGGTTATACCAACAACAAACAACTTTTTGAGACAGAAGACCTAGGGCCTTTGGTGTTCCTTTCAGTCAATGTCAGAGACCGAACAGAGGCCCAGTTTCTGTCAGAGTTCTTCAACCCCTCTCCCCTCCTCAGAGGGCAGCTCCTGGATGCTTCCCAACTTTCTTCAGAGGTTGGAACCATCTTCTCCTCTTCAAGGCTGTCCTCCTCCTCTTCAGGGGCGCTTCCTCGGGGCTGCTGCTTCTCTGGAGCCCTTCCTCTGCTACTCCAGGGCTTTCTCTTCCTCTGCTTCTCCAGGACTCTCTCAGTGTCTGCTTCTCTGGGCCTCTCTGTCCCAGGATCCCTCCAACCCTGGCTTATATCCACTTTCAGGGTGCCCCACACAACAGTTTGCATCTGATTGGTCTATTCCATAATCCTGGAAGTGCACTTTACAAAAAGTGCTCTGCCACAACTGAATGGTGGTGAGAGGCAGGGACTTGGTAACAAAGCACCAATCAACTCATAGCCTGCACCTGATTGGTCCATTCCATAATGTAGGAAGTATACTTTACATAAAAATGCTCTACCACAACTGAATTGTGGTGAGGTGGGGTCTGCTGACATTTCTAGTTTCTAAAGATTATAGAATTGTGATGTTTGAAGAACTTAGACGTATTTCCTTTTGGCACCACTTTATCCTACCTACTCTTTTAATGTTTATATTAATCTCCCTGAAAGACAGCCTATTTAGCCCAGGGGTTATTTAGAAGTGTACTGTTTTGTTTCTAAGTGTTTGGGGGTTCATTCTGTTATATCAATACTACTATTATTGATTTCTATTTTAAATACTTCTCATAGAACATACTTTGTGTGATTGCAATCTTTTTTTTTAATTTTGATTTACAAAGTCAAATATAGCTTACCTTAAAGAATGTTCCATTTGCACCTAAGAATGCATTTTTTGGGGGTTGGGTAGAATGGTATACATTTTATAACCATAACTACAATCATAAAAATCAAGTAGATGCAGTTGGGTGGTAGTTTGTGTATCCTTGCTCATTTTCAGTCTTGTTATTCTATTACTGAGAGAGCGTTTTTGAAATATTCCATTTTAAGTGTGTAATTGTCTTTTCCTTTTCAGGTTCTATTTATTATTTCCTATATCTTTGTTTTTAAGTTCATACAACTTTAGAATTTTAATATCTTGGTGAAGTCACCCTTTTATCAATATGAACCTGTGTCAGATATCTCCAAAATCATCCTTTTGTTTGGTGGTTCACCAGAATGACTCATGGGACTTTGAACAATTGCTATACTCATTATCAGTTTGTTAAAACAGAAGGATAGGGATTAAAATCAAAAAAAGGAAAAGACAGTAGGGGAAAATCCTAGAGAAATCATGCAAGCTTTATGTGGAATCATATGTACATACTTGATTTTCCCAGTAACAAATTGGACAAAATATATGGAGTATTGCCAAACAGAAACTCTCACTTGAGCCTTGGTATTCAGGATTTTTATTGGAGGTCAGTCAAACAGGCATGCAGTACCTGCATGATTCACCTAAACTACTTGGAATCCAGCCTTAGGACAAAATTGGACATTCACTAAAAATCACATTTTAAGGTAAACTAAGGGATCAAACCAGTACCATTTGGGTCAAGGTATTCAAAAGCAATCTTGTCAGGTAGACCTTTCCAACAGCTCAAAGCTCATACACCAGAAATTGGACAAAGGCTAATCCTGAATACAGGTCTTTGGGGAGGATTTGCAGCAATTAAGTAACCCAGGACTGTTGTGTTAACCTTTTCTGTAGGGCATTCCTCCATAACATGACAACTGTCTGTACTTTTCACTGCCCAATTTATAAACTTGCATTTCCTCTCTGTTGTTTGATGAATAAATACTAAATTTCTCCTCTGAACATCCAAGGTCCTTTACATTCTGGCTCCATTCCACTATAACTGAGCTAGATCCACATTTCGTTAACTGTGCATGGTTATTATTTTTATATTAAATTTATTTTAGAAGTTAAAATAAAGCAAAAATATTTTTTGTCACAGGTCTATGAATTTTAACACTGGTAAATATTATATAATAATAGCCACAATCATAATAAAGGAAAATTACATTAACCCCCAAAATTCCCTTATACTATTATATTTTACTCACACTCTACCACTATCCTTCATTTCTGGAAATCACTGATCTGTTCTTTGAAACTTTCACTTTGTCTTTTCAAGAATAATACATAAGTAGAATCATACTCTATGAGAAATTTTGAGAACAGATATTTTTCATTCACTATAATACCTTTGTGTGTATTGATAACTTGTTCCTCTGTGGTAGTACTTGGTATGAATATACCACAATTTGCTTAATCATTCACCTGTTGAAGAGAATCTGGGTTTTTTAAAGCTATGAATAAACCACATAAATGTTCATATACAAGTTTTTGTATGGATATAAGTGTGCTTCTCTGTGATAAATGCCCAATAATGTAACCACTATGTCATATGGTAACTGCATGTTTACTTTTTTTAAAAAAAAAGATTTATTTAGGTATACAAGAACTGGGGTGTAAGCCAGAGATGCAGGGGGTGAGAGGATTTACCAGAGACAGAGTGGGGAGTAGGACAGGCAGATCCACTGAAATACACTGCTGAGGGGAGCAGCAGGAGAAATAGGAGAATTTTAACCCACATGCTGCACCATGTGAATTAGCTCTCTGGCCAGGGATCCAACTCATGATAGATAGCATGATAGTGCCGAGACTTAACCTCTGCACCACCAGGGAGGTCCTGCATGCTTAAATTTTAAAGAAACTTCCCAATTGTCAAGAAGAAGGCAACTGAAGGCAGTCAAGAACCAACTTGAAAAAAAAAAAAAACCAAACAGCAAAAACAAAAACAAAACCCTAGGCAGGCTCATTCCATAAGGGAGAATAGCGCTAATGCCAAAGAAGATTCAGAAATTAGCATGGGTAAGACTGTATCAAAATAAAACTTTCACTTATTAAGCTGATATAAATATATATATATATAGTTTCGGAAACAGAATAGTAGACTTCCTCCACTGTCCTCCCCTAAGCTGACTGCCAAGGCAAATCTTGTTATCCCACAACTTGTGATTTCACCTTGATTATTTTTAACAGTGGGTAGTAGCCAGAAAGATTACGACAGAAAGAATTAGTTTCTTCACCTAGGCTAGGGACTGTGGAAAAAAATAGTTAAGACTTCAGAAGCAAAAACTTCCCTAAATCCCCCCAAATAGGCTATTACACTGTTTTACCTGCTTGTATTCCCCCTGGACTAGTTTGAGGAACACAGCTGTGAAACATGATCCTAGATAGTGGTTTTTAAGGACTAGACTTTAGTCATTCTCTGACAAGTATCTGCACCACTAGAGAGGTAAAAGAATGGGGTTTAGTGGATTAACTGTAAGAACAGAGCAGCGATAATGTATAATGCTTAAGAGTGTGGGTGCTGGCAACGTTTGATATACCTAATGTACAAAGAAACCTTAAGAATTCAGTGAACAAGAACAAGAACAACTTCTCTCTCCAAAAAAGACCAAAATCCCAACAGAAAAATGGAGAAAACATAAGTAGGCAATTCACAAAAAAAGATGTAAAAACACATGAAAAAATGTTCAAACTCAAAATTAAGAGAAATACAAAGTAAAAATACAGAAATACCATTCCCACCTATCCCGCATAAATATGGCAACACATTCTGTTGGTGAGACTATGAGGAAATAAGCGCTCTCATACATTGATGGTAGAAAGGAAAACTGCTATAACTCTTCTGGCAGTAAATGTAACAATTCTTAAGAAATCTACATATGTCCTCACTTTAAAAAAACAGCTTTATTGATACATAATTCATAAACTAACCAATTTTAAATGTACAATTCAATGGTTTTATGGAAATTCACAATGTTAAGGAACCATATCCATAATTTTAGAACATTTTCGTGCTAAAAAGCAACCCATACATGTTAGAAATCACTCCTCATTTTCTTTCATACTTCTCATTACCCCCATCCCTAAACAATTACTAATACCTACTTTCTGTCTCTAAATAGCAAAGAGGCATATATGAGGATATAAGATTAAATGCTGGAACTGTCTAGAGTAAAATTGAGTATTCAAGATACATTTACCTTTTCAAAAAATTCCTAGGGAAATTCTAAATTGAGGTGAATAAGATCCTTTATTTTTTCAGCTACCTTTATTTTGGACAAGAGTTCCTATTTGTGTACTTATAAAATTCACATTTATTTTTAAGAGAGCCTTGATTTTAGACCAAATAAAACTCTACCACCACCAGGTCAAACTTGCTTTAAAAATCCAGAAAGAAGAGTTCTATAATTATGTACAACCAAGGCATCCACAGAAAAGGCATTCCAGAAAAAGAAATCCAGAAGTTCTATACTGAGAAACTCTCCAGAGAATCAAGGAAGTTCTGTGGTTCCTGGAGTTGCTAGGTAATATTGCTAGTTTCTTTAACATTGTTTCAAAATGACCACTCCACTTAATGACTTTTCCAGGAAAGAGTAGAGTTACACAGAACAGCCAAATTTTAGGAGCTGAAAACTATTTTTTAAAAAGATTTATTTATTTATACATATAAGAACTAGGGTACAGGCCAGAGGTGTGGGGAGGGGGAGCAGTGAGACGATTCACAAGAGACAGAGTGGGGAGCAGAGCAGGAAGACTGATGGAAATACACTGCTGAGGGGAGGAGCAGACGAGGCAGAAGTCTGCTGTGCCATGTGGGTCACCTCCCTGGCAGGGGATCGAACTTGTGCTGCAGTGGCTGTGGATGCTTCCTAGTGCAGTGCTGAACCACTTGTGCCACTAGGGAGGCCCCTGAAAACTATTTCTTCCATAACATTGGCATAGCCAGATCAAACCATCTATTTACCCTAAGAAATCCCTCTGCCTCTAATTCTCAATAAATGGTGGTCATGGTTAACTCAAATTGCTGATGAAGGCCACCATCATGATGAATATACTGTCTTGAAGGAACTGAAAACTTCATGGAGGTCTAATCTAACCACCATAGTTTAGAGCGGCAGATACCAGTGAAGTTCAGTCTATGCCAAGTGAGATAGACTTTCTTTTACAAATACTTTTCCTTTTTTTAAGATCTTAAAGTCCTAAAAGCCCCCAAATATCAGAGAATGGTAAAGAAATCCTATCCTGAAAAATTATATGGTCTGGAATTATTCTGGTCATTAATGTCAGCTGTAGCAAACAGACCAGTGCTGTGCTAAAAAGTCTTAATGTAACAGTCTAGAAACTCCTATCCTTAGAAAAGCCTACTTATAAGGTTGACTGTTGTCTGGATGTGGGACTTAGGCTCATGGAGTATTTCCAGTCAACAATAAACTGATGGGGGTGGCTCACTGTGTCTAGATTATTTATATAACCAATGTGGTTTATACAGAATACCTGCTTCCATTTGGAAGCCTAGAATTTTGGTATTTGTTGGGAAGAATGTTCATGTGAATAGTCCCCAATAAAAATGTTGGGCACTGATTATCTAATGGGCTTCCAGACATTACATAGACAATATTACATATATGTTTGCTATAGTTTTTTTTAATGTATGAAGCGTGCATTCTATATAACTGCTCATAGGCAGAAGAGAGTATAAGGAAACCTATACAGGGATACCTCCATTCCACCTATATCTTTTTCCTGTGTATCCTTACTATATCACTATAACGAATCTTATTCACAAAAATGGTATATACTCAGTCCTGTGAGACTTTCTATTAAATCACCACAGCAGGAGATAGTTTTGGGGATCTCTGACACAAGATGCTTATTGACCTAGGCACCCACAGATAACTGCAAAGAACAAAGTGTTTTAAATTCTAGCAGAGTAGCCTCTACTTCAGGTATGTGGTTCTGCCACACCACAACAGAGGGCCGTTGCAGTCCATTCAAAACCTTGAACACAGGGCCCTCCCTGGTGGAGCAGTGGGTTAAGCAACGCACTATGAAGCAAACCATAGCCACTGCAGCATGAGTTCAATCCCTGCCCTGGGCTGGGGAGGTGACCTATATAGCACAGGCAGATGGCTCCTGCCCTGCCCACTGCTCCTCTCAGCAGTGTTTCAGCTGACCTGGATCTGCCTGTTCTGTTCCCTGCTCTGTCTGGTGGATTCTCTCACCCCCTGCACCTCTGGCCTATACCCCAGTGCTTGTATGCATAAGTAAATAAATCTTTTTTAAAAAAAAAAAACTTGAATATGGATGTTCAGTGAAAAATTTATTCACTTAAGCAAAAGTATTTATTTTTTATTAAAATATTTTAAAATTTACATATACTTGCCATTAATTGTAATCCCCATGTATTCCCCATCACCATATAACCAGTGCACCATCACCTCAGTCCCTCGTG
>JAGFMF010011480.1:401306-412527 GCA_019455555.1 Galemys pyrenaicus | reverse complement strand
GAACCGCCATACTGCTTTCCATAATGGTTGGACCAGCTTGCATTCCCACCAGCAGTGTAAGAGAGTTCCTTTTTCTCCACATCCTCGCCAACATTTGTTAAGCAACAAGTATTTACTAGTATGCCAGGGTTTTGGTCTCAGACTGAATGCAGGCTTGGAAGGCCCAAGGTATAATTCTATCTTATCCCAACCACCAAATTATCAATGAAATACCACTTTATTAATGTAAACATGGATCTTATTCCTTATAAATTTGTAACACCACATTGGAAGTAATAGACATCTTCACTAAGATGGTATATTTTATCCCATTTTCTGGACTCCCATTCACAACTACTACTATAACACTTTATCAAACATGCATTCCATCTTTGTGAACTTTTTAACAACCTGAAATTTGACCAAGATCCTCTTTTAATATCGAGATCTGAAAAAGCGCTATTCAGAGCTCTCTATATGCAGATCCTCTATAAAATTTAATACCTGCAGGCCAAAAAGTAGAGCAACAGGTATGCTATATCCAAGTTCTTTAAGAGCACCTGCACTGCTATACCTCCTCAAACAATATGATTTGTTCTATTTTACCACACTGATTTTGTTTATAATTGTTCACTATACTGTTTATCCAAACACTTATCTATAACTGTGGGTTTTTCCCCCCTCAGTTTCCACATAACATTGAGCAAATACCACAAAACTGGTAATCTCCATAATACTCAGGAGAGGTAAATTCACTTAAGAGTATCCACAAAACAGTATGCTGAAGAGCTCCAAGGGAGATATAAAACTGTAACATGCTGTCTTGCTCTCTTTCAGACACATCATCATTACCCAACTCTGTCAATAATCACTGTGGCTACTGAAGACCATGCTGGGCTGCTTTACATTTCCAATTGTTTCCCGCTCAAACAGTTTTAATATTTCTTCTTCCTTCCCTTTTAGTTCCTGCCCAGTAAAGCCATCCCATTCCTCTTCATCTGCCTAGGAAAGGTCATACATACAAAGTCTCAGGATACTTTGTAAAACAAGAATTAGACTCTGACTAGTACTAATCAATTCCAATACTTACTGCAATTGGATGGGTATCACCTAGAAGAGCATGAGAGTTTTCTTGTCACCATGTTAACAGTACAGAATGTGTCATAATTTCCCTTCAGGCAAACATAGGAATAGTGTGCTCAAGAAAAGTTACTGTCTGTTCTGCTACTGTTATTTTAATCTGACTGATCCACAAAAGTATCACACCTCAGCTGACTCAAAAATGAACCTACGAACACTAACAGTTATTCTACCAATTACCTCAGACCTCCCTTACTCTCAAAACACACTTTCATTCTGACATTCCTTCCTACTACCAGAACCACTCCATTCACAACTTTCACTGGTCCCAACTTACTTACATTTGCTCTTGTTCTCCTCCTTTCATCCCCTAAATCCCTGCCTCCCACCCTCCCACTGCACCCTCTCCCAACTTCATCGCCTCATACTATACCTCCACCTAGATCTGGGTGTCTGACTCTGTATCTTGATTTTAAATTCTTGCTTCAAGCATGGTTTGACTTGGAATAATCTTCATTCCTGCTCTTAGTCCTCATCTTGCCTACAATGTTTTCAGTTCAGCTTGTTTTTTTCTTTTCTTTTTTAAAAAGATTTATTTATTTATGCATACAAGAGCTGAGGAACAGGCCAGAAGTGTAGGGGGTGAGGAGATTCACCATAGACAGAGCAGGGTATAGAACAGGCCACTCAACTGGAACACACTGCTAAGGGGAGCAGTGGGAAAGGCAGGAGAGGTCTGCTGTGCCATGTGGGTCACCCCTCTGGCCAGGGGCAGGGATCAAACTCATGCTGCAGTGTCTGCGGTTTGCTTCATAGTGCATTGCTTAACCCATTGCACCACCAGGGAGGGCCCTCAGCTTGTTTTCTGGTTTGGGCACCCCAAGATGCCTTCAGCGAAAACCCCCAGGTCCCATATTGGGCCTCATGAGACCTACATCTGTCTGGTCAGTCTCCACATATTTCCTTACAGAGATTTTGATACTCAAGTCTTGTCTGTGGTTGGACTCCAGGTTTTAAACATTCTCTTTTGCATAGATGAGAGGATGGCATGCTGTACCACAAAGAACCAGATAGTAATTTTAGATCAAAGCCTTAAATTTTAGATTTTTAATGTCCTATGATTGCACTAAAATGCAAAAGCATCCATAGACTATAGGTAAACAAATGGATTTGAATGTGTTCCATATAAAATTTTATTTATAAAACCAATTGATGAACTGTCTCTCTGTATCTTGGCCCTCCATGCCACTTTGGATATGAGCTGCCCCTATAATAAAGCCCCCTGCCCCGGACTAGTTGATAGGTGTCTAAGCTACTATATAAAAGGATTTAGACAAAATTCATCATGTCTAAAAATGAAAGTTATCATCTTTCCCCACTAAAACTGTTCTTCTCAACATAGCCCCTATTGTGTTGGCTAACACTTCTTTATTCATTGAAGCTAGAAAAGTGATTGTTACTTTTGACTTTACCACTCTTCACCTGCCAAATGGTCAGCAAGCTCTACTGAGTCTTCCCACCAAACACTCTTATATTTATGCTCTCTTCTCCCTTTCCACTTCCACATCACCTCTTAGTTAGACTGTGATATTTTCCAGCAAGACCATATCACATGCAGTCCCCCAAACATACTGTGATATTTCACAAACCTACCACATATTTTCTTTTTTTACCTTAACCCTGACTCTCAATTTTTAATCTTCTTGATGAACTTCCATTGATCAATCAAAACCCAGTTCAAACATTCCCTTTCACAATTTTATACTTGGTTAAAAAAGGATACCTTTGAAATTCCAAAAAT
This sequence comes from Galemys pyrenaicus, assembly GCA_019455555.1. NCBI lineage: Eukaryota > Metazoa > Chordata > Mammalia > Eulipotyphla > Talpidae > Galemys > Galemys pyrenaicus. The sequence goes on along the minus strand of JAGFMF010011480.1, from coordinate 409,667 downwards.
AAATGTTTCAATATCCTTTAGACAAAGGAGCCAAGAGTATACAATGGATAAAGCCTCTTTGACAAATGGTGCTAGGAAAACTGGGTAGCACATAAAATATATAAAACTAGACCACTATCTCACAACACACACAAAAATAACTCAAAATGGATGAAACCATCAGATGTAAGATCCCAAACCATAAAATAATTAGAAGAAAAAAGACACTCTATGACATTGACTTCAATCATGTCTCTGGGGATGAACTACAGAGGCAGAGAAACAAAAGCAAAAGTAAATAAATGGGACTACATTAAACTAGAAAACTCTTGTATAGCAAAAGATACCATCACAAAAATGAAAAGAAAATCTGCAAACTTGGAGGAAATACTTGTTCATCATATATCCAACAAGGGCTTAATATGCAAAATATATAAGGAACTCATGTAATTCAATAATAAAAACCAAAAAAACTCCATGAAAAAATGCACAGAGAAGTTGAATAGACACTTTTCTAAATAAGATATATACATAGCTAACAGCACATGAGTAAATGCTCAGCTTAATAGGGAAATGAAAATCAAAACCACAATAAGCTTTTACCACACACCTGTGATAATGACCTACATCAAAAAGCCTGGAAATAATATGTGTTGGTGAGGGTGTGAAGAAAAAGGAACTCTAGCTCATTATTAGTTGTAATGTAAATTGGTGCACACCCTATAGAAAACAGTTTGAAGTTTCCTTATAAAACTAAAAATGGAAATACCATACAACCTAGCAATACCCTTCCTTGGTATTTATCTAGAGTATGAAAAAACTAGTTAAAACAGACTGATGCATCCCTTTATACATAGCAGCATTGATTCCAATAGGTGAGAACTAACAACCTAAATGCCCATTGACAGACGACTACATAAAGATGTTGTGCTATTTATTCTCAATGGAATACTACTCAGTCACTAAAAAGATGAAATCTTGCCTTTTGTGACAACATGGATGGAAACTGATCAACTTATGTTGAAATAAGTCAGAAAGTGAAAGGCAATTATTGAATGTAGGATATAAAAAAAGTCAGGGGAAAAAGCCAACAAATCACAACAAAAACAACAATAGACTCTGAAAAATACAGTGGTTACCAGAGAGCAAGTGTTGAGTGGGTGGGATCGAAGGGTAAAGGGTATCAAACAGATAGTGGGAAGGGTACTAGAACTTTGGTGATGTAAGGTGTAAGGTAATGCTTACATTCACATAGAGGTGAAGATGTACCCCTGAAATGTACATAGCTTTGTAAATCAGTAAAAATAAAATAAACAGTAAAAATGCTCCTTGGCAATGATTTTTGGGTATCCAACAAAAGAAAAGGTAACAAAGCAAAAATAAACACAAAGAGGGCCCTCCCTGGTGGTGCAGTGGGTTAAACAACGCATTATGAAGCAAACCGCAGCCACTGCAGCACGAGTTCAATCCCTGCTGCCGGCCAGGGAGGGGACCCACATGGCACAGCAGACCTCTCCTGCCTGGCCCACTGCTCCCTTCAGCAGTGTGTTTCAGTCCATCTGCCTGTTCTGCCCCCTGCTCTGTCTGGTGGATTCTCTCACCTCCCCGCACCTCTGGCCTGTACCCCAGTGCTTGTATGCATAAATAAATAAATCTTAAAAAAAATAAACACAAAGAATTAAATCAAACTAAAAGGCTTTTAGAAAGCAAAGGATGTAATCAATAAAATGAAAAGGAAATGCCAATAATAAGAAAAAAATTGTAAAACATAAATATGATGAGCTAGTATCCAAAAAATATAAAACTGTCAATTCAATAGCAAAAAAATCAAACAATTCTGATTAAATAATGTACAAAAGACCTGAAGCGTTTTCTCAAAGACATACAAATGGCCATACCTATATACTAAAAATGTGCTCAGCTAAAATCTTCATAGAAATGCAAAACTACAGTGAGTCATCACTTGACATCTGTTAGGATGGCTAATGTCAAAAACATAAAAGATAACAAATGTTGTCCAAAAATGAAGAAAAGGGAACCTTGTGCACTGCTATAGAAATGTTAATTGGTAAGTTATTTGTGGAACACAGTATGGAGGATCCCTAAAAAATTAAAAACAGAACTACCAAAGGGTTCAGTAATCCCACTTCTGGTAATATAGCCAAAGGAATGGAAATTTGTATCTCCAAGAGATATCTGCATTGCTATGTTCATTGCAGTATTATTCACAAATCTCAATACATGGATACAATCTGGTGTCCATTGATGGATGAAGAAAATGTGATAAACATATGTATACATAGGTAAATATATATACACCATTTTTTCTGCCATGAAATCCTGTCATTTGCAACAACATGGTTGTACCTACAGAACATTATGCTAAGTGATACAAAAAGACATTAAATGACTAAGTGACATAGGACAAATATTTATTTGTATGATCTCACTGTTATATAGAATATTAAAACACTGAACTTAGAGAAGCAGAAAGTAGAAAGGTGGTAGCCATGGTTGGGATTTGAGGTAGAAGTGAGGAGATGTTGGTGAAAAGGTGTAAATTTAGTTATAAGCGAAATAGGTTATGGGGCTCTAATGTACAACATGATGACTATAGCTAATAATACTGAATTATATACTTTAAATTTGATTAAGAGTAGATCTTACATGTTTTCACCACACACACAGATGAGAATTGTGATATCACCTTACACCTATAAGAATGGGAATAATAGGGCCTCCCCTGGTGGCGCAGTGGGTTAAGCAACACACTATGAAGCAAACCACAGCCATTGCAGCACAAGTTCGATCCCTGCTGCCAGCCAGGGAGGGGGACCCACATGGTGCGGCAGACCTCTCCTGCTGTGCCCGCTGCTCCCCTCAGCAGTGTACTTCTGTTATCTGCCTGTTCTGCTCCCCACTCTCTGTGGTGAATCCTCTCGCCCCCCAACACCTCTGGTCTGTGCCCCAGTGCTTGTATGCATAAATAAATAAATCTTAAAAAAAAAAAAAAGAATGGGAATAATAAAAAAGACAAGAGATAACAAATTCTGGCAAGAATGTGAAGAAGAGAGGACCCTTGTTCAAAATGGAGGTAATATAAATTGTTCCAGGAACTGTGAAGAACAATATGGAGATTCCTCAAAAAATCAAAACTAAAATTATCATATAATCCAGCAATCACACTTTTGGGTATACATCCAAAGGAAATGAAAACTGGTCAAAGACACATAGGCATGCCCATCCATGTTCACTGAAGCTTTGTTCACAGCTATGGAGATATGTATATATATATATTCGTGTGTGTGTACAATGGAATACTATTCAGTCACAAGAAAAAAAGGAAATTCTTCCATTTGTAACAACATGGATGGACATTATCTTAAGCGAGATAAATCAGACAAAGAATGACAAATACATGGTAACTCCTACATGCGGGATCTAAAAAAATGGAAATCATAAAAGCACAAAGTAAAATGGTGATTATTATGGCTGGGAGTAGGTGAATTTTTAAAGGTACATATTTGCAGCTAGTAGATAAATAAGTTCTAGAGGTCTAATACACAGTAGAGTGAGTATAGACAACCAACTTTTTTTGGTCATTGTTATTAGCTGCGTTTTTAAAATTTTTTTAAGGTTTATTTATTTATGTATGCAAGAGCTGGGGTACAGGCCAGAGTCCAGAGAGGTGAGAGGATTCTCAGACAGAGTGGGGAGCAGAAGAGGCAGACTGACTGAAACACACTGCTGAGGGGAGCAGTAGGCCAGGCAGGAGGGGTCTGCTGCACCCTGTGGGTCCCCTCTCCGGCCAGTGGCAGGGATCAAACTCATGCTGCGGCTGCTGTTTGCTTCATAGTGCGTTGCTTAACCCACTGCACTACCAGGGAGGCCCTAGACAACCAACTTTATTATAAACATTAAATTTGCTATGACACTAATTGTTCCCAATACTAGAAGAAATGGTAAATGTGTGATGCAACAGCTGTGCTAGCTCTACTGTGACACAAATGTATCAAATCAACATGGTGTATAACTTTTTAAAAAAGATTTATTTATTTATGCATATAAGAACTGGAGTACAGGCCAGAGATGTGGGGGTGAGAAGAGTCACCAGAGACAGAGTAGGGGAACAGAACAGGCAAATCTACTGAAATACACTGCTGAGGGGAGCAGCGGGCAAGGCAGGAGAGGTCTGCTGTGCCATGTGGGTCACCTACCTGGACAGGGATCTAACTCATGCTGCAGTGGCAGAGGATGCTTCCTGGTGTGGTGCTTGACCCTTTCCACCACCAGGGAGGCCCCCAACATGGTGTATAACTTAAACTCACACAATGTATGTCAAATATAGCTCAATAAAATTGTTCAAAAAATGGTTTATATGAGGTGATGGATGTGTTAATTGAATCAATAGCAGTAATCATTTCACATTATATTATAGCAAATCATCACATTATACACCTTAAATAAATATTTTGTATTTGTCAGTTATCATTAAGTCTGGGTAAAATGAATAAATATCCACATCAGAACCTTAGGGGTCAAATAATCAGGCAACTAAAATAAATATAGCAACTACAGGGAGTTTTCTTTTCATTACTTTATTAATTTGGTGATATCAACCATGAAGCTAACTTAATCTGAAAAGAAACAATAACGCTCTTATCACTTTAGGAAATTTACTGCACATATAACCATGAAGAAAGAACAGAGAGCAACCTTGTTGAAATCCTTGCTCCCACAATGCAGTCACACAGAAAGTGAATTGAACACGGGTCTAAGCAAAATCATAAATTTCGTCATGTTATAGGCCTTTGGACATCATTCAGCATCTAATTCACTATACTTCTATTATTTTACTTGTGTCACTGAACATTTTCTGGCCTGATGAGAACATGAGTTTCTTGGGAACAGGTCCCTGTTTTGCTATTCTTTTTATACCAAAGTTGACTTAAAACAACCACTCCAAAAACATGTTGAGTAAAATTACATTCTGATTGGTCTTTTTTACTTCTAGATCAGTCTCCTATCCAAAATCCGGCCAGTTCTTTTACAAAAATACATCTCTGATAATGTCCATTTCATTACCTCCAAAGTCTGCTTTACAGCATTTTGTCCACAAACTGGCAGGGCATATAGACCTTCACTCCCTTGTCCTCCATCTAGACTGCCAGTCTCTCAGTCTTTCCTCTTCACACAATGTCTCCTCTCCTCTTCCTCCTTGAACACGTTTGGGTTTTCATTATTATGTGCTTTTGCAAACCCTGTTTTTTTCCATCTGAAAGGTCCTTCCCCACTCCTCTGTCGGGCACTCTTATTATTAAAACACAACTAACATAGCTTTGTAGCTTTTCCTGACCCCTTATAGAATTACTATCTCCCCTACTTGTTTTCTGAACCAACACGTTTGTGTAGTCTGAAAATGGACCAAGATAACTCAGAGGGAAGGGAAGAAAGCGGGAAGGAGGAAGAACCCTGTCGACAGACTTACCTAAGCAGCGTCTGCAGCCCTACGTGTTAAGCATACAGTTCAAGCAGCAGTGGGAGGATGGGTGGATGACCTTTAAGTCAGGAGATGCCATGGTTCGCATCTTCCCCAATGCGTGTGTGCTTGTGGAGAGTGGGAAACGGAAAGACAAAAACAGAGAAACAGAGTGAAAAGGGGATCAGAGGAAGTGAGGGGTACGCAGTACAGTAAGAGCAGATGGGCGGACCCGTTTCTTCCGCTTTTCCATTCCGCAGAGGTCCACGCAGCGTCGAGCTCGCAGCGCCGGGGTGGGCGAGGAGCGAGGGGGAGGGGCTGCACTCCCGCCGAACGTGCCCTGCTAAGATTGCTGGGCCGGTCACCTTCCGCCCTCCCGGGGCCAGTTCCTCTACACCGTGACTCATGCCTATTGTGCCGGGCCGGGCGCGCCGGCCCCGCAGCCCCACAGGTGGTGCCGACTCCGCGGGGAGGCTCCCGCCAGGCTAGGCAGTGGAGCGCCGCACTGCGCGCCTTCCCGCCTCCCAGCTGCCGCCCCGGCAGTTCCGACCCAGCGCCAGCAGGCGTGCTTGGTCGATCTTCGAGTCGAAGATGCGGCGGGGCTGGAAGATGACTCTGTCTGGGGGTCTGCGCTGCTGCCGCCGGGTACTTTCCTGGGTGCCAGTCCTCGTTATCGTCCTCGTTGTTCTCTGGTCCTACTATGCCTACGTCTTTGAACTCTGCCTGGGTAAGTGGAGCTGGGCCCCTGAGATGGGGGAAATTATGCTCCAGCATAATCGTCTGCCCTAGCCACACTGGTGTCCCCTGTGTTCATAGCCCTCACACTGCGGTTTTCCTTTAGCTCCCCTTGAAGCTCCCGCCCTCCAATCTCTGACTTCCCACCATATTTATTAAGGTCTTCATGAGGATCCCACCATGGCGCAACGCTTCCCACCTAGGGCTTCTTACCTTCTTTCCTAGCCCTGCCCACAAGAATTTCCTGCTTCTTCGCGCTAGGGCTCCCTTTTTTCTTACCGAACAACCACGTGTGCCTTGTGTCCTCCTAGGGACTCCCACCTTAACCTATTGAGGAACCCACTTACCTACAGTCTGATTGCACTGAATCCCACGAATACATCTTATCTAGGAGCCCGCATTTCCCCGTTCCCTTCTACTAGGAATTCCAAAGTATTTTTTGTACTCTTACTAGCTTTCCTTTTACCTGATATTGGCATTCATCCTTTTTCCGTGACCCTCTCAGACCACTGAAGTGCTTCACATACTCTCCCAATTGGGACTCCGTAATATACCTTGTTCTATCCTATTGAAGTCTCCCCTTTTTACAAAGTTCTAAGCTCTCTTTTCCCTTTTCCCGTGAGCTTCAGTCATTTCTTCATCTTCTCCAATGGAACGGGAGCCCCATATTACACTGTGTTCGGTACACTCACACTAGAACCACCTAGCCCTGCTTTGAGAAGCGTTCAGTCCTTCCTATTAGGGGACCCGCATTTTCTTACACCTAACACTAGTGAACTTGCTTTTATAACACTATGGTCCTGCCCTTGCACACTCTCTTCTCACATTTTAGAGTAAGCATAATGTAAAATTTTCTGCATACCCCACTCCTGGTCTGACAGGCAAATTAACAAACCATCTATATTATAGGCTCCATCTTGTATACAAAAATCTGCTGCCTGTAGGTAAACCAGCCTTTCAAGATTTCACCCCCACCCCCATTACTGGAGAGCTTGGATGTAGAAGATTTAAACAGTTGGTACTCAGCTATTTGCATCTCTGCGGGGTATTCTTTGAGAGCAGGGGTTTGGATCCTGCATTGCCTTCCTCTAGCATGAGCTTATCTTCAGATGGGACAATGCAGAGTCAGAAGACCCCTCCTAACAATAGTTTCTTGGTGTTGATGACTTACTGTTTTGGGCCATATAAACTAAATTCAAACTTAGACTTATTTGGAACAGTTCACACAGCGTAAAATCTGCTATGCTACTTCCCAGGATTCGAATCCTCACTTTATCTGATAAACTCTTAACTATTTTGAGACTTTATTTTTCAGTTAACAAGGGTGTCTTCTTTACACTCCCTCATAACTCTTCAAGGGCCACTACTTTTCTAATTATTACCTTCCTTGTTACCTTTTTTGAAACCCACTCCTCTCCTCCTGCCATCGTCTTCCACTATTAGCCCCAAATTTTGTATCCTTTTCCTATGGGGTTTCTTATTATTTTATTTTACTTCCCTCTGGGATTGCATTTGTCACTCTCTTCTCAAACTAGAGAAACACCATCCTTTCTCATTAGAAACTTCTCTGGAGTTTCTAATATTTCCTGCCCCTACCAATGGGCACTTTATTTCTTGTGGTTTCTCATTAGACCACCATTTTATGAATCTAGAGTGCCCTTTTGTACCCTGCCCTGTCACACTAGGGAACATTCCATCCCTTCCTTAACCCACAGTATGTATATCTTATGCTTTCAAACTCACAAGTCCAAGATACTTCTGGATATAAACCACAAGACCCTATCCTCTATTTTCATCACTTGGATTATCCATTGTCCCTCATTCTTACTATTATTGGCCTTATAATCTTTTTAATTTACAATAGAGTTTTCATATTATCTCTTGTAACAGCCTCTGGTTTTCTCACAGTGAAATCTCCCTTTTCTCCTATCCTCTCTCACTGGAGAATCCCCATATCTTCTCAGAGGAGATTCCAATAACACTTATTACCACTACTATATTAGAATTTAATTTCTAGTGTTACAGGGCAACCCTAATATAAAATGGGTTCCCCACACTGGGTTCACCACCCGCGCGCTCAGAAGACTTAAAAGTCCCAACTCCAGGTACACGTGGCAAAAGTTATTAGCACGTTTTATTTTATGAAAGAAAGGGGAATAAAATAGTAA
>JAGFMF010011480.1:366147-381596 GCA_019455555.1 Galemys pyrenaicus | reverse complement strand
CCTCCTCCACTTGAGGTCTTGTCCTGCAGCTCCTGGACCTGTCTACCTCCTGCACTCCTGCAGCTTCTCTGACTCTTCCTGTAGCGTCCTGGTCTTTAGCCACCTCCTGTGCTGCCATTGCTCCGCCAAGTTACAAGTTCGTGGCCCGCCACCTCTTAGTCCTTCCTGCAGTCTTCTTGGGGCTCCACACCCGTCTGCATCGAACCATCCTGCCGACTGATGCCAATTGTAGCGGCAGGAAGGCAGCAGTGGAGCAAGGTTCCAGGTGGGGTCTGGGCAGACGGGTCAGGGAAGGAGAGTCTTGGAGCCCTCGATGGCTTTTTATGCTTTATTTAGTAGAGGTCGCCTGGTACATGGCAGGCAGGGATGCTGGGGAGCCGGGAGGCTAGCAGGCCTCCCAGCCCCCAGTGCATCTCACCCTCTTGGCTGCTTTCTTCTCTCTCTGCTGCTGCTCCTTCATCCTGTTGGTTCTGTCGGTTGGTCCTCGCAGGTCTCATGACGCCGCCCATTTATGCCCGTGTCCCAACTCAGGTGCGCCCACTTGCGCATGCCCACCCTGGAATGCTCGCAGCACCACAGGTGTCCATCATCACAGTGGTGGGAGGGTGAAAAGACCTGATCATTCTCTGACCCTACACCCTATTTGTCTAAATTCTCATTTAAAGCTATTGTTTCCTTATTTAATCTCAGTCTTGTGGATCTTTACGTAGTTGTAAGCAGAATATTAAAAACATACCCAGAATTATTGTGTTTGTGTCAATATCTCTCTTTAGTTTTGTCAGTAATTGTCTTATATATCTTGCTACTCCATCACTTAGTGCATATATATTTATGAATGTTATTTCTTATTGTTGTATTATACCCTTAGTTTTAATATCTGTCCTCATTTCTTATTGCCTTTTTTAATTGAAGGTCTATTTTAACTGCTGTTGGTTAGTTTTTGGTTGGTGTCTCTTGTAGGAGTGTTTTCCAGTCTTTAAGTCTGTGTTTGTTTTTGTAAGTAAGATGGGTTTCTTTTTAAAAAAAAAAAAAGCTTTATTTATTTATGAATACAGGAACTGGGGCATAGACCAGATGTGCAGGGGCTGAAAGGATTCACCAGAGACAGAGTGGGGAGAACAGGCAGATCTACTGAAACACACTGCTGAGGAGAGCAGTGGGCGAGACATGGGAGGTCTGTGGCATCATGTGGGTCAGCTCCCTGTTGTGGATTGAACTCATGTTGCAGTGGCTGACAGTATCTTGATAGTGCTGAGACTTTAACACCTGTGCTACCAGGGTGCCCTCCCACCATGGGTTTCTTGTAAACAGAATATTGGACTTTATTTTGAAATCCATTTAGCCCTCTATACCCTTTGATAGGTGAGTTCAAACCATTTACATTTAAGGGGGTTGTTGAGATATAAGCTATCATTGTGTAGGGTCAGAGAATGATCAGGTCTTTCCACCCTCCCACCACTGTGATGATGGACACCTGCAGTGTTGCGAGCATTCCAGGGTAGGCATGCGCAAGTGGGCGCACCTGTGTTGGAGGACGACAGACCTGTGAGGACCAACTGACAGAACCCACAGGACGAAGGAGCAGCAGCAGCAGCAGAGAGAGAAGAAAGCAGCTGAGAGGGTGAGATACGCTGGGGGCTGGGAGGCCGGCACCCATGCCTGCCATGTACCTGGCCACCTCTACTAAATAAAGTATGAAAAGCCACCGAGGGCTCCAAGACTCCTCCCTTCCTTGACCCGTATGCCCAGAACCATCCTGAACCTTACTCCTGTGCCACCCACTTCCTGCCACTACACATTGCCAGTTTATTTTTGTGCGTATTTTTTAACTTTGTCTTTCTTGTCTTTTTTTTTTTGAGGTTTTTATGTTTGTTTAAGTTTCATTTCTGCTCTCTTATATGTTCCTTATATTGGTTTTTGTTTGACAATTCTGCTGAAGTTAGTATATGATGGACCCACTGGGTTGTCTGGTCTCAAACGCTTTCTGATGGATCACATTGTTATTATCCTCCTCTTTGATGTTATTTAATTTAGGTCTGTTCCCTCATTTGTTGTTGTGTTGCTTTATAATAACCCCTTTAAGACTTATTTCATTTTAATCTTGTTGATAAATTCTCTTACTTTTTGCTTTTTGGTGAAGCTCCTTGTGGTGCCAGGAAGGGCACAGAGCAAGTTCTCGATGATTCGGGCAGATGGGTCAAGGAAGGGGTCCTGGAGCCCTCAGTGACTTTTTTAGGCTTTTAATATCAGAGACGACCATGTACATGGCAGGCAGGGGGCTGGGAGGGCCAGGAGGCTGGCAGGCCTCCTAGTCCCCAGTGCATCTCACTCTCCCAGCTGCTTCTGCTGCTCTTGTTCTGCTGGCGTCCTCGTGACACCGCCCTTATACGCACAAGTCTAAGCCCAGGTGCACCCACTTGCGCATGCCCACTTAGGAATGCATGCAGAACCACAGGTGTCCTCATCACACCAATGGTGGGAGAGAGGAAAAGCCTGTTAACTTTTCTCTGACCCTTACACTCCTTAACCTTCTCTCTGTCTTAAATGTTTAAGTTTTGAGTACCTTAACAATCTATTGTTCCCATAAGTACAGGGCAGGTTCACTATCCATTCAAACAAATAGAGTCCTGGAGCCTTCAGTAGACTTTACAGGCTTTAATGCTTTCTTTGGGAAGCAGGCACACCAGACAGGGAAGCTAGCATGCAAGGAGGCAAGCACTGGGGACCAAGCCTCCTGGCCTTCCCACGAATCTTTATACTCTTTCTCTGGGCACTCTCCAGTGCCCTCTCATGCTCTGGCCTCTACTTGAGTCACACCACTTGTCCTCCCCTTATAGCCACCCTCTATCATAAGGGCAGTTATGCTGTCCTTATATCCCTGAACTCTAGGTTCAGGTGTGCACATACACATGCCCACACCCATATTTCAGGTATCTACAATCAGGTACGAGTGTCCCATGCACACGCTCCCAAACTCCTTCTGCATTAACACCATCAAGGCCACAGGTGATAGCCACAGAGGCTAGTGGTGCAAAAAGCCTGATCAGTTCATTTACCCTACCCTACACATTCCCTTCTTGTTTCTAATTTTCTACTGAAATGTCTATGGACAGTTGAGCTGGTGCACTACTGCCTTAGTCATTATAGGTTACAATGGTCATTATAGGTTAAGGGTTACCCCTTTTTTCTTAATGTTTTTAGTATTCTTACCTTTTTACTTTCAACAATTTTATTATAATGTGTTTTAGTGTGTGTCTGTCTGATGTCATTTTCTTTGGAACTTTTGCATCTTGGCATGTTTCATTTCCCACATTGGGATTGTTCTTAGCAATTATTCTTTGAATTTTCTTTCTTTCACTTTATCTTCTTTTTTTAAAAGATTTATTTATTTATGTATACAAGAACCGGGATACAGGCGAGAGTCCCGGGAGGTGAGAGGATTCACCAGAGACAGAGTGGGGAGCAGAACAGGAAGATCGATTGAAATACTCTGCTGAGGGAAGCAGCAGGTGAGACAGAAGAGGTCTGCTGTGCCATGTGGGTCCCCTCCCTGGCCAGGGATCGAACTCATGTTGCTGGCAATTTATCTTCTTATGGGATCCCCATGACATGCATGTAATTTTTCTTTAGGTTATCCCACAACATTCTTACATTATTTTCATTTAAGTCTTTTCTCTTTGTTCTTATGTTTGCATGTTTTTTTGACTTTGTGCTTTTGAGCTCATTAATTCCTTTGTTTCCATTTGTCTGCTATTGAGTCTCTGTTACATTTTTAAAATTCAGTTAGTATTTTTCAGATCTGTTACTTCTGGGACTTCCCTAGTGGCACAAGGGGTTGAGCACCTCACTATAAGTCATTTGCAGCCCCTGCAGTACCAGTTCAATCCTTGGCCTGACCAGAGAGGTGACTTATATGGCATGGCACCTCTCCTGCCTCTCCCGCTGCTCCCCTCAGCAGTGTATTTCAGTCCATCTGCCCGTTCTGTTCCCCAGCGTTCTGGTGAACGCTCTCCATTTTTTTTTTCAGTTCAGTGAGCATTACTACAACTGTTATCTAACTCCTCTTCAGGCATATTCTACAGTTCTGCTGGATTGAGACTCCTCTTGGGAGTTGTTGCTCCTGTATTTGTAGTATGTTCTATCTCTTCATTTTTAGTTTTTGTGACTTTTAAGAGGTACAGACTTTCAGACTGCTGCCTTTGTCCCTGTTGTAGTGATTGGAGATCTGGTATGGGCAAGTGGCAATAGTAGAAAATAGGGGCAGTAGACCAAAGGATCAAACATTGAGCACACTACCCCCCCTTCTGGTAGCCTCCATTATACAGTCAGCTTATAGCAAGTGAAAAAGGGGAAAAGAAGACATAAAAAATGAATATAAAATACTACTCTTTGTGTGGAAAAGCAATTATTTTGGTGCTTTTATATATACAAAATCTGAAAGAATACAGAATAAAATCAGGAAACTTATTTGTTGTTTCTAGGGAGAGAAACTTGGATTCTAAGGGACAGAGATAGAGACTTTTCACTATATACTATTTTATACCTTCAGAGTTTAAGCCTTGAGAGTGTATTTCATTTCAAAAGAAATGCAATGAAGGACCACCCCGGTGGCACAGTGGGTTAAGCAACGCACTATGAAGCAAACCGCAGCCACTGCAGCACGAGTTTGATCCCTGCTGCCATTTGGGGAGGGGACCCACATGGCGCAGCAGACCTCTCCTGCTGTGCCCGCTGCTCCCCTCAGCAGTGTGTTTCTGTCGATCTGCCTGTTCTGCATCCTGCTCTGTCTGGTGGATTCTCTCACCACCCCCACAACCTCTGGCCTGTACCCCAGTGCTTGTATGCATAAGTAAATAAATCTTTAAAAAAAAAAAAGAAATGCAATGAAAAAATAAAATACTACAAAAGTTACAATATATAAAATTATCTCCCTATATATAAAGAAATAGAAAGAATATCTGGGATGATGCACACAGGTATAACACAGATGCGGTATAGTTCCATATATATGAAGAGTTGTTAACCTGAATCCATGAAATGATATAAATTGTTGTATGATTTTAAAAAATCCAAACAGGTTTTATGCTTTTGGAGGGAGATGTGGGAGGTCGGATGTATGTGTGGAGTATACTTTTTATGTTATACAAATTATAATAAAAAAGGTCTTGTAGGGCCTCCCTGGTGGTGCAGGGGTTAAAGTCAGCATTATCAAGCTATCGCTATCGAATTCAGCATGAGTTCAATCCCCTGCCAGGGGGCTAACCCACATTGTACAATAGACCTTTCCTGTCTCACCAGTTCTGCTCCCTGTTCTGTCTCTGGTGAATCCTCTCACCCCTTTCCCTACCCCCGTACCTCTGTTCTAAACCTCAGTTTATATGTGCATAAGAAATCTTTAAAAAGATCTGGGAGCACTGTGCCAAGAGAATGCAGCTTTTTTGAATTTATCCATAAATATCTGAGAGGCTCAGCCCTATTAAACTTGCTCTTGAGTCATATCATTCCCTTCAGTCTTTCTGATGGATTAAAATAGTAAGACCTTACCATACAAGAATTCACAATGAAACAATAAACTGACTATTTTATAGTGACCTCTATGGAGTATACTAAAACTTCCCATATTAGAAGAGTTCTCTAGCATACAAATATGAAAAGAGAACAGAACTACTTTTACAATAGTCTTAAAGGTAGAACTTACCTTTCAAGAGTGTAATTTAGTGTGTGGGGGAGTGTGGGCTACTGAAAAGAGCTTGGGATTTGCAGTCAGAATCAGAAATTCTTGTGTATGACCTGGTTACATTTTACAGTAGCTATTTGACTTTGGATAATCAACTACTGATCAACTATCCGTAGCCTATTACCTATGTCAGAAAGTTATTGAATAAATTAAATGAGATAATATATATGAAAGCATGTTGTCAATTCCATAGTGAGTGCTGTGCAGTTGTCATCATCATTCAGTACCCATAGTGGCAGAGATAGACAACTAGCTTCCTCTATATTGTTGTAAAGAGCATTTGCCCTTTATTCCCAAAATCATTTGTCAACTTTTATGACATGCAACTGCCAGAAAGTCTCAGACTCAGAATTTGGTATTATAACCTGTTTTTGTCACTATGGGAAAATGGTAAGAATGAACATTTCATAATATGATACCAGAAAATGCTTGGTAATAGGAAAACAAAATTGAAATTTGTTGTTGAACTTTATGTCTTTCTGAACTCTTAAAAATCGAGCATAAGCACTGATTTTTTTTCTTAATTTTCAGTTATCTACCTCATATTCTACCATACCATCTTTGTGTTCTTTACCTGGACGTACTGGAAGTCTATTTTTACACTCCCACAACAGCCAAACCAGAAGGTAAGAACACTTTTGTTATTTCATATAGTCTAAAAGTAGAGGAAAGTAGAAATGCCATTATGGCAAGAAGATGGCAAAAAGAGGAGCAAATGACTTTTCATTATAAAAGAGTCATAGTAATCTTTTCTTAATTGTGTCATTTTTTATTGAGGTAACATCAGTTTACAAAGCTGTGTATGATTTAGGGGTGCAGATTCATAAATTTTCAGCTACATGTTACCACACCATGCCTACCAGAAGAGCACCAGTAATCCTCCACCATAGTCCATTGGTCCTCTTCCTGTTTCCTCCACCTGTTGCCACCACCACTACCCCCCACCCCACGCCCCTCGCTCTGATAGCCTCAGGTCTACAATCAGAGTTCTAGGGTTTGTTTCGGTTTAGTTTATCTGATCCTTTTTTTGTTTTTCCCTATTCCACATATAAGTGCAATTATCAGTATTTCTCTTTCTTCTTCTTACTTACTTCGTTTAGCATGATCCCTTCCAGTTTCATCCATGATATCACAAATGGCAAGATTTATTTTTTATAGCTGAGTAGTATTCCGCTGTGTCCATGTACCACATCTTTTTATCTACTCATCTGTCATTGGGCACATAGGTTATTTTCATCACATGGCTTTTATAAATAGTGTTGTAATGTGCCTCCCTGGTGGCACAGTGGGTTAAGCAATGCACTATGAAGCAAACCACAGCCACTGCAGCACCAGTTCAATCCCTGCCACCGGCCAGGGAGGGGACCCACATGGCGCAGTAGACCTCTCCTGCCTTGCCCGCTGCTCCCCTCAGCAGTGTGTTTCAGTCAGTCTGCCTGTTCTGTTCCCCACTCTGTCTCTGGTGAATCCGCTCGCCTCCCTGGACTCTGGCCTTTACCCCAGATCTTGTATGAATAAATAAATAAACCTTTAAAAAATAGTGTTGTAATGAACATAGGGATGCTTTTGTATTATTCAGGTAGATACTTATGAATGCAATGCTGGTAGATCAATTTATAATATTTTGAGAACTTTCATACTCCTTTCCAGAGGAGCTGGTCCAGTCTACATTCCCACCAACAGTATAAGATGCTCCTTTTTCTCCACACCCTCACCAGCAATTGTTGTTTCTGGTCTTTTTGATATGGACCATTTCAAAGTTGCGAGATGGTATCTCATTATGGTTTTGATTTGCATTTCCCATATTCAGAGTAATCTTAAAAATAATCCTCAGCAATAAAGGTAAATTAAGATAGTTTATTGATGGACTTTATGAAGGCATCAGCCATGGATATCTTTAAGACTAGGAAACCACTATTTGGATTGGTGATATAATTGGAGAAACAAGAACCTATTGGATTCTGAAGAATCCAGTTCTATGAAACTCTATTATTTTAGTGCCCATGAGACTTTTGAAGATAACTCATAGAAAAAATTCCCGGGGCCTCCCTGGTGGCGCCGTGGGTTAAGCAACGCACTATGAAGCAAACCACAGCCACTGCAGCACGAGTTCGATCCCGGCCGCCGGCCAGGGAGGGGACCCACATGGCGTAGCAGACCTCTCCTGTCTCGCCCGCTGCTCCCCTCAGCAGTGTGTTTCAGTCACTCTGCCTGTTCTGCTCCCCGCTCTGTCTCTGGTGAATCCTCTCACCACCCTGGACTCTGGCCTGAGCCCCAGCTCTTGTATGTATAAATAAATAAATTTAAAAAAAAAGAAAAAATTCCCATTGTTAAAGCCCAAATGTGTTCCATTGGATTAAAGGCTCCATGCAATATTTGGGAAGGTTCATCAAAGAATTTACAATCAGATTAGGCATTTATAATGTGTCAGTATTCTAAGAACAAATTAGGTTCCAAAGTATTAAAAAAAAATGGAAGAAATTTTAACAGTATCTAAATATCAGGTAAAATACTGTTTTAAATTTTTTTCCATTTATGGAATCAAAATGGTAGAAAAGAAAAATAAAATGAAATAATAGAAATAATTAGAGTACTTGAGTAATAAAAGATATAAGCCACATTAAAAAAACAAAATGGCAGAAGTCCTTCCTCATTAAAAGCATAAGTGGATTAAAATACCCAGTCAAAATGCAGGCATTGCTATAGTGGATAAAATCGGTCAGTCACCTATCATTCTATTTAGAAAAGATTCACTTTGGAACCAAAAGCATAAATAGCTCAAAAGTGAAATTCCTAGTCTTAGGAAATGATAAAAGAGAACAAGGCGGCTATCCTAATGCCACATGAAATGGGCTTTAAACCAAAAACTGTTACAAACTACAAAGAAGAAAATGTCCTTACTGAGTGGAGTCAGAAATAGGGCTCAGTGGGCCTCCCTGATGGCACAAGAGGTTAAGGCGCAGCACTGGAAAGCTGTCTGCGGCTACTGCAGCCTGAGTTTGATCCCTAGCCAGGGAAGTGACTCACATGGCACAGCAGACTTCTCCTGTCTCACCCACTGCTCCCCTGCACCCCATTCTGTCTCTGGTGGATCCTCTCACCCCCCACATCTCTGGCCTGTACCCCAGTTCTTATATGCTTAAATAAATCTTTTTTAAAAAGGAAATAGGGCTGGACATTCTCAAAAATCTAATTAAGAACCTGCAACAACACAATGGAAGGAAAAAATGGGTAATAATTATACTGAAAGGATTGCTGGGATAATCAGCATTGCTGAGATATTGGAGAAGGGTGAGAAAAAAATGGAGTGGAGGCTATGAATATTAGCTACACAGTAGGTGCCAGCACAATCCCCAGTGGCCTACTTTGTTGAGAACCCTGCCAGAGTTTGATGCTAAATACCTCAACAGCCCATGACAGCCACAAGTTCCTGAAGCTTTAATAATCAATTGATAATCCCATGGTGTTTGGTGTGTAACACAGCAGCCTGCTTCTCAGAAGGTAGTGATACTGTCAGCTTTTACCACAGAGACTCTTACACTGTAGGTTCCCATGTCCCAGACTCTGGAAATACTATCACTCTACAAATACCTATCCTCTGGAACCTGAATCCTTGGCCACTCTATAAGTGCCACGTAATGAAAATGAATGCTGCTACAGAAATAAATGCAGTAGACACTAGAAAATGATCAGAGAAACTAAGAGCTGGTTTTTAAAAAGATAAACAAAATTGATAAACTTTTTTTAAGATTTATTAATTTATGCATACAAGAGCTGGGGTACAGTCCACAGGCGTGGGGGGTGAGAGGATTCATCAGAGACAGAATGGGCAGCAGAACAGGCAGATCCATTGAAATATACTGCTGGCTGAGGGGAGCAGTGGGCGAGGCAGGAGAGGTCTGCTGTACCATATAGGTCACCTCTCCAGCCGGCACAGGGATTGAACTCATGCTGCAGTGGCTGTGGTTTGCTCCATAGTGCATTGCTTAACCCACTGTGCCACCAGGGAGACCCAAAACTGATAAACTTTTTTCTTAATATAAAATTTTTTTAATTTATATATATTTGACATCAATTGTAATCCCCATGTATTCCCCATCACTGTCTCACCAGTGCACCATCACCTTGGTCCCCCGTGCTCCCGTCTGCCCTCAGCTCTTCCCTTCTTCCCTCCCCACCAAGTGTCCCTAACCAAAACTGATAAACTTTTAATTAGACTATTTAAGAAAGAAAGGAGAAGAATCAAGTAAATGCAATCAGAAATGAAAGAGGAGATGTTGTAACTGATGCCACATTTTAAAATAAAGGTCATAAGAGATTGCTATGAACAGTTAATAATTGAATAACCTAGAAGAAACAGATATTCATAGTAAAGTATAACCAGCCAACTGAAACGTGAAGATACAGAATGTCTAAACAGATCAATAATGAGAAAGGATTTTCAAGCAGTAATCAAAGGTCTATGACATATAGCTTCACTGGCAAATTCTACAAAGCATGTAAAGAATTAACATCAATCCTTCTCATACCAATCCAAAATCTCAAAAAGTATAGTATGCTTCAAAAATATTTGTAAAAGGACATTATTACCATCAATTCAAAACCAGGCGCTACAAAAAGAGAAAATCACATGAACAAAGATGCAAGAATCTTTAACAAAATACTAACAAACCAAATTATACAGCATATTAAAAGGATCATACCCCATGACCCAAGTGGGATTTATACCTGGGATGCAAGGATGGTTTAACATATATAAATGGATAAATAGATTGATTTAATCAGTAAATACATTGTATTTACAAGATGTGGTGTTTAAAATTGTATGATTTTCTTAATTAAACATGATTTCAATTATGTGTGGAATAGAAAGAAACAAAATAGAGAAACAGACAAAACTAAACCGAAACAAGTACCCAAAAATGTGATTGTACTATTGAAGCTACCAGAGGGAGAGATGGCAGCAAAGAGGGGAGTGGGGGCTATTGGACTGTGGTAGAGGATTATCAGTGTTTTAGTGTTGGGTGTGGTGTGATAGCGTACATCTGAAGAGCTGTGAACTCACTCCCCTACATCATATACTGTGTTGTAAACCACCATTACCTCAATTAAACAACACAGTTGCTAAACCCAGTTTTAGTAACATAACTTTAAAGTTATTTTATAGAGAAATTTTTGTTTTCACTTGAAGTTATTCTCTGTATATACCATAGAGGTGGGTACCTCAGAAATAATTATTAAATGAAGCAATAGATGGGTAAAATTAGATGGCCATATCAATAGCTGCAGGAAAAACCATTTGACAAATAACCCTCAGTGTAAAAAAGGCCATGTATGGCAAGCCCATAGCTAACATTGCACTCACTGATGAATATATGACAGTTGTTCCTGTAAGATCAGGAATGAGACAAGGCTGTCCATTCTCACCAGTTCTATTCAACATAATATTGAAGTCCTAACAAGAGCATGTAGGAAAGAGTAAGAAATAAAAGCATCTGAATTAGAAAGAAAGAAATTAACAGTCTGCAAAATGAAACTGCAACCTGTGGAGTGGTAGAAAACACTTCCAAACTTTATCTCTGGTAAGGCATTAATATCCAAAATATATATGGAACTCATGCAACTGAATAGCGGAAAAAGAATTACCCATTAAAAAGTGGGCAAAGGACCTAAATATAAATTTTTTGAAAGAAGAAAGTTATCGACAAGTCTGTGAGAAGGTGCTCAATATCACTAATCATCAGAGAATTGCAAATCAAAACCACAATAAGATGGTGGTGGGAACTCCCTGGAGAATACAAATGTTGTCAAATATAATTTAATAAATAAATTTAAATGAGAAAAAAAGATACAACCTCAACTGTCAGAATGATTGTTATTAAAAAGTAAAAACACAACAATTATTGGCAATTTGATGAAGATGTGAAGAAATAAAGGAACCCTTATGCACCATTGGTGGGAATGTAAATTGTTCAGCCATGTTGGAAAAGAGAATGGGGTTTCCTCTAAAAATTGACATACAGTTTAACAGTCATACTTTTGTGTGTGTATCCAAAGGAGATGAAATATGTCTCAAAGAGGTATCTGTATGTACTTTGTTAATTGCTGCAGTATTTATAGTGTAAAGATGAATAGCGTAAGTGTCCATAAGCAGATGAATAGATAAGAAACATATGGCATATACCATAATGGAATATTATTCAGTCTTTAAAAGAAATTCTGCAACAACATGGGTGTCCTGTCGGGCATTATGCTAAGTGAAATAAGCCTAAGCCAGACATAGAAAAGCAAATACTGCATGATCTCACTTGTGAAATACATTTTTAAAAGTCAAATTAACAGTAATAGAATAGAATGAAAAAATACACAGTTCTACAATAATAGTTGATTCCAATACCTCATTTTCTATAATGAAATACTTAGAACTGTTATAACTTATAAGCACTTAGACAGAAGCTCAAGTAAGAAAATGGGGCATTTGAACAAGTGTAAACCAGCTAGATGTAACATACATGTATTAAACACTCCACCCATAAAAAAGCAAAATACAAATTTTCTCATGTGCACACAAAACATTCTCCAGTACAGACCATATGTTACACACAAAATAAGTTTCAGTAAATTTAAATGTCTGGAATCATACGAAATAGCTAATTCAACTTCAGAGGAATGAAACTAGAAATCAATAACTGAAGAAAGGCTATAAATTAATAAATATGTGGAAATTAAGCAACACACTGTTAAAGAACCAATGACTCAAATAAGAAATCAGAAAGGAAACTAGAAAATAAGTTGAGATGAACAAAAATGAAAACCAACATACTAAAATTTGTGAGATAAAACAAAGCAGTGGTTCAGAGGAAAATTTATAGCTGTAAACACGTAAGAAAAGGAGAAATATTCAAATAAGTAGTACTTTTTAAAGAATTAGAAAATGAAGAGCACTCTGTCCTGAAAGTAGACTTAAATAATGATGACTAATGCAGACACCAAAATAGGGGACAGAATACAGTAGGCATAATCAATAAACCAAAAATGGGGCTTTCAAAAGATAAACAAAATAGACACACCTTTAGCTACATTTATAGAGAGCAAGGGAGAAAAAGAAAGAGTGAGGGAGGGAGGAGAAAATTGAAAAAAAAAAAAGGTGTATAATTATATACAGTTGTTCGTAAAACATTATTCACTTTAGCCAAAAGATGAATGTGATCCAGATATTTATCAGTGGATGAATGAATAAACCAAGTGTGTTCTGTCCAAACAATGGAATATTTTTCTGTTGTGAAAGAGAGTATGTTGCTGATATGTGCAAAACATCGATGAACCTTGAAAAATGTACTAATTGAAAAATACCACATACTGTTGATTTCATTTATGTGATATATTCATAATGGAAAGACATCTTGACTGAGGGGCAGTCAGCTACCCAAAATTGTTAAGGGGTGCTCTAAAAGGCATTCAGCCATGTAGTAACCAAAGCCAGAAGAAGCATACTTATTGTGAGATTATTAATAAAATTTATGTGCATAGAGAGAAAAAAGAAGAAAGAATATTCCTATAAGGAATTTTTATAAAAACTCAAAACTACACATTTCCTCATGACAAATACCCAACCAAACAGGCTCAACTCAAAATGGAACTGCTGAGATCTGAAAGTTTGACACAAGTCTAAGATACCTTCTGGCAAGGATCCACAAGGAAGGGCTTGGGCAGGTCCCAGAGAGCTGAGACAAAAAGAGACTCAAAGTTCAAAATGTGCCACATAATCCAACACAAAATCAAAATAATGGCCTCCATCGTCTCTGCCAAGGATGAGGAGCACCCTCCCCATGAGTCTCTTCCAAGTGCCTCTTCCAAATGTTTCTACATGTCTCTCTTCCACATGTCTCCTCAAGTCTATAGGTGCAAGTCAAAGCCAGAGAAACACTTGAGCCCAACTCTGCATGCGTTCTATGTATATAGGTCCACCTGGTATTCAGCTCCACCTCTAGTTCCCTGTAGTTCTGCTCACTAAGGGAGACAGGTTCCTGATATACTGGAATGTATAGTCCAAGGTAGTTACGTGAAAGAGAAAGGAAAATGTCACCTCCCCTTCACAAGTATATCTGTAACAACAACAACAAAAAAATGGCATAGAAACAGAATGGGGAGAACAGGGAATGACCGCTTAATGTAAATGGGGTTTTCTTATGGGGAAATGAAAACATTTTGGAAGATTTGGTGATGATTGCTCAGCATCATGGTGGTACTACATGCCACAAAACTGTACATGACAAAGTGTACACTTTATTCATTTTACATATATTTTACACTATTCTTCCTTTTTGTACAATGTATGCTTTCTCCTTTCAGATGCAGTCCCCGTAAAATTCCCACCACAATTTACCTGTGCACCATCACCATAGCCCCTTGTGCTCTTTTCTCCCCTGTGTTAATCCCTCTCCCTTCCCTATCCTGCAGAATATCTCTGATTTATAGTTGCCTGTTAATTTTGTTTTTTAATTTATTATAATTATTTTTTTCCTGACCCCTTATTTGGTTCCTCTACATTCCTCCTATAAGTGAAACTATCAATATTTTTTTCTTTCTGGCTTATTTCACTGAGCATAATCCCTTCCAACTCCATCCATGTTGCTGTGAATGGCATGTGTTTATCTTTTTTGATTGCTGTGTAATATTTCATTGTGTATATATACCACATCTTCTTGATCCAGTCATCTATTTGGGGGCATTTGGGTTGTTTCCTTTGCTTGCTTACTGTGAAAAGAGCTGCAGTAAACATAGTTGTGCAGGTGTTCTTTTGAATTAGTGTTTTTGTGTCCTTTGGGTAAATTCCTAGGAGTGGGATTGCTGGATCGTATGGGAGCTCCATTTTTAGTAGTTTGAGGAACGTCCACACAGCTTTCCATAGTGGTTGAAACAGTTTGCATATACTACCAGCAGTATAGGAGAGTTTCTTTTCTCCTCATCATCACCAACATTTGTTATTTCCTGTTTTTTTTAATATGTACATTCTCACTGGTGTGAGGTGGTATTTCATTGTGGTTTTGGTTTGCATTTCCCTGATTATGCACTACAAATTTTTAATATTTAAAAATACATGTTCATCAATTTTAATTAGTAAAAAGAAAAGGTGAGTCTTTTGGGCCTATTTGATAGCTACAATATTAACTTCACCAGTACCAGATATATCCCAATCTATCAAGTTTCTCCCACCCAAAATGCATTTACTTACTAATTGTATTCTAACATTCAAAAAGACTTGATTAAGTGCCAGAAATAGGGCATCCAAGCATGTCATCATTTTCTAAACCCATAGGTTTTCATATTCAAACAGTAACAACTCTGCTTCTGCCATTCTTGTGATATGTACTATGTATCCCAATGATGTCTCAAAAATTAAAGGGCCACCTGAAGGTGCTACATTTATTTATTAAAACTAAATAATTTTTAATTTATTAAATAATTTATTAATCTATAAAATTAAATAATAAAAATAAACGTATAAAAATTATTTAAAAACTTATATTTTTGAGTTAGTGTGACTGTTGTAAGAAGACAAAATAGGGCCTCCCCTGGTGGCGCAGTGGGTTAAGCAACGCACTACGAAGCGAATCGCAGCCACTGCAGCATGAGTTCGATCCCTGCTGCCGGCCAGGGAGGGGGACCCACATGGTGCGGCAGACCTCTCCTGCTGTGCCCGCTGCTCCCC
>JAGFMF010011480.1:337812-366097 GCA_019455555.1 Galemys pyrenaicus | reverse complement strand
GCTCCCCGCTCTCTGTGGTGAATCCTCTCACCCCCCTACACCTCTGGCTTGTACCCCAGTGCTTGTATGCATAAATAAATAAATCTTTAAAAAAAAAAAGACAAAATAACCAAGTATTTTGTTCCTTTTAATCCCCCCCCTTTAATTTTTTTTAAAGATTTATTTTATTTATACATACAAGAGCTGGGGTACAGGCCAGAGTCCAGGGAGGTGACCTCTCACCTCTTCACCAGAGACAGAGTGGGGATCAGAACAGGCAGACTGACTGAAATACACTGCTGAGGGGAGCAGCGGGCCAGGCAGGAGAGGTCTGCTGTGCCATGTGGGCCCTCTCCCTGGCCAGCGGCAGGGATTGAACTCGTGCTGCAGTGTCTGCAGTTTGCTTCATAGTGTGTTGCTTAACCCACTGCGCCACCAGGGACACCCTATTTTAATTTTTTATTGAAGTAAAATTGGTTTATAAAACTGTATATGATTCAGAAGTTTAGATAGCATTCTTTAGATATATGTTACCATACCATACCACACCATACCCATCACGAAATCACCCATAGTCCTCCACCATTGTCCATTCATACAAATCCCCTCATATCCCAGCTCTTCACATTCTGTTTCCCCCTTCTGGTAGCTTCAATTCTATAGTCACACTTGTAGAAATTGTTATTGGTTTGGTCTGTCTGACCTTTTTTGTTTCCACATATAAATGAAATAATCTAGTATTTGTTTATATCCTTCTGACTTAATTTGTTTAAATATCTTCACCTCCATTTCTTTTTTTTTTTAAAGATTTATTTATTTATGCATACAAGCACTGAGGTACAGGCCAGAGGTGCAGGAGGTGAGAGAATCCACCAGACAGAGCAGGGGACAGAACAGGCAGATGGACTAAACACACTGCTGAGGGGAGCAGCAGGCCAGGCAGGAGAGGTCTGCCTGCGCCATGTGAGTCACCTCCCTGGCCGGCAGCAGGGATCGAACTGGTGCTGCAGTGGCTGCAGTTTGCTTCATAGTGCGTTGCTTAACCCACTGCACCACCAGGGAGGCCCCTCTTCACCTCCATTTCCATCCATGGTGTCACAAATGGGAACATTCTTCTTTTCTGACTGCTGAGTAGTAGGATATCATGTATATAGACCACATCTTCTTAATTTACTCATCTATCCTTGGGCTTTTAGGTTTTTTCAATAACTTGGCTGTTAAGTTCTAGTAATGAATATAGGAGTGCATATAATCGTTTGAATTACTGCTTTTGTATTCTGCAAGTAGGTACCTAGTGTTGGAATTGCTGGATCATGAGATAGATCTATTTTTAATATTTTGAAGAACCTACAGAAGCTGTTTTTCATGCCGACTGGACAAATCTACATTCCCCCTGTGTACAAAGGTTCCTTTTACTCTACATCATCACCAATATTTGTTGATTCTGGTTACTTTTCATATGAGCCATTTTCACATGTATGAGATGGTATTTCATTGTGGCTTTAATTTGCATTCCCTGATGATAAATGATGATGAAAATTTTTTCATGTGCCTGTTGATCATATGTATGTCTATGGAGAAGTATCTGTTTAAATATTCTGTCCATATTTGATTGGGTTATTTGTTTTCTTTTGGTTGACTTGTATGAAGTTTTTGTATATCTTGATTGAGTAACCAGCCCAATTCACATTTTTTAAAGATTTATTTATTTATGAATACAAGAGCTTGGGATACAGGCCAGAATCACGGGAGGTGAGAGGATTCACCAGACAAAGTGGGGAGCAAAACAGGCAGACTGACTGAAACACACTGCCAAGGGCAGCAGCGGGCAAGGCAGGAGAGGTCTGCTATGCCATGTGGGTCCCCTCCCTGGCCGGCAAGCAGGGATTGAACTCGTGCTGCAGTGGCTACAGTTTGCTTCATAGTGCGTTGCTTAACCCACTGCACCACCAGGGAGGCCCCCAATTCACATTTTAAATGTGCAAATATTTTCTCTCATTCATTAGTTGTCTTCTTGTTTTCTTTTTCTGTGCAGAAGCTCTTTGGTTTGATGTAATCTATTTGTTTATATTCTCTTTTCTTTCTCAATATTGTAGGCCAATGGACAAAACAGTACTAAAGCTAAATTTGTAGAGTATCTTACCAGTTTTCTTCTATGTATTTTATGGTTTCAGGTCTTACATATGAATCTTCAATCCATTTTGAATTAATTTTTTACATAGTGTGAGATGGTGGCTTGGGTTCTTTTTTTATTCACGTGGCTGTCCAGTTTTCCCAACCACATTTCTGAAGAGACTTTCCTTTGTCCAATGCATACTCTTGGTTCCTTTGTCATACTTGAATATCTATATATGTGTAGGTTTATAGCTGGACTCTCAATTATTTCTATTCCATGTCTCTATTTTTATTCCAGTACCATGTCGTTTTGTTTACTATGACTTTGCAGTATTGTTTAAAGTATGAGACTTTGATACCGCCATTATTTTTTGTCAGGAGTGCTTTGGCTATTCAGGACATTTTGTGGTTCCATATGAATTTCAGTAGTTTTTGTTCTATTTCTTTGAAGAATGCCTTTGAAACTTGGATAGGAACTACATTGAATTTGTATATTGCTTTGGGTAAGAGGACCATTTTAACAATGTTAATTCTCCAATCCATGAGCATATATTTCTTTGTGTTTCCATGAGCACAATTTCTTTATGTCTATATGTATATTTTCACAGTCCTTTATAGTTTTCATTGTCTAACTCCTTCATATCCTCTGTAAAGTTTACTCTTAGGTATTTTTTCTTTTTGGTGTAAATGGGAACAATTTATTGATTTTTTTTCTCTTCTTCCTTACTGTTTCCACAGAGGAACATAACTTATTTTTATAAATTGAGGTTGTAACCTGTCATTTAAATGGTTTATTATTTCAATTAGTCTTTTACTGGCATCCTTACAGTTTTGTATGTGTATTATTATGTTACTTGTATATAATGATAGTTTTACTTCTTTCCCAATTTGGATTCCTTTTATATGTTTCTCATGCCTAATTGCTCTAGCTACTACCTCCATTACTATGTTCAATAGTTGTGGTAAAACTGGACACCTTTGTCTTGTATACCAAGACATTAGCCACTGAGTGTATCATGTTAGCTGTGGGGTTGTAATATGTGGCCTGTATTATGTTAAGCTATCTATGTTCCTTCTATCCTCGTTTTTTTTAAGGTTTTTATGATAAGTGGTTCTTGAATCAAATGGCTTGTCATCAATTGCTTTCTCTGCTTCTATTGATATGATTGTAATTGTTATCTCTCCTTTTGTGGCTATGATGAATTACATTAATAGACTTTCAGATTTTTGAACCATTCTTGCATCACTGGAATAAATCCCATTTGGTGATACTGTATGGATTTGATTTGCTAAGATTTTTGTCTGGATGTCTATTTTATCTGACATAGGTGTGGCTTCCCTGCCTTTTTTGGGGTCCCATTTGCTTAATGTTGGTATTCATTCAACACTTTTCATAGGGGAGGTTTAGAACATCACCCTTTTTTCTGGGAAAGACGTTATTTCTCCCTTTTATGTGAAGTATGTAGTATTCTATGCTGGCAAATTTTATTTGTAAGTATTTTGAAAATAATTTTTATCTTTAAGTTTTTCTTACTATTCTTTTAGGAAAGTCTGATTTAAGCCTGTGGGAATACCTTTTTTCCTAGTAGCTTTCAGTGTCCTTTATTTTTCTTGATTTCTTGGTAGTTTCACAAAATGTTTTGGTGTAGGCCTCAGTGCATTTAAATAACCAGTTATTCTTTTAGCTTCATGGTCTTGTTTAGTTAATTTCTTTCTTAGGTTTGAGAATTTCTCCTCTGATCTTTCCTTAAGTAAATTCTCTGCCCTTTTTCCTCTCTTCCATTTTTGAGATATTAATTATCCTTATCTTGCCTTCTTGTTGGAGTCAAATATTTCTCAAAGTGTTTCTTCCCTTCTTTTTTTTCATACCTCTCCTCCACCTGAGTCCATTGTACATTATTATCTTCATGGGAACTTATTTGATCTGCTAGTCTGCTATTTTTTTCTTGATTTCTTGGTAGTTTCACAAAATGTTTTGTTTTTTTGACATAGCGTTCATGACATAGCTTTTTTTTTTTGAAAATTCTTAGTTATGTACATCTCTTCTGTTCATCACAGAATCCTTAGCACCTTTGTCCCCCACCCATGAAATTTGCATGACACACCATATTTATTATAATAACCAAAAATGCCTCTATATTTCCGTATATCTCCAAAAGGTACACAATTCTTACTCAACTTGAGAATGACATGATACAAATACACCACTTGGTATAGTCCTTAAAATAATACTTATTCTTATACATTTCTAATTTTTAAAGCTAGCTTCCTTTAATTTGCTTGTTGTTTTACCATTTTTTGATGTATAATCTACATGCGCCAATGATTAGGTTATAGTCAATTTTGAGATTTTACCTATATATGCACCATATAAGCACCATCTAGGCTAAAACTTTTAATATTTGCAACACCTCAGAAATCTCCTTCATGTCCCTTCCAATCAACTTCCTGTCACAGATAACCGCTAATTTGATTTCTATCACCATAGATTAATTGTGCCTATTTTTGAGCCTCCCAGAAAAGTAATCATAATATATAGTTGTTTCTGTACACCTTTCTCTCAGTGTAGTGTTTTCTAGATTCGTTCATATTGATGCATGTTTCATTTATTCATTCCCTTTTACTATAGTTATTCCCTTTTATCACAGTTGTTTTATTCATTCACCAGTTAAAGGGTACTTAACTCATTATTTCTTTCTATAATGAAAAGGCTACTATTCACATCTTTGTCGTCACACTTTTATAATGTGTATATTAAATAGATAAGAATGGAATTTCGGAATCATAGAACAGGCATATATTTGCTTAAGTGAATAGTGCCAACTTGTTTTCAAAATTAGTTACATAAATCTATATTCTCTCCAAAATCTTCTATCAAAATGCACTTAAAGGAACTTAAAAAGAAAGCTTTAGACTGGTAGAAAATAATCAACAAAGGACTAATGTTCAAAACATAGAAAGAATCCCTATAAGTCAATATCACAAAAAAGGATAAACCTATTATTTTTCTAAAGGTTTTAATTGACATTTCATAGGAAGATACCCAAGTGGCCAATAAATTCATGGAAAAGTGCTCCATCAATATCATTACTAAACAGTGGAGTCTAAATTCAAATCATAATAAGATATTCATACAAATAGTTAAAATTTAAAAGATTGATAGTATCTAATATTTGTACATTATTTAAGAAATTGGATTGTAAGAAGACTTTTTATTTATTCTTATCAAGTACTTTTACACCAATCTTGTGAAATAGCATTATTTCTTCTATTTCAGATTTCAATACATTTGAAAGTTTTTTTTTCCCAAGTTATTTTTACCTAATTTAGATGTAAAAGTGAGCCATAAATTGAGAAAAATCTGACCAGAGAACCTTCTCTTTTTTACCTGTGCCTGTTGTTTGGCACCAAGAGAAGAAAGCTTTCACGTCTGTATCATTTTGGAAAATGATTGTTTTATCTTCTGAAAATTAGCAAAAGTGTGGTATAAACATTGCAACATTATCCCATACCTGAGTAAAAATTTCTGAAATAGTGAGGATACCCAAATTTCTATTCATTTGCAAGATAACTGATGTCATTTTTGGAGTCAGTGGATTTGGAAAGTGGGGTTCTTGGGTTCACTCTGGGGAAGGTTTCACCAGCGCTCCCTATTCAGCAGCACACAGTGAGTTCTCAGGAGAGTTTCTCCATGAGGTAGAGACGTGGAGATAAAATAACTGTATTTTAAAGAGCAGGTTTATTAGGGAAAAGTGACAGAACAATAAAGGACACTTGCATAGACACAAGTGGGCAAGAAGAGCTGCCCCAACAGGGACAGGTTTGCTGAGAGAGGCCTGCATGGTTGCCGGTGGTGGTCTTGAGGAGAGCTGCCTCTACTGGGGACGGTCAGTGAAGAGAAGCCCTGGCAGGGTACGGATCACAGGCCGGCAGGAGGGATGCTGCCCTGCAGAGGAGAGAGTTGAAGAAAAGCACCTGCATAGTCACAGGTGGGCAGAAGGATGGCTGCCCTGTTGTGAGGGCAACATTAGGTTTTTATCATCTTTTGGTAGGGAGTGGCTCAGCTCTGTGAGTGGATGGTTTATTCCTGAATCGCCATATCTTCACTTTCATGTCTGTGCTCCTGACATTCCCTATAGCACTTTTTTTAAAGATTTATTTATTTATGCATACAAGAGCTGGGGTACAGGCCAGAGTCGCGAGAGGTGAGAGGATTCACCAGACAGAGTGGGGAGCAGAACAGGCAGACTGACTGAAACACACTGCTGAGGGGAGCAGCGGGAGAGGCAGGAGCAGTCCGCCATACCATGTGGGTCCTCTCCCTGGCCAGCGGCAGGGATTGAACTCATGCTGCAGTGGCTGTGGTTTGCTTCACAGTGCGTTGCTTAACCCACTGCGCCACCAGGGAGGCCCCCCCTATAGCACTTTAATCCCTGTCTGGCTGGGTGTTGCACTTTTTGATCTGGGCATTGACCCCTAAGGGTCTTAGTTTCTATAACTGGGTTTAATCTCTTCTACCCCTACCTCCTTGTATGGTATAGGTTCTTGACCTCATGGTGTCTCCTCTTTTCTTTATCCTCCATCAATTATTATATGCAAAAATGTCACACGTAGTCTCATTCACCTTCTCCAAAAGTTTCACATATAAAAAACACAATAACTAACATAGTTAATCATCAACAGGGTCCTGTTACACATCATATTATGGTATAATGGAGTAGAAAGGGCATAACCCTTAGAGTCAGGTGAATGGGTTTGGGGCTTAGTTTTGCTACTTATTTGTTGAGTGAGTGTAACCTTGAACAGTATTTAATCTCTAAAGTTTTACTTCCTTATAAAACAGTGCTACCTATCTCAGAGCTATCAAGATTGAGATAAAAACTAGACAAAATAATTAAGATAAATACCCAGAGAAAGCTCTAAGCCAAATTTTACCTGGACTCTAAGAGTAGGTAACAAATGTTTTCATCTAAATAGTTACTGTTGTTTTTAATCTTTTCTGTAAACCTTGGAAAATAAATCTTGTTTCTCATTCTGCCTCCAGTTCCATTTGTCCTATACAGATAAGGAACGTTATGAAAATGAAGAGAGACCTGAGGTGCAGAAGCAGATGCTCATTGATATGGCCAAGAAGCTACCGGTTTACACAAGAACTGGGAATGGAGGTCAGTTCATCCAAAGTCAGCTGGAAGGGCAGATCAGCAAGGATCTCAGAAAGACTAACTCAAACATATTTTCAGGCTAGTCCACTTGTTTTTTCTCTTTTCTGAAGAACAATATGGAGTTTTGCTCAACATTTTATTATTAATTTTTTTAATCATACACACAGATGGAAAAATTTCATAATAACTATCTGTATCCCCACCACTGGGTTCTACCACTAATACTTTACTCAATTGCTTTATCATGTATCTAACCACACATAGTCCTCTCATCATCCATCAAGCCATCTTATTTTTTGACGTATTTCAAAATAAGTAGTAGACATCAGTACCTATCCACTGAATTATTTTGTCATTCTTTGTGGGTGAAATTTACACATAAGACCACACAAATTGTTATGTATTTCATTCCTTTTATTGCTGAGTATTATTTCATTGTATGAATATGTTACAGGGCAACCCTAACATAAAATGGTTTGCCTGACTGGGTTTTTACCCGCACTCTCAAAAGGCACTTACAATAAGCTTCAACTGCAGGCATACATGACAAAGGTTAATAAAGGGTTTCATTTATAAAAGAAGGGAAAATAAAGTAATGAATAACACAAGAAGAGAAACAAATCTGTAAATGTTCTACCAGTTCCTCTGAGCTGCAACCCAATGGCACGTTGAGAGCTGGCATTGAACAAAGAGAGACCCCAAGGTCCATGTGTCTGGGTTTATATGCAGTCTGGCTGCTTAACTTTATTTTCAGACCCCAGTGATCCCCTTTTCGATGATGATTTTATAGGATCCGTAGTTTTTGGATATTGTTGGTCTGGAGTAGTAGGGGTTGGAGTCTATAAACTTACTTGTGTAATTTATTTAAGATGACCTTTCCCCCTAACAAATATATCAGTTTATTCATTCACCAGTTGAAGCACATTTGGGTTGTTTCCAGTTCTTAGCCATTATGAGTGAATTCGCTATGATTATTCTTGTATAAAGTATTGGTGTGCAGAAATGTCTTTATTTAGCTTGGCTAAATATCCACAATGGAGTTTTACTCTTAGTTTTCATCATGATTAGAATAGTACTAACTTTGTATCATCCTCCTTTTAAGATTTGAAAACCAAGGCTCACTTGACAAATCATCTTAACATTTCTAATAAGAAAGATCCTGTTTTGAGGCTTTTGGAAATATTCTTAGACATTTAAACTAATATGTATATCATTAATTTATTCAACAAGGTTTATTAAGATGCCATATGACAATGGGATATTTTAATATGGCCTGGGTATTAGATATTAAGAACTTACAGCTATTTTTGTTAGAGTATTAATGTAATGGTGATTAGGACTTTTAAAAACTCTTCCTACATACTGAAATATGGTGAAAAGGAGATAGACAGGGAATTACCTATATAATTCCAAACAGTAGTAATGAGAATTACATGAGAGCAGAGGTTAGAAACTAGAGGCATATGAGATAAATCAGGCTCAGAGATATTTTGTTTGCTCTCTCAAATGTATTTTAAAACTTGGGTTTTATTATTAATTTTTAACAGTTTAGATATTTCCACATGAAAATCTGGATTTCTGGCTTCTCTTTAAAACTCATATTCTGACAATATTCTGTCTGCATTTCTACATTGCAAAATTTAGCTAGAGCTGAGTAGTAGCTGTTTTCCTTAAACAAGGCAGGTAGTCTCAGGTACCACCCCCCACCCCAAGTCTCCAACTGGCTACTTCACTCACTATTCCCTGGACCCAGGAAACATTTGTTGGCAGCCCCCATAATATACAATGGTAGAGAAAGCATCTCTGAGGAAGCATCTAATGATCTAAGACATGTATAAAAAAAACAAAATCAACTATACGAAGAACAGAAGAGTATTATCCCAGGAAGAAGGAAATACAAATACAAAGGGCCATGAGAAAAGAAGTTTACAGTATTAGAAAATCAGACAGACAGCCAGTGTACATGGAGATAATTGGTAGAGAGTGGTACAAGTTAAGGTTGAAGAGATAGGAAACAATCAGATTATACTGTTTTGCAGGGAATGTATTGGGGTGGGAGGTCAGAATGAAAGTAGTGTGAACAATTAAGCAGCTATTGCAGACATCTAAGTAAGATATGTTGGTGGCTTAAACTGGGCAGGGACCATGTCTTTTAAAACATGCTAAAAGACCAAACAAGTGTGTCTCTCTCCCTCCTTGCCTCAGTTATACCCATGTTTTTGTTAACTACCCCATTACTAGAAATGAGCACAGACTAATGAATTAGCTGTTTATTATATTGAATCAGTTGTCTGTGCTTCGTGTACCTTTTAGATGGAAATATTTTTTAGATGGAAATATTAGCTCAAACTTCATAATTTCAGTTGCCACACTTAATAATAACCATATTAAGTACAGTCATCATCTGTCAATGAATACAAAGAAAATTAGAAGAAAAGGAAAATGTCTATCATCTATTGGAAATAAACAAAGGAAAAAAGGAGGGAGAGAGAACTTATTTTTTATTTTTATTTTATATAAATTTTATATTATTTTTCATTTTTGTACAGCATATATTTCTTGTCCCTGTGAAATTCCCATCACGAATTCACCCATGTACCATCACCATAGTCCCTTGTGCTCTTCCCACCCACTTTGTTTCATCTCCCTCCTCCTCCCCTAGGGATTGTCTCAACATATAGTTGTCTGTTGATTTTGATTTTTAATTTATTTTAATTTTTTTTCTTTAGTTCCTTCTGTTTCCTCTACATTCCTTCCTCATTATAAATGAAACCATCCGATATTTTTTCCTTTTCTTTCTGGCTTATTTCACTGAGCATAATACCTTCTAGCTCCATTCATGTTGCTACAAATTGCATGAGTTTATCTTTTTTGATTGCTGCATAATATTCCACTGTGTATATATACCACATCTTCTTGATCCAGTCATCTATTTGGGGGCATTTGGGTTGTTTCCTTTGCTTGCTTACTGTGAAAAGTGCTGCAATAAACATAGGTATGTAGGTGTCCTTTTGAATTAGTGTTTTTGTGTTCTTTGGGTAAATTCCAAGAGGGGTATTGCTGGGTCATATGGGAGCTCCATTTTTAGTAGTTTGAGGAACCTCCACACAGCTTTCCATAGTGGTTGGACCAGTTTATATTCCCACCAGTAGTGTAGTAGAGTTCCTTTTTCTCCATAACCTCACTAACATTTGTTGTTGCTGGTATTTTTGATGTGTGCAATTTTCACTTGTGTGAGGTGGTATCTCATTGTAGTTTTGATTTGCATTTCTCTGAATACAAGAGATGTTGCGCTTTTTCATATGCCTGTTGGTCATTTGCATTTCCTCTTTGGAGAAAGGTCTTTTTAGCTCTTCTGCCCACTTTTTGACTGCATTGTTTACTTTGTTTTTGTTAAGTCTGGTCAGATCTTTGTGATCAGTCCCTTGTCACTAGTGTTGTGTGCAAAAATTTTCTCCCATTAGGTGGGGTGTCTCTTTGTTTTGGTTAATGTGTCTTTTGCTGTACAAAAGCTTTTTAGTTTGATGTAATAGTTCCAGCTGTTTATCTTTTCCTTCACTATTTTGCTTTATATGCTGAGTCTTTAAAGATGTTACTGAGATATATGTCATGTAGAGTTTTGCCTACTTTTTCTTCTATATATTTTATGGTTTCAGGTCTTAGGTCTAATTCCCTAATCAATTTTGAGTTGCTTTTTGTGCATGGTGTGAGGTAGTAGTCTAGTTTTTTTTTATTTTTTTGCGTGTAGCAGTCCAGTTTCCCCAGAACCGTTTATTGAATAGACTGTCCTTGTCCCATTTTATATTCTTTGCTCCTTTGTCAAAAATTAGTTGTTCATATATGTGTGGCTTTATTTTTGGATTTTCTATTCGATCCCATTGTTCTGTGTGTCTCTTTTTGTTCCAGAGAACTTATTTTTTATATCAGACTTTCCAAGCGAGGAGAACCCTGAACTATAGGGTCAGAGAAACTATACTGCTCACAGCCCTCCCACTCCCTTGCTGTGTGTGACCTTGTGCCAAGTCACTTCATATGACTCATGTCTTTTACTTCCTTCTTGTGAAATGGTCAGTTGAGCTAATTATTTTTAGACTATCACTCCTGTTCCCCAAATTGTTATTCTAAGAACTGCTCTCTTTACCATGATTTGGAGTTTTTATCTGTCTTGTACAATCCAGTCTCTGAGGACATGAGATACATGATGAATCTCTGTTTTTAGAGAAAGTTAGAGTAGGAAAGTTGGAGTTAACAGAGGCAAAATAATTTTACCAAGGTCCTTCAAGCAGTTGGCAGTACAATTTGCTTTGTTTTATAATACAAAATGTTATCATAAGAGATCCATATATGAAAACTCTCCTCTAACCTTCATCCTCCAAAAACTGCTTTCAAGATTGATCCTACAGGAATAAAAAAAAATAGTACAATGCTCTTAGGTGTTCTGCCTTATTTTCTTGGTAACTTGAAATGAGATAAATTTCACTATCTGTGTTACAGGGCAGGGAGAGGGGCATCTCAGAACCCCCAAACCTGCCCTCTCTAAATGGGTTCTGCCATCCGCCGCATCAACACAAACATAAAAGATCTTTAATGGAAAGGAACTTTAATACAATTAATAAACAATACAGAAAAGACAAAGAATATAGTTACTAAATCAAGCATCCAAAGTAACCTATCCCCTCGAGTGTAAAAGTCTAGCCAAATAGGATTGGCCTAAGCAAGGCCCAAAAGCCTGCCACAAGTCTAAAGTACCTTTTCGGTGGAGACCCACAGAAAAGGGTCAGGAAGAGTCAGACAAATCTGGGAGGAAAAGAGCAAAATCAAAATCAAGATAAAAACTGTCATTGTTAAGCTCCCCATGGCTCTCTCCCCTACATCTGTTTCAACCAGTTCAGGACCAAGAAGCAAGCCAGTTTCTTCACATGTCCCTCTGCTCTACATGTGCCTCCTCCAGGTCTCCTTGCTGCTCTCCATCCTGCTTCCTTCCTCTTTTCTCCTTTTAATCTCCTCCTCTTATCCCTGCTCAGCTCCACTCTACCTAGGTGGGGCAGGGATTTTGGAACTTCTCTTTTTCCTGGGGCCCACCCTATTACACCTGGAATCTGTATATAACAAAGCCATTCAGATAGGCTAATAAGATAGATGTTATCATGTTAAGCTCTAACTGGTGCTAACTATCTTAATTTCCTTATAGCTGTACGTTTCTGTGACCGATGCCATTTGATCAAGCCAGATCGTTGCCACCACTGCTCTGTCTGTGCCATGTAAGTGACAGCTGTATTTTCCCTGAGTTGAGTTTGGCCACTTGATGATTGTCTAGACAACAGATTGACTGACATGTAACATGTAACCTAACATGTAACCTTGCCTAGATAAGAGCATTTCCCTTTGATCAAAATGAGCCAAAACCCTCACAGGGATGACTCAGACTATTCTGAAAATAGGTAACAAATCTTATTAAAATAAACATTTTATTTTAGGACAGTTTTAGATTTATAGAATTATTGTGAAGATAGTTCTTACATGTCTCAAACCCAGTTCCCCTACTATTAAACATACATTAATGTTACTCCTATTACAATTAATGATCCAATATTGATATATTATTTTTAACTGAACTTCTGTACTTTTCCCTATGTTCTTTTTCTGTTTCAGGATCCCATTCAAGATACCACAATACATTTAATTGACATGTCTTCTTAGGTTCCTCTCAGTTATGATAGTTTCTCAAACTGTGCTTATTTTTTTATGTTCTTAACAGTTTTTAAGATTAATGATCAGGTATTTTGTAGAGGTTCCCACAGTTGGAAGTTTTCTGATATTTTTCCTCATTATTTTACTTGGATTAGTAACTGTTTTGAGGAGATAGGCCAGAGAGGTGAAATACCATTCTCATCATATCAGGGGTATATACTATAAACATGACTTATCACTGTGATTTTAATCTTGATCATCTGGCTAAGGTAGTATTTGTTCAGTATCTGTCCTGTCATATTATTCTTCCCCACCCTCCACACTTTCACACTGTTAACTTTGGAAGAATATTACTATGTACAGCTTACACTAAAGGAATGAAGAGCTATGTACCCTCTCCTTGAAGGCAGTTTTTGGAATTCTGAATAGGAGATTTGTTTTTTTTCCCCTCATTTATTTATATCAGTATGCAGGTGTAGATAGTTGCTTTTATCTTTTGCATAATAGTTCAGTACCAATTTTGTTACTCAAATTGTTCCTACTTTGTAAAATCCCATTTTTATGTTAATAAACATAGTCTTCATGCCTTTTTTTCTTGAGTGCTAATTACATCATATTTCTCTTACCCTTCACTCAAGCAGAAGCTATATCCATGTGTTTTCTTATGTACTTTTATTAAACTGAATATTAAAATGAGTGGAGATATCTTGGATCTTTTTTCTTTTGTATCAATATCAAAGGTGAACTTCTAGGCATGTAACTTGTTATCAAGTTAGGAATCACTTGAGGACATAGTTTTGGAGTAGCTATCATGGAAACCAAAGGAATAAGTATACTGGCACCATGTAAAAATACTGGTTGAGTTCACAAATAAGAGGTTGCTTCTTCATTTTCATAGTCCCACTTATCACACTATATTTCATTCCTATTGTAGGTGTGTATTAAAAATGGACCATCACTGCCCTTGGTATGTCCCTTTGATTTATTTTTCTCCTCTAAGAGGGTCAGAGTTGCTCAGTATGTCTCCCTTCCTGAGTATAGTTGTAACATGCCTACTTGTACTACCATAATTCACTGGATTTTATATTGGGGGTTGTGGGGTAGGGAAAGCATGCATTTTAAAGCAAGAATAAATATATTACCAAAATTATGGTAGTTAAGGTTGGGATCACAAGCTATTGCTCTCCTGTCTATTAGCTTTAGTAATTGAGCATAGTAATGAAATAGAGCACAAACATATAGTTCTCTTTGACATTACAAAATCCAGTTGTTTTTAGCTATCTTGACATTTGAAATTACTCAAGATTGTTAACTTCAACAATTCTTCATATTTACATGTGTTACCTAGAGAACTTGTCTGAAATCATCTAACTGCAAAGAGAACATGTCACTATACTAAATGTAATATAGTGAGACTACACTATACTAAATGAGACTGTAGTAGGTATTCACTCAAAATTCAGTTCTGCTTGGGTGTGTCAGGAACCAGTCCAGAATTATTAGGTAGGCCAGTTGTTTCTGTGCTCAGAATGAAAGGAGAAATAAGTGAGACATGAACTTGTTTTTCCAGTCTGCTCATAGTGAGGGACTTCTATTTTCATTGAATAGCTATGTAACATATAATGAAGCAGCAAGAGTATCAGGCGTAAGTGCTTAGTTCAATTATGTATCAGTGTATTCTCAATCAAAGAGTCCTGATTTCAAATTAATTTTTCTTTTTTCTTATAGGGTTAATAACTGCATTGGATTTTCCAACTACAAGTTCTTCCTTCAATTCTTAGCTTATTCTGTTCTATACTGCCTGTACATTGCTACGACGGTCTTCAGCTATTTCATCAAATACTGGAGAGTAAGTTTTAAAATGCTGAAGTGTGTTACCCAGAAAGAACATGTATCTAACCAGCAGAGAAGACACCAAAATCAAGCTTCCATATTAAATGTCCTGAGGTTTAGGAGGCTGTTGTTTAAAGATTCCAGTTTAAAAAACTGCTATCGTATATGAAAATCTTGTTAAGGTCTTCAAGAACTTAACCTCTTGACTCTTCTTTGCAATGTAATGCTATAGTCAAGTTTTAAAAAAACACATCACCAATTACAGATTTGAAAAATCTTGAAACTAATTCTAAATCTCTAGTTTCCAAAGGGGGAGAAGTCTAAAAAAGACACTCTCTCTTTGTTAGGAAATACTTTCTAGTTCCCAGTTCAAAGTGGAGTTGTAATATTCCTACTGTACAGAAAGATTGGCTCATCTTCATATATGACTGAAGTGAAGTGGGGAATCTTATTTGAACTTTGTATGACAAGTACTGGGATAGAATTAGGAGAATTGAGTTCTAATACCTGCTACACTGGCTTCATTGCCAGCACCAGATGAAACAGATATTGATAGTACTTTTTACCTTTCAAGATGTGATTCAAGTAATTACAATTATTTTTAAATCCTACTTTCACTTCTACTTGAAGA
Source organism: Galemys pyrenaicus (assembly GCA_019455555.1). Classification (NCBI taxonomy): domain Eukaryota; kingdom Metazoa; phylum Chordata; class Mammalia; order Eulipotyphla; family Talpidae; genus Galemys; species Galemys pyrenaicus. Next base: position 350,686 of record JAGFMF010011480.1, on the reverse strand, counting down.
TATCGGTAATATACCATCTATTTCCAAAAGAATTAAAGGCAGATTTTCAGCTTGCATATTTGTACAGGGTCTGGCAGCAGTATAATAGTATAATGAAATATTGTGGGTTTTTGTGTTTTTTCCCAGTATTTCATACCAATGGACTCCAGAACAAATCTCTTCTCCCATAACTCCTGTAGTTACTAAAAAATCATAACCTTCCATGGTGAGAGTTGTCCAGACTGAAACTGAAAAGCAAAAGACAGTTGTGGGCAGAGTTACTAGTTATTACTTGAGGAATTGCACAAGAATCTGTGTGTAGTAATATTTTACCTCCAGTCATAATGTAAAGCAGCAGAGAAAGAGCATGAATCCTGTTACTAGTATATAGATTATAATATAATAAACTGGAGAAAAAGGCAAAAGCAAGGTAGTAAGAATCTGAACATCTGAGAACATATTAATGATTAATTAGTGCATTGATCCCTACTAGTGTAAAAAGTGTACACTAAAAAGTGTAGTGTAGAAAATCCCTTCAATTTGCTCCATCAATTCAGATATTTTATAACTTTAAGTATAAAGAATTAGATAATGGATATCAAAATATTCATTTCAGAGAATCAAACATATAAGCATACATGAAGTTGTTTTTAATAAATTTTCACCAAATACAAAATGCTTCACCATCTTGTCATCACTTCCTTGGCCCTTTTCCACAGCAAAGAGTCTGTTTTCTATTGCACAGATTTCCATGACCTGTTTGACTTTCCATACATACAATGAACTTCCTGAAGGTAAAGACAATCTACTCTGTCCAATTCAGCAGGAATAATGTCAGCCTTGGTCTTCACTACATACCTTACTTCGTCCTTAACACAGTAGACTACTTTTTAAGAATCACCTATTACTCTGGAAACATAGTAAAGTGTTACATTTCACACATTTTGCCATTGACCCTCCTAGCCTACCAATAGTCAAACATCACAATGGCAGCCTGATGCTGTAGGCTCTTTCCACTCTTCAAAGATGATATTTGGTTATGAATTAATCATCAGAAAATGCTAGCAATCACAATATCAGGGGTTAACATCCTTTTTCTATTTCCTCCTATTTTCTCCACAGCAGACTAGTTCATGCCTGACAGATGAACCATGAGGAAACCTGTCTTGGCTTGCTCACATAATGAAAAGGGCATTAATAATTCAGAGATATGCTTCCATCCAATCTTTCCAAGGAGCACTTTGGCTTGGTTTAAAGATGCCTTTCATAGTTTGAACTAAATCACCCCTTAAAATGAAAATAAATACTGCCAGGTATTTTAAATCCATGTATCAAGGACATTAGCTCTGCAACATTCTCCATTTTTGTGATACTTGACAGTTTCAAAGCACTTTCATATCTGTTATCTCCACCGCAACCTTATAAAGTAGGCAAAGCAGAAATTATTGGTCTCATTTAAAGATGATAAAACTGAGACTCAAGTTATTAAGTGACTGGATTAGCATCACTAGTTTGTGAGTTTCAAAGTCCGGCCTTGAACTGAAGTCTGACTCTAAGCTTAAGGCTAGTGATCTTGAACGTGTACCATATTCTACTGCCCTTTATGGTGCTACAATGGGGAAACTCTGGCTCCTTTGGAATAAATAGTTCAGAAGACCATCAGATCATGTCCCCTAATATTAATTTAAGGAATAGCTACTCTGATAAGAAATTGACCTTTGCCTTATGAAAAAGATACTAAATATACCTCCCATACTTAAACTGGATCTCCTCATAGAGGCTGTGCTTTATTTTAGAACCAAGATAATGGTATTATTCTGTCAGTCCTCTGAATTGTTTGTCATTGCTTTAAATAATTTAGCTTGATTGTCTCCTGAGACAGTTAGTTTTGCACATCAAGCTATCACCCTCTTCTAAGAAAAATATTCAGAACTTTATCCACAGAAAATAGCATAGATATGCTTTGACAGAGAAAGGAGAATTCTGTAAAAGTAATTGGTGTGGAGGAAGGTGACAGCCAACTCAGCTACCCAAGGTGTGAACTGACATTATATCTTTTCTTCTTGCCCAGTATTTTCATTTTTATTTATTTATGCATACAAGAGCTTGGGGTGCAGGCCAGAGGTGCAGGGGGGGTGAGAACATTCACCAGAGACAGAATGGGGAGCAGAACAGGCAAATCCACTGAAATACAGTACTGAGGGGAGCAGTAGGTGAGACAGGAGAATCTCTATGCCATGTGGGTCACCTCTCAGGCTGGGGATCTAACTCTTGCTACAGTGGCTCCATATAGCTTCATAGTGCTGCGACTTAACCCCTTGCACCACCAGGGAAGCCCTCCTTTCCCAGTATTTTCTATTGCCAATTTATTTTTGTAACTGTGCAAAGAACTTTATTAGCCTTCGTTTCAAATATTTTTCTCAGGCTTTTTCAGCTTATTTAGCTGCAAAGAATGAATTGTGTATAAGCAAAAACTGAAAAGAGCTACAGTGGCCAAGGGGCACAGGTGCAAAAATATTAAAGATTGAGATTTTATCAGATCCATGAACAAAATTTTACATAAAAAGTAGTCATAGTATAAAATAGCAGCTCCCATTAACATCTTCAAGTTTTATTTTCACCAAAAGTTGACTCAATCCCATGGGCTTCATCCTTGGAAGCCTCATCAAAATTCTCTCCAAAATTTGGAACTTCATTATCATCTTCCTCTCCAGTAGCAAGTGGTGCCTTTCTGTCCACAGATTGTTTGGGCAGAGCTTCAGCCAGTCTCCTTAAAACTAGTCTGCATCAAGCTGGTTTAAGATGCTGGGTAGCATTTCTGTCAGCTGCTTTGTATCAGCATGGCCTCTAAATAGTGAAAGTGTTTGCTGCCAGAGATTCCTGAACTTTAGGTTGTTAAACAGAAGTACTGTTCCTTGGTTTGTGAACATATTTACCTCTTCAATACCAGAGATACTGTTTACCCCTAACCTCTTTAGGAGAACTGAAGTTATTTTTATCATCTGCAGTTTTGTTCTATGAAGCGTCTTCTTTCTTTGAGGCAGTTCCTTTCCCACCAGTGCACACTTGTACCTGCAGTTTGGCAAGTTTCTCCTGGTTCATGGTAGTTTCTTTCATCTTATTGGAGAATAAAAAGGGCTGAGTAGGGGGCTAGGGTTATACTTAGAGGGTCTCAGCAGACCAGCTAGATTTCCTATTGCCAATTTAAACATGAAAGATAAGTAAAATAAATGTGAGTTCTAAAAACTAAATCACACTAAAAAAAAGATTATGAAAGTATAAACCCAACCAAGCAAAAACCAGTACAAAAAACTGGGCACTTCAAGTAATAGTTCTGGAAGGTTGATGTCCTATGTAAATTCTTCTTGGGGCATTTGGCCCTAATGTAAACTTCACTAAACCACCCCTCACTGCCTTACTTCCCTTTTTCTTCATCCTTAAACATATACACTCTGAAAACTCCCAATGTTTCCTTATATCAAAAAAAAAACTCTAAGAGAAGGAAATGATCTGTACTATTTGAATTTGCTAAGTGTTTTCAGACGTAACTCCTTCCACATGTAATAGATCCTTATTCTGTTATGAAGGTCCACTTCAGTCAGGTGTCACCTTTCATTTTATTACTCAAGAACATTTGGAAATATTTCAGAGCAGTGCATCCCATCAAAACAAAAGTCAAGAATTTTCTCAACTGCTCACTCCAAACTTAAAAATGGCTGCCAAGGTTCTCTTCAGAAGAGAACCTTATGCTGTGGATGCTATAGAATTTTAGAAGATTCATTCTTCTCTATGGCTTCATGTAAAAAAAAGTTGGTGGGGAAAAACCTATACTATAGAAACACTGGCAAGGATATAAAGTAATGTACTTCAATAACAACCAAAAAAGCTGGCACAATATAGAAAATATGTCTCATTATTATAAAAATCTTTAGCCGCCTACTTCTACAATTGCTCTTGAAATCCTGCTTAATTTTACCATGTAAATAGCTATTTCATAAGCTGTAATATACTGGCACATTCTACTTTAATTATCAATAAACAACTACACAAAACTTTGCAGTAACTTTAAAGTTGGTCATAGTTTATAGGTAAAACATTTAAAAATTCTTCCTAAGTGTTTTGACTTTTTACGTATATTTCAATATACATGCATCAAAGAAACCATGACATGAATTGTTCTAGGATAGCCTTAAGACAAGAGGGTGAATAGATGAGACTCATTAGTATCACCTGTAACCAATAATTTATTTGTTAACTAAATGGAGTATAAATTTAAGATGTAGCATGCCAATTATGATCTGAGCATACCCTTTTCACAACACCCTTTTCTAATGGGTACATTATATACTCTTTTTGACGCTTCAGTGTCACTTAAGCAAGGATCCAATATAGGCTTTGTTAGACTGAAGGCATGTCTATAATGAGGTATAGTTATCAACAGAAAGAACTGTTTTATTAAAAATAGATTTTATGAAAATTAAGTTACAGCTAGACATTTTATACCTATGAAAAAAGTACTGACAAATATATAGATAAAATTAGCCAAGCCTTACCACTTTAATCTTTTGTTTCTGTTTATTAATTTTCTAGGGGGAATTGCCCAGTGTTCGCTCTAAATTCCATGTCCTTTTTCTCCTCTTTGTGGCCTGCATGTTTTTTGTCAGCCTTGTGATTCTCTTTGGTTACCATTGTTGGCTTGTCAGCAGAAACAAAACCACCTTAGGTAAGACATGATATTAAGACTAAGAAAAAAATCATCATTGTGTATCACAGTGACCGAGGATTTTTCTCAAAGAAGAAAAAAAATTTCCAATAAAATGGTTTAGCTGCAGTGACATCCACCATTTCCTCTAAACTGTGACAAATATAAAATATTTTACCAAACTAGAGTGCCATAGTGAATGGAAGCTTACAGACTAGGGAGAGTATTAGTGAATGAAACCTCACATAAAACCAAAAATAACCATTGCTCTTTATAGTTCATATGAGGGCTATAGTTCTCCAGATTTATAACTTAGAAGATTCCTAGAAGGTATTCACATAAGGAAGCAAAGAAAGTAACCAGTACAGAAGGGAAGATCAGGAGATGGAGGTCAATAAAGATAGAAGGGTCTAATTCATTGAGCACATCTAAAAACAGAGTCCTGAAAATGAATCCAAATCAACAAATTGTTAGGTATCTACAGTCATCAAGGAGTTGTGTAGGGACTATGAGAAAGATAAGTGCAGTGAATTAGTGAGTCTCTAAAAATTGAGCACAAGAAATGAATCTTTTTTCTCTGTTACTCTCTAGGCTGTTACTTGGCGAACTATATTTCTGATGGATTCCAGTACAATTGCTCATCTATGTGAAATGAATATTTATACTGTTTACAAATCAGTGCATGAAGAGTGAGGAGAAACTGTCCAAATGTTGAATGTTTAGCTAAGATAGATTTGAGGAAAGGTTACTGCAAAAGCTCCTATAATTTTGGAACTTATTTACTAGTAATGCTATCAGCTAAGATAATATTTTCACTCATTTTGTAAACCTTGTAGATAGATGTAGCACTCAGTTGCTAGGGCAATTGATTAGCACATTTGGTTTAGAGATCAGCTGCAAAGTAGAAAAATAATAAAAGCTTCATTATAACAGAGTCTGAAAACAAGGAACAAATGGGAAATGACCATGTAGAGCCAGCATCCAACAGTGAAAGTGTTGACTTAATGGGATAAATGTGTATTTAAAATAATGTGTGCTAACATGCTCCAATTCCTCCTAATCTTTGAGGTGATTATACTTCACCCATTGACATTTTATGTGGAATAAAGCTCAGTTCCTTATATTATAGGTTTCATTATGAACACTTTCTTTCCTGAAATGTTTCTAAACCAAATCCATGTTATTATCTAATATCTCTTTGTGTCATTATTTTGGTCCCTGCTCTAACAGTGGAAATCATTTGGTTGTTGTTGCCACTTAGATTCAAATAAAGTGATATTAAATTTGTTTTTCACTCCTTAAATTCAGCAATATAAAATACATGCTACCCCTGTGACTACTCAATTATATTTACTGTAATATTTCTTCTACCTTTTTTTAAAAAGTTCCAGTTCTCTGTATTTAATAAGATTACTTTGCATGAAGTATGAAACTGGTTTTTACTAAATAATTAGCAATAACTATGAGACACCTATGCTATCACAGCAAATAGAGATCAAAAAAACAAGTCATACTCATAGAGAACTGTAAAATTATGATAGTCCTGAAATTTGTTCCCTTATGGCATTCTTCATCTTTTCTTCACCTCCTCTATCCCTAGAGGCCTTCTGTACTCCAGTGTTTACAAGTGGTCCAGAGAAAAATGGGTTCAATCTTGGCTTCATCAAAAATATCCAGCAGGTGTTTGGAGATAAAAAGAAGTTCTGGTTAATACCTATTGGGTCCAGGTAGGTATTGATTTCAATACCACTGAAGGGTATTGATGCTGGACTATGACTTGAAGTAGCTAGTTGAATGTTGACTGTAGTAGGCAGCAGAAAATACAGATTGTTTTCCACAATGGTTGCACCAGTTTATATTCCCATCAACAGAGAAAGATTTCATTCTCCACATCTTTCTGACACTTTCTGTTGGAAGTATTTTTAACATATACCACTCTAATGTGTCTCAGATGGTATCTCATTATAGTTTTTTTTAATCTGCCTCTGTTTTAAGGGTGACAATAAATATTTTCTCATGCCTTTTGTACTTCTGGATATCCTATTTAGTGAATTGTCTGTTCATATCTGCTGCCCATTAATTAATTGGGTTATTTGCTTTTTTGTTGAACTGTATGAATATTTATCAGTGTTTTGTATATTCATACCTTATCAGTTATATACTGTTTAAGTATTTTTCCCAATCAGGAGGATACGCATTAAATCATCTTGACTTTTCTTTTGCTGTTTAGCAGCTTTTTAACTTGAAAAAAATCACAACTGTTATTTTTCTTTTTAATTCCTTTGCCACAGGGTTTAAGGCATCAAAAGTATCTATCAGTAATATCATGGGACATACCACCGATGTTTTCTTCTATGTATTTTATGTAATGGTTCACTTATATGTGTGACTTTCCAACTACCCTAGCATACAAGAGCTGGGGTACAGGCCAGAGTCATGGGAGTTCAGAGGATTCACCAGAGACAGAGTGGGAAGCAGAACAGGCAGATGGACTGAAATACACTGCTGAGGGGGGCAGAGGGCAAGGCAGGAGAGGTCTGCTGCGCCCTATGGGTCCACTCCCTGGCCAGGGATCGAACTCGCACTGCAGTGGCTGCAGATGCTTCACAGTGCAGTGCTCAATCTGCTGCACCACCAGGGAGGCCCCCTAGCATCTTTTATTAAAGAGACTGTCGTTTCCTCATTTTGTGGTCATAACTGCTTTGTCATAGATTAGGTACTTGTATATTCACAGGTTTATTTCTGGACTTTTGTTTTTGTTCATTGATTCATGTATCTATTTTTGTACCAATACATTGTTTTGAGTACTGTTGTGTTATAGTAACATTCAATATCACTTATATTTTGATTGGAATTACATTAAGTTGTATATCATTTTAGGCAGGATGGTCATTTTTATTACATTGATTTTTTTTTTCCCTATCCATGTGTATAGGATTTCCTTATGTTGCTAAGTTCTCTAGTAACATCTTGTAGTTCTCATTGTATGTCTTTTTACCTCCTTTGTTAGTTTGAGTCTAAGGTGTTTAATCCTTTTTGAAGCAATTATTAATGGCATTATTTTCTTAATTTCTTTCGATTCTTGTTTGCTGTTTCTATATAAAAAGGGTAGGATTTTTGTATGTTGATTTTATAATCTACCACTTTGTTGTATTTATTGTTTCTAACAACTTTTTGCTGGAATCTTTAGAATTCTCTCTATCTAATATCATCTCATCACTGAATAGTGATAGTGTCACTTCTTTTCCAACTTGGATTCCCATTATTTCTTGTCTTTGTCTATAGCTGTGCCAAAAGCTCTAATACTAAGTTAAACAGAAGTGGTGACAGTGGACACCCTAGTCTTGTTCCCAATCTTAAGGGGAAAGCTTTCAGTTTCTTACCATTTAGTAGTGTTGGTTTGAGATATATAACCTTTATGTTATCAAGGTAGATTCCTTTTATGGCCATCTTTTTTAGAGTTTTATCATAAATGGGTGGCAAATAATTTCAAATGCTTTCTCTGCATCTATTATTCTTGTCATATGGCTATTATCTTTTGTTGATATGATGTATTACTTTAATTGAGTGAACTACCCTTACATCCTTGGGATGAATCTTTCTTAATCATGCTGTATAATCCTTATGTTATATTGTTGAATTCAGTTTGCTAGTTTGCTAGCTTCAGTTTGTTGAAGATTTTTTTTAATTTTAATTTTAATTTTTTTCTTAAATGTTTGCTTTCTTTTCTAGGTGTAGTCCCCATAGAACTTCCACCACCAATTCACCCATGCACCATCACCATAGTCCCGTGTGCTCATCCCATCTCGGCCTTGATCCCAATCCTTCTCTCTTCCCCGCAGAATGTCTCTGTTTTGTACTTGTCTGTTTATTTTTGTTATATTTTGTTGTGGTATTTTCTTGTTGTTGATGATGCTGTTATTATTTTTTTTCCTGATCACATATATTCCTTCTATACATGAGACCATCTGGCATTTTTCTTTTTCTTCTGACTTATTTTGCTGAACATAATCCCTTGAAGGTCCCTCCAGTTTCTGCAAATGGTTCTACTTTATCTTTTTTGATTGCTGAATAGTATTCCATTGTGTATGTATACCACATTTTCTTGATCCAGTGATCTACTTTTGGGCATTTGAGTTGATTCTGAGTCTTACCTGTTATAAATAATGCTGCAGTAAACATAAGGGTATATGTATTCTTTTGAATTATGTTTTTGTGTCTTTTGGGTAGATCCCTAGGAGTGGGATTGCTGGCTCATATGGTAGCTCCATTTTTAGTAGACTGAGGAACCTCCATACAGCTTTCCACAGAGATTGGACCAGTTTGCATTCACCAGCAGTGTAGGACAGTTCTTTTTCACCACACCCTCACCAACATTTGTAGTTACTAGTTTTTTAATATGTACCATTCTTACAGCATCAGGTGGCATCTCATGGTGGTTTTAATTTGCATCTCCCTGATTATGAAGGATGTTGAACATTTTTTTCATATTCCTCTTGTCCATTTGCGTTTCTTTGGAGAAGTGTCTTTTAAGTTCTTCTGCACCTTTTTTTTACTGGATTGTTTACTCTGTTTTTGTTGAGTTCTGTGAGTTCCATGTAGATCTTTGTGATCAGTTCCTCATCAGTTGTATGGAGTGCAAAAATTTTTTCTCAATAAGTAGGGTGTCTCTTTGTTTTGGGTAATATGTCTTTGCTGTTCAGAAGCTCTTTAATTTGATGTAGTCCCAGATGTTTATCTTTTCCTTCATTTTCTTTGCTTTAGGTGATATATCTTTAACGATGTTGTTAGGGTGTATGTCATGTAGTGTTTTGTCTATATTTTCTTTTAAATATTTTATGGTTTCAGGTCTTATGTCTAAGTCATTGATCCATTTTGAGTTGGTTTTTTTGTGCATGGTGAGAGATAGTTGTCTAGCTTCATTCTTTTCATACAGAAGTCCAATTTTCCCAGCATCATTTATTGAACAAATTGTCTTTGTTCCATTGCATATTTTTTGCCCCTTTGTCAAATATTAGCTGTCCACAACACTGTAGGTTTATTTCTGGGTTTTCTATTTGATGTCATTGGTCTGTGCGTTTTTTGTTCCAGTACTGTGCAGTTTCAGTTATTATGGTTTTGTAGGATAGTTTGAAGTCTGAAATTGTACTCCCTCCATTCCCCTTCTTTTTCGTCAGAAGAACTTTGGCTATTCCAGGTTTTTTGTGTCTCCATATGAATTTCATCAGTATTTATTCTATTTCTTTGAAGAATGTCATTGAAGTTTTTATTGGAACAGCATTGAATCTGTAAATTGCTTTTAGTGGAATGACAATTTTGATAATGTGAATTCTCCCAATCCATGTGCAGGGGATGTCTTTCCATTTTTTTGTGTCTTCTACTTCTTTTGACAATAGTTTATAGTTTTCTTTGTATAGGTCCTTAACTTCTTTTGTTAGGTTTATCTCCAAGTATTTGATTTTTTTGTTTCTATTATAAAAGGGATTTTTTATGAATTTCATCTTCAGGTTTATTGTTTGCATATAAAAAGACTACTGATTTTTGTGCATTCATCTTGTATCCTGATACTTTACTAAACTGGTTGATTATTTTGATTAAATTTTTCTGAGGAATTTTTGTGGTCCTCTATGTATATTATCATATTGTCTACAAATAGTGATCATTTTCCTTCTTGTTTCCCTTTGGATTCCTTCTATGTCTTTGTCTTGTCTTAGTGCTCTGGGTGAGACTTACAGTGTTATATTAAAAAGCAGTGGTGAGAGTGGATATCCTCATCTTGTTCCAGATTTTAAGGGAAAGGCCTTCAGTTATTCCCTATTGAGCATATCGGCTATGGAGTTGTCATATATAGCCTTTATTATATGAAGTATGTGCCTTCTATCCCCAGAAACTCGTGGGCCTTTATCATAAATGGATGTTGAACTTTGTTGAATGCTTTCACAGCATCTATTGATGTAACCATAGGGTTTTTTTCTTTTTATTGATGTGTTGAATTATATTAATTGATTTTTAGATGTTGAACCATCCTTGTGTCCCTGGAATAAATTCTACTTGGTCATGGTGAATTATCTTGTTGATACATTGTTGGATTCTGTTGGCTAGGATTTTATTGAGGATATTTGTGCCAGTGTTCATTAGAGAGACTGGCCTGTAGTTTTCTTTTTTTGTGTTGTCCTTGTTCAGTTTTGGTATTAGTGTAATGTTTTTTTTAAATGTTTATTTATTTATGCATACAAGCACTGGGGTACAGGCCAGAGGTGTGGGAGGGTGAGAGGATTCACCACAGAGAGCAGGGAGCAGAACAGGCAGATCAACAGAAGTACACTGCTGAGGGGAGCAGCAGGCACAGCAGGAGAGGTCTGCCGCACCATGTGGGTTCCCCCCCTGGCCGGCAACAGGGATCGAACTCGAGCTGCAGTGGCTGCGGTTTGTTTCATAGTGTGTTGCTTAACCCACTGCACCACCAGGGAGGCCCAGTATTAGTGTAATGTTGGCTTTATAAAACGTGGTTGGTAGTATCCCTTCCTTCTCAGTTTTTTGAAAGAGTTTTTGTAGGACAGGCATTAGTTCAATTCTGAGGGTTTGGTAGAATTCATTTGTAAAGCCATCTGATCCTGGGCTTTTATTTTGGGATAGGGTTTGAGTACTGTTTCAGTTTCACTCTTTGTAACTGGACTGTAGGTGTTCTATTTCTTTTTCATCTAGTTGGATGATTGTAAAGCTGTAGGAATTTGTCCATCTCTTCTAGGTTGTTCAACTTGTTTGTATATAACTGTTCATAATAATCTCTTATTCTTTTGATTTTGCTATAGCTGTTGTAATTTATCCTCTTTTATTTATGATCCTATTTATTGGTGTTTTCTCCTGTTTTTTCTTTGTGAGCCTGGATAGAGGGTTGTCTGATTTGTTCATTTTTCTGAAGAACCAGCTTTTGGCCATTGATCTTTTGGATTTTTTTAAAGATTTATTTATTTATACATACAAGAGCTGGGGTACAGGCCAGAGTCCAGGGCAGTGAGAGGATTCACCAGAGACAGTAGGAGCAGAACAGGCAGACTGACTAAAACACATTGCTGAGGGGAGCAGTGGCAAGGCAGGATAGGTCTGCTAAGCCATTGTGGGTCCCCTCCCTGGCCAGCGGCAGGGATCGAACTCATGCTGTAGTGGCTGCTTTTGCTTCATAGTGCGTTGCTTAACCCACTGCACCACCAGGGAGGCCCCTGGACTGTATTCTTAACTTCTATTTCATTTATTCTGCTTTGACTTTTAGTATTTCCTTTCTTCTACTGGCTTTGGGATTTTTTGTTCTTTTTCTAGTTCTTTATTTAAAGTGGGAGATTAGGTTGTTTCTTTGAGTTCTTTCTTGTTTCTTGATGTGAGCCTTTTTTGCTGTATATTTTCCTCATAACTGTTTTTGCTGTGTTCCAAATATTCTGGAGAGTTGTGCCCTCATTATCACTCATTTCCAGGTATTTTAATTTCTTCTTTGAGTTCCTCATTGATCCAGTAGTTTTCCAATAGACTGGGTTTCAATCTCCATGATATAGGAGGGTTCTTTGCCTTTTCTTTGTGGTTTATTTCTAGTTTGAAACCTTCATGATTAGATAAGATAGTTGGAATGATCTCAATCTTAGTGTATCTGTTGCTGTTTGTCTTATGTCCCAGTATGTGATCAATCCTGGAGAATGATGTGCACTTGAAAACAATGTGTACTCAGATTTTTGGGGGGTGCAGTGTTCTGTACATGTCCATCAAGCCGATGATGTCTAAGTCATTGTTTAGAGCTCTAGATTCTTTGCTTATTTTTTGTCTCGTTCATTGATCTGTCCGTTTTTGAGAGTGGTGTGTTGAAGTCTCCTCCTATATTTTTTCTAATGTCTGTTTTCAGAGATAATAATTGTATGATATATTTTGGTGCTCCTTCATTGGGTGAGTATATGTTGAGGAGTGTTATCTCTTCTTGATTCATTGTCCACTTAATCATAATGTAGTGACTGTTTATGTCTCTTTTTTTTTTTTTTACATTTTTTTTGGATTTTTTTTTAAAGATTTATTTATTTATGCATACAAGCACTGGGGTACAGGCCAGAGGTGCGGGGGTGAGAGGATTCACCACAGACAGAGCGGGGAGCAGAACAGGCAGATCAACGGAAGTACACTGCTGAGGGGAGCAGCGGGCACAGCAGGAGAGGT
>JAGFMF010011480.1:327668-337703 GCA_019455555.1 Galemys pyrenaicus | reverse complement strand
CCCCTCTCTGGCCGGCAGCAGGGATCGAACTCGTGCTGCAGTGGCTGCGGTCCGCTTCATAGTGCGTTGCTTAACCCACTGCGCCACCAGGGAGGCCCTGTTTATGTCTCTTTTTACCTTTTTAGTTTGAAGTCTATTTTATCTAACAGAAGTATAGCTGTTCCTACTTTCTTTTGGGGTCCATTTGCTTGTAGGATTGTTTTCCAACCTTTTACTATCAATCTTTGTTTATCTTTTGTGGCTAAATGTGTTTCCTGCAGACAACAAAAGGTTGGGTTCTGTCTTTTAATCCAGCCTGCGACTCTGTGTCTTTTAATCGATAAGTTTAGTACGTTTACATTCAGGGTTACTATTGATATGTTGGCATCTGTTTTTGCCAATTTGTTTCTCTTTTAGTGAATTTTATTTCTTTTCTTGTTTTGTTCTTATTGATTCCTCTGTTGATTTTGGCTTTAGGAATCCTTGTAGTATTTTTTGGAGTCAGGGTTTAGTCATGATGAATTTCTGGAGTTTTCATTTGTCTGAGAGGCTCTTATTTTTTCTTTGTAGAAGAAGGAGAGCTTGGCAGGATAGACATGGATAGTCTTGGTTGACATTTGTTAATGTTGGTCCGGTTCCTTTTTTTTGCATGTGGTGGACCAGTTTTGCCAGCACCATTTATTGAATATACTCTCCTTGTTCCATTGCATATTCTTTGCTCCTTTGTCAAAGATCAGGTGTCCATAAATGTGTGGTTTTACTTCTGGACTTTCCATTGGTTCGTGTGTCTGTCTTTGTTACAGTACCAAGCTGTTTTAATTACTACTGCTTTGTAGTATATTTTGAAGTCTGGGAGTGTGATACCTCCAATCCTCTTCTTTTTAGTCAGGAGAGCTTTGGCTAATCGAGGTTTTTTGTGTCTCCATATGAATTTCATCAATATTTGTTCTATTTCCTTGAAGAATGTCATTGATATTTTTATTGGTATAGCATTCAATCTGTAGATTGCTTTTGGTAGGATGGCCATTTTGATAATGTTGATTCTTACCATCCATGAACAGAGGATACTTTGTGTCTTCTATTTCTTTTAACAATGGTTTATTGTTTTCTTTGTGTAGGTCCTTCTTTTGTTAGGTTTATTTCCAAGTATTTGATTTTTTTTGGCTTCAGTTGTAAAAGGTTTATTTTTCTTGATTTCTTCTTCTTCTTCAGATTGGTTGTTGGTATATAGAAAGGCTACTGATTTTTGTGCATTCATCTGGTATCCTGCTACTTTACTCGCTATGGATGGTTGATTGTTTTAGATTTTCTATAGATCTTTTAGGGTTTTCCAAGCATAGTACCATATCATCTGCAAATAGTGATAGTTTTACTACTTTTTACCCAATTTGGATTCCTTGTATATCTTTTTCCTGTCTTATTGCTCTGGCTAGGAATTTGAGTATTATATTGAATAGCAGGGGAGAGAGTGGGCATCCTTGTCTTGTTCCTAATCTTAAAAGGGAATGCTTTCAATTTTTCACCATTGAGGATAATATTGGCTGTGGGTTTGTCGTATAGCTTTTATCATGATGAGATATGGTCCTTCTATTCCAAGGGTTTCGAGAGTCTTCATGAATGGACGTTGGGTTCTGGTGACTGATTTTCTTTTAGTGGTGTGACCTTCCCCTGGGGCTTACTTGGTTGTGTGTATTTTTTATTCTCCCTGATGTTTGTTTTCTGATTTGAGAGAAAGAGGAGGACTGTGTGCCCTCATATACCCACAAACTGTCCCTGCCTGGTGTCCAATTGTGGTCGGGGGGCTGTGTGTCTGTGGATCTCACCCCTGCCCACCCACTGTGCTCAGCTCAGTTCCAAATCAGGCATGGGACCTACCAGGGCCTCACTCCCCTCCATGCGAATTAATCTGCTGACCTTTGTTTGTTTCACCTTCTGGAGTTATTAGATGACTCTGTTTTCCTGTTTCTTCAAAGCTTTGTCTTCTCCTTTTTCTTTCCTGGGCGAAGCGTTCCAGGTTTGTGGGGAGGGGAGGGAGAAATGGGTCCAGGGTAGATATCACCCTTTTCTCACTTTTTCTGTCATTTTATCCTTACCCCTTCTTCTGTTGGGTCACTTGCCCTGTCTATAACTTCTGGATCCTGCCAGGAACTTGCTGCAATTTCTCCCTTATAGGTTGTCTTTACAGGAGAATTTATTCCTGGTGTCTCTTCACCGCCTTGTTGGTGACATCACTTCTGTTGAAGATTTTTGCACAGTGGTCATCTTTTGCACAGGGTTATTGGTCTATAATTTTCGCTTCTGGTGCTGTCTTTATCTGGTTTTGGTAGGAAGGTAATATTTATATCATAGATGTATTAGGGAGCAATCCTTCTTGTATTTTTAAAAACAATTTGAGCAAGGTAGGCTTTGATTCTTCATTAAAAGTTTCATATATTTCATTTGCAATGCCATCTTGTCCTAAGCCTTTTTTTTGGGGAAAATTATTACTGACTCAATTCCCATGCTTCTTACCAGTTGTTCAGTTGTTTTGTTTCTTCCTACGTTAGTCCTGGTATACTATATTGATCTAGAAATTTATGTATTTCTTCAAGGTTATTTTATTTATTGGCATATAGTTGCTTATAGTAATCTCTTCTGATCTCTTGCTCTTTCTTATTTCTGTGCTATCTGTGGTAATTTCTCCTTATTCATATGTGAGTCTGTTCATTAATGATTTCTCTCTTCTTTTTTTTTTTTTTTGATAGCCTAGATAGAGCTCTATCTATTTTGTTTATCTTCTCAGAGAACCATCTTTTATTTTTGGCCACTTTTTGGTATGGACTTTTTGATTTCTTTATATTTATTTCTGTTATTTCCTTCCTTATACTAACTTTGGCTATTGTTAGTTTCCTTTTTTCACAGTGCTTTAATTGTGATATTAGATTGTTTGTTTTATTTTACTTGCTTCTTAATGTGAGCCTGTGTTGCAGTTATCTTCCTCCTCAAGACTGCTATATCCCATAAATACTGGTGACTTGTATGGTCACATTGTACTAGGTATAATTTTGATCTGTGTCGTTTTATTGACGGTTGACTTGTATTCCCAGATAAGGTCTATTCTTGAAAATTTTCCATTTGCACTTGAATAAAAGTATGCATGTTCTGATTTTGAGGTGTATTCTAGATGTCTCTTAGACCTATTTGACCTAACTTCTCATTTAAGGTTATTGTTTCCTTAACTTTTTTTTTTTGTCTTGCCGATCTGTCCATTGTGGTAAATGGTGTATTAAAGTCCTCTAGTATTATTGTATTGTTATTAATATCTTTTTATTTCTCTAATTGTCTAATATATCTTGGTTCCTTAAAATTTGGGGGTTATATATTTGTGAATGTTATATCTTCTCATTGTATTAAACCCTTAATCATAACATAGTGTCCTCCAACTCTTATTACCATTCTTAATTGTAAGTCTACTTTATCAGAGTAAAGTGTAGTTGTTCCTGATTTTTTTTAGTTGCCCTTTGCTTATATAACTGTCTTCTAGACTTTTAAGTCTATGTTTGTTTTTGTTAGTAAGGTGAATTATTGTAAACATCAGAAGATTGGCCATGTTTTGAAATCCATTAAGCCACTCTACATCTTTTGACTCAGGCCATAAAAGTTTAAAATGATTATTGAGATATAAGTGCTCATTACCATTTTGTATTTTCTTGTTTTGGTTTGTCTTTGTTTATATTTCGAGTGTTTCTTGTTTAAGTTCTAATTTCATTGTTATATGTGTCATTTCTATTATTTTTTGTTTGAAGTTAGTTTATGATGGGCTATTTGTGTAAACCATTGGACACTCTTGGTCTCTGAGGATTCTCATGGGCCACATTGCTACTTTCCTTCTCCATGTTAAATGATTTAGGTATCTGTTGCCTTGATATTTGTTTTTCTGTTGCTTCTTAATAATCCCTTTTGCATTTCTTTCATGTGCAACTTGATTCTTTTAAAATCAGAAAATAAATTCTTTTAGTTTCTGTTTTTCATTGAAGGTCCTTACTCTTCCTTTTGTCTTGAATGTTAATCTTGATGGATAAAGGATTCAGGATTAGAAGTCTTTTTTCTTTAAGTGCTTTAAATAATTCCTTCCAGCCCCTTCATTCATTAATGTTTTTACTAAAAAGACCACTGATTGATATTCCTTATAGGTTGCCTTGATGTTTTTAATATTCTCTCCTTTTTATTGATTTTCAGAAGTTTTATTTTAATGTGTCCTAGTGTGTGTCAGTCTGGTTTTATTTTATTTGGATCTCTTGGATCACCGTGTCTAGTTTGTTTCCCAAATTGAGATAGTTTTCAGTAATTTTTTTCTGTAATTATTTGTTTAAAATACTTCTATATGCCTATCTCTCCTCATAAGACTCCCATGATATGGATATTTTTTAAGTTGTCCCAGAGGGCTCTTACACTATTTTAATTTTTTAAATGTTTTTTTTTTTCCTAAATAGTTCAATTGATGTGTTCTCCAACATTGTATTTTTGAACTCACTAATTCTCTCCATTACTTGTTTGTCCATTATTGAGGTCCTCAGTTGTATTTTTAAGTCATAGTTTTTCTTAGCTCTGTGATCTAATTGTAGCTGCCTTGCATTTTCTTTATCTTTTTTTCTGTTGTTGTTTTATATCCTCGATTATTTTCTTGAATGTTCCATAAACACAACCAGAATTGTCCTGAACTCCCCTTCTGTCATGCTCCCAGCTCCACTGAGTTGGACCTCTTTCAAGGTTATTTTGCTCCAGCATTTATGATGTGTTCTTCTGCCTCATAATTTTTAACTTTTTATGTGGTGTTATATGGAATTTTTAGACTTTTTTTGCATCTGTTCACATAATGTGAGGGCTCATTCTAGTGAAGGGTAATAGGTATATAAAAGGACTGAGGCAATAGGGCATGAAGAATCACCTTCAGTAGACTCAGGAATTTTAACATCCAGTTGTGCATGGGTATCAGAGTTGTGTGGTGGTGATCCACACTTATCTCCTCCTATGGTCAGTCTTTTCAGTTTTAATTCTTATATAGTCATTTGTCCACGTTCACTGTAGGCTATTTGTAAGCACTAGATGCAGTGTTGGGTATGGATTATAGCTGATAATGGAGACACAGGCCAGGAATTTCTCTCTTTTCTTTTCCAGCACAGTCTTATCTGGGATGTTTGCTCCTGTTATTTGTAGGTGTTCTTGCTCTAATTTGTTCAAGTTTTTCTTTGTTTTGATTTTAGCCCTGAGGTGTAGGATGGCAGGTGCTTTTTCTATCTCAGCCAGGGATTCAAGTAGTAGCTTCTTCTACATGGAGACCCAGGTGCTCTAACCTGTTTTTCCCTGCTGATTCACATTTCAGCTGTTCTGTATTGAAAGGCTAGTGCTCTAGCCAGTAATCTTCATTCTGTGCTCCACCCTTGCACCCTCTATCCTGAGTACTTGCTTCATCACCCCTTTATCCAGTGCAGTGCTGGGTCTCAGGATCCCCAATGTTGGCATGTGCCCAAGTCAATAGTTATGGGGGCAATACACGCCAGCCTCTCCTCCCTTTTATGGATAATACTGCACCATTATCACCATTACCTAAATAAAGTTCACTTCATGTTTTACACACCCCTTTTTACTGTGCTGATGCTCCTTATGTGTGCTGTCCATTTCCCCCACTAGGATTTATTTGGCTTTGATTTACAACAATTTAGTTGTATCTGGAAGGGACAAGCCTAGTGCCTTCATTCTTCTGTCATCTTGCTAGACCTCTCTCAAGTAAATTTTTATTCTAAAAAATGATAATCAAAAGTCACTCAGATATAAATATGGAATACATTCAGATATATAAACTCAAATGTTCAAATAATAACCCACTCTAGCAGTGGACCACCTCAGTTCCCTCTAATCCATCTGTTAGTAGCCAGACATTAATCTAGGTGGTGAACCTAGTTAGTCATAATTACATAAAAAGTAAACCCCACGTGCATATACTTGCCTCAAGGATCTGTACTCTGGAGATGTCTCATTTTTGGTCCTTTACCCCAACTCCTAATAACCTTTCTGCCATAAAGGCCCAATTGACATTTTTATCTGTCACAAATTCACAGCATCTCACCTCCTCTGTATTCAGTGAATTTGAATGCTAATTTTTCTTGAAAATTTAGAATCAAAGCAGTAAGAGTATATGAGATAAATTGGGAACATCATCATTAAATAATATTTATAAAGCTTGCTAGGTATGCATATTGCCATACTGGACATTGTGGGAAACAAGTTAAAGAATTGCTTATAAATAAAAATAGCCAGCATTGATACATACAAACAATATGAAGAGATTAAGAATAATACTGATGTTATTGTAAATGCTTATTCCACTGTGTCTTTAGGCAATAAAATATATAGCTTTAATCTTCTTAAGAACTCTTCCTATTTCTAAGAAGCTTATTATCTTTATAAAATGCTGCAAGAGCTCACTGCCTTCCTTTCCCCACCAGCCCTGGTGATGGACATTCCTTCCCTTTGAGGTCTATGAATGAATCACAGAACCCACTATTAGCAAATGAAGAGCCCTGGGAAGACAATGATGAAGAGAACCAAGGTAAGTAATCTCAGAAGGAAGTCTTTTCTCCACCAAGCAGACCAAACACTAATAAAGATCATGTTAAAAGAAACAGTGTGGTATAATAATAACACAGCTTCCAGAAAGATTATGTGAGCATGTCAAGCCCTCTGAATCGAGAAGGTCAAGGATAGCCAGACTTCTTTAATAAATATGGATGGTAATTTGAAGTAGATTGCAGGTTGGAAGGTTTCTTATACACTTTGTGATACCATGATTTATAATTGATCAGATAAGTCAGAAAACAAACAATGCTGTGATGCTTGTAAACAGTCCTACCAATTGATCACTTGTGCTTTGCTTGAGTTAATTCAGTCAATGGGCAATAGCTTGCCGTTCCCTGCTCTAATTCATTCACATTGATTCTGTTTTAAAATCTCATTCCCATTCACTTTTAGAATGGTTTAAATACATGTGGGAGAAAAAAAGGTGTATGGAATCAAGCCTACACATGCAGTAGACTACTTTTCTAAAATCAGAGGGTCAAAGGAAAAATAAGGAAGTAGCACTTTAGTTTTCCACCTTTCTCCCACCACATTATTGGGTCATCCTGAGAATTTTTATAGCAGCTGAAAGTTATTGTGCCATATACCCCCACCTCCTTTTTACATGTGGCTATCTATATTAATAGCCCAACACTTCATTTTTTAAATTATTTTTTCTTACATAATAGTAGGCCTCATAGTTCTCCTGCCATGATATCATTTGTCACCATCTTTCCTGTGTTCTCCCCTCCTCTATCTTGAGTACCCTCCTAGCTCCTACCTTGCTGTATGCCTCAGTTCTATGATCAGCTTGCTAGTTTTGACTGTTTCTTAACCTTTTGTTTGGTTTCTCTATATTCCACATATAAGTGAGACTATCCTGTATTTATCATTTTTCCTTTTGACTTATTTCAGCCAACAGAATTTGTTAAACAGGCTTTCCTTTTTCCATTGTAAAGCTATGGCTTCTTTGTCAAAGATTAACTGTTTATATTTGTGTGGATTTATCTCTTACCTTTCCATTCCATTGGTCTGTGTTTCTGGTTTTGTTCCAGAACAAAGTAGAAGTAGATTTCAGGTTGGAAGGTTTGACTTACTGTTGCTGTGTAGTATAGGTTTCATATCAGAGAACATGATACCTCCATATTTCTTCTTTTCTCTCAGAATTGCTTCAACTACTTGGAGCCTTCTGTAGTTTCATATAAACTGTGTAATTGTTCTATCTCCTTAAAAATACAATTGAGATTTTGACAGGTATTTTGCTGAATCTATGAAATACCTCGGGTAACATAGACATTTTAATGTTTGTTCTTCCATCCATGAGCACATGCTATCTTTCCATTTCTTTGTGTCCTATTTCTTTTAATTTTTTGATGTATAGATCTTTTACATCCTTTGCTACATTTATTGCTAGGTATTTCATTCTTTTCGGTGTGATTATGAAATGGAACTGTTTTTTTTTTAATTTCCCTTTATTCTGATACATTGCATATAGAAATGCAACAGAATTTTGTGTATTGACTTTGTATTGTGCCACCTTACTGTATTCATTTATTATTTCTATTATCTTTTGGTAGAGTACCTGTGTATATTTTGGGTCCCCTGTGTATATTATCATGTCATCTGTGAATAATGGTAGTTTCACTTCTTTTCCATTTTAGATTTTTTTGTGTGTCTTTTTCTTGCCAAATCGCTCTAGCTAGGACTTCTAATACTGTGTTGAACTATAGTGGTGACAATGGACACATCTTGTCTTGTTCCTGATCTTAGCAGAAATGCCTTCACTTTTGCACCATTGAATATGATGGAGGCTGTGGGTTTGTCATATATAACTTATTACATTTAGAAACATTCCATTTATGTGCATTTTATTGAGGGTTTTAATCATAGATGGATTTTGAAATTTTGTCAGATGTGTTTTAGTCATCTATTGAAATAATTGTGTGATTTCCACCTTCCTTTTTGTTGATCTGGTGAATGGCATTTATGTATATGTTAAATCAGCCATGCATATCCTTGGGATGAAAACTTCTTGACCATGGTGGATGATTCTCTTAATATGTTACTATCTTGTTTTGCCAAGATTTCTTTAACAATTATTGCTTCTGTGTTTATCAGGGATATCAGCCTGTAGTTTTCTTTTTTCTAATGTTTTTTGGGTTTTATACTGTTTTTGAGATCAGGATACTTACTGTTGGCCTCATGAAATATATTAGGGAGCTTTTTAATTTTCTTGAGGTGTTTGAGTGGGATAGGTATTACATCTACTCTTTGCAGGTTTAATAGAATTCACTGAAGAGACCATCTTGTCCTGGGCTTTTATTCTTAGGGAGATTTTTTTTTAATTACTCTTTAAATGTCTATGCTTAAAATTGAACTGTTTAGGGCCTCCCTGGTGGCGCAGTGGGTTAAGCAATGCACTATGGGGCAGACCGCAGCCACTGCAGCACGAGTTCGATCCCTGGGGACCCACATGGTGCAGCAGACCTCTCCTGCTGTGCCCGCTGCTCCCCTCAGCAGTGTACTTCCGTTGATCTGCCTGTTCTGCTCCCCGCTTTCTGTGGTGAATCCTCTCACCCCCCCCACACACCTCTGGCCTGTACCCCAGTGCTTGTATGCATAAATAAATAAATCTTTAAAAAAAAAAGAATTGAACTGTTTAAAGTGTCTATTTCATCCTGGTCCAGTCTTGTAAGGTTTGTTGAATGTAAAGATGTGTCCATTTCTTCTAATTTGTTCAGTTTGTTTGCAAAGAGAAGGTCATAAAGTTTCTTATAATTCTTTTTATTTTTGTACCACCTGTTGTAATTTTGCCTCTTTCATTTTTGTATTATTTCAATTTTCTTTCTTCTTAGTAAGCCTAGATTGTTGATTTTGTTCATGTTCTTTTAGAACAAGCTTTAGGTTTCACTGATCTTGTAAACTATTCTTATTTTCTATTTCATTTATTTGTGCTCTAATTTGATTCTCCCTTCCTTCTAGTGATTTTTGGATTTTTTCTAGTCGTAGAGTTAAATTGTTTGAGATTTTTCTTCTTTTTTATGTGGCCCTGAATTGCTATGAACTTCCCTTGTAGCACTTTTTTTCCTTTATTTATGTATATTTGACATCAATTGTAATCCCCATGTATTCCCCATCATCATTTCACCAGTGCACCATCACCTCAGTCCCTGTGTAGCACTACTTCTAAAGACTCCTATGGGCTCTAATAGCGTTAGTCTCCAGATGCTTTTTCATTTCTCCATTGACCCAGGTGTTGTTCAAAAGCATTTAGTTTAGTCTCCACATGTTTTGATTTACTCCTGGATTTCTAGTTAGTGAATTTCTAGCTTTATACCATTGTGAACTGACAAAATGTTTGATATAGGGCCTCCCTGGTGGCGCAGTGGGTTAAGCAACGCACTATGAAGCAGACCACAACCACTGCAGCATGAGTTCGATCCCTGCTGCCGGCCAGGGGGG
>JAGFMF010011480.1:303827-327618 GCA_019455555.1 Galemys pyrenaicus | reverse complement strand
TGCTCCCCACTCTCTGTGGTGAATCCTCTCACCCCCCCCACACCTCTGGCCTGTACCCCAGTGCTTGTATGCATAAATAAATAAAATCTTTAAAAAAATGTTTGATATAATTTCTGGTTTTATATATTTTCTGAGACATGTTCTATGTGCCAGCATATGATCGATCTATTCTTGAGGTGTGGTCCATGTGCACGTGAGATGCATATGAGATGGAAAGTTCTGTAAATATCCATTAAGTCCATCAGGTCCAATACTTGTAGATTGTATTTCTTTGTATATTTTCTGTCTAGGTAATCTAACCCTCTCATTGGTGTGTTGAGGTCTCCAACAGTAATTATATGTTTGTCCATTTACTGTTTTAGGTCTGTTAATCGTTGTTTTATATAGCTAGGTGCTCCTGGGTGATTTATATTAATATGAATAACAGTTATTAATCACCTTGCTTGATCCTTTTACTTTTAAGTTTATATTTGCTTTTGGATTTAAATTCATCTCTTGTAAATAACTATAAATAGCTGAAACTTCTTAACAAATTGTTCCCTTGACTATAATGTAGTATCTATTTTTGTCCCTGATTATCATTTTTGACTGAAAGTCTAGTTAAACAGATATGAAAATAGCAGTTCCTTCTTTTTATTCTGCATTATTGTTTTGAAGCACCTTGCTTGATCCTTTTACTTTAAGTTTATATTTGCTTTTGGCTTTAAATTCATCTCTTGTAAATAACTATAAATAGCTGAAACTTTTTAACTCAATTTGTTACTCTGTGTCTTTTTTAATTGGTGAGCTTATACCATTCACAGTCAGGGTTATTATTGATAAATGCTATTTGTTTTCATTCCGTTGTTCTTTTTTTTAAAGATTTATTCATTTGTGCACACAAGAACTGGGTTACAGGCTAGAGTCGTGGAGGTGAGAGGATTCACCAGAGACAGAGTGGGGAGCAGAACAGGCAGATTGACTGAAATACACTGCTGAGGGGAGCAGTGGTCGAAGCAGGAGAGTTCTGCTGCACCATTGGGTCACCTCCCTAGCCAGGGATGCTTCATAATGCGGTGCTTAACCCCTTGTGCCACCAGGGAGGCCCATCATTCCACTTTCTGTTTTTTGATAGTTTTATCTTCTTACTGTTTCTTTTTCCATTTATTTCTCTCTGTTCTTTCATTTGGATGGCTTTTGCTAGTGATTCTCTCAGTTTCTTCCTTTCTCTTGTGTGCTTCTATTCTGGATTTTGGGTTAGTGATTACTATGCGAGTTATACCAAGCTTACTATGTCTAAAAAAAGTCCTTCATGACCTGGTGTCAACTCTCCAAAATTTTACTATACAGTCTATACTATATACACTATATATACTATGCTGTCCTTTTCTTCTTCCCTTTTAGTGTTTTGTTGACTTAGAACTCTCACAGTGCTTTGATTTTTGTATTCCATTTTGTCATTTGCTCAGGCATTTTTGTTTCATTTTTTTCTTGTAGAACTTTGAACATTTCTTGTTGCACATGTCTAGCAGTGATAAAATCCATTAATTTCTGTTTTCTGGGAAAGTATTTCATCTTAATATTTGAATGGTAATTTTGTAGGATAGGTTATTCTTGATTGGCAGTTCTTATCATTTAGGATTGTGAATACTTCAGTCTATTCTCTTCTTGCCTTGAGGTTTACTGGGGTGAAAACTGAGGAAAATCTAATTTGACTTCCTATAAAACTTCGTGCACTTTGATTTTGTCTGTTTAACAATGGTGTCTCTTGGTATAAGTCATTTTGCATTATGAAATTTTTGTGTGCTTCCTGGGCATCCATGCTTATTTTATTTCTTTGGTTTGGAAATTTCTTAGCTATTTTTTTTAAATAAAAATGTGCTCCCTTCTCTCATTCTTCACCTTTTGGAATACTCAATCCTCTGATTGAGACTGATGTTTCTTGTAGTTTCTTCATTTTTCCTAAATCTTGTTTCTTTTTTTTTTTCCTGTTTGGGTGATTTGAACCTTTGAGTTTTCTTTTTCTGAAATTCTCGCCTTTGTCATTTTAATTTTCTTTAATGACCTTTCTATATTCATCTTCATTTCATTCAGTCTTTTATGTGTGTTCTTTTAATATTTTCAATGTCTTTGGTGAGGAACTCTTTTTTGCCTCTGGATCGCCTTACCAAGATCTTGAATTTGCCTATCAGTTTTTCACTTACCTTCCAGTAGCTCATTTAGCATTTTTAGTATTGTTTTAAAGTCTTTGTCTGATAGATTCTCTATTTCTGTACCCTTTATATATGTCCCATAATGTCTATTCTTCTCTATTATATTTTTTGCTTTCCAGGCATGTGTGTTGCCCTATTTGGGTTTGGTTTTTGTGGGTTTTTTTGTTTTGTTTGTGATTGGGGCACAAAGCATATATTCTTTGAGGGCCAAATATAAAGAGTTCTTCATTCCTTTACCAGCTTTCTATATGGAATTACAAAATACATAGGCCTATACTAACATCTTAGCAATCTGACCTTCCCATGAGCCATATCTTTCTGATTACACATTTGGGGTGATTAGGTTAGTGATTTTTCCCCCCAAAAGCCTATTTTCTCTCAGTTCTGCAAATATTAGACAGTACCATTCTGGGGTAGGTTGTCTGACTCTTTGACCACTAAAAAGTGTAGGGATAGAGAAACTAATATTTGTTAAATTTACCTGGGAAGATAAGACACATACATGAAAAATTGCCTAATAAAACACAATACAGGATATGTTATTAAATAAATGAGTAGAACCATAATGTTTGTGCCACAAAACTTCAAATGAGAGAGCT
This sequence comes from Galemys pyrenaicus, assembly GCA_019455555.1. NCBI lineage: Eukaryota > Metazoa > Chordata > Mammalia > Eulipotyphla > Talpidae > Galemys > Galemys pyrenaicus. The sequence continues at coordinate 324,827 of JAGFMF010011480.1, read as the reverse complement.
GTTCTAACATTCTGGACTGATTATGAAGGTTTTACAAAGGAGATAAAATTGAAGCCTTAAAGATTAGATAGGATTTGGATTGGTAACAAGGAATGAAGAGGCAGATATTATAGAGAAAGTCATAAGTACGAAGAAAGTAGCATATCCTCAGCAAAGAATTTGGACTGTGGCTAGTTGAGAATTCCTTGAAGTCAGAGATCTTACCACCTTCATTTCAGTATTCTCTAGCAAAATAATTTTGCATAGAGATGATTATTAGGTTGGTTTCAAGGGTACAACTAATAGCGGTTAAATCTATTTTATGCCAGGCAGTTTTTGTACACTGTCACATTTAAGAGTGGTAATCACCTTGTGAGTTGTAAATATTAAATAACTCCATTTGAAAGACGAGGCAATTTAAGGACAGAGAAGTCCAGAGTTGCACAGCTAGTAAGTACATGTCAGATGTGGTTTCAAAGTCCAAACCCTTAACCATTGAACCACCCAGTGTCTCTTCTTTGCCCTTACTTTTCAGTTTATGAGCCTATTGAAAATAAAAAAAAAACACAACATTTAAAAGAAAATTATCTCAGTTCCTATGCCTCTCATACCAGAAAGAGAATAATGGGGAAACATGAAGTAAGCTCTAGCATGAGAATCATTTCCAGATTCTTCCCCAGTTAAATATATGACTTTTAGAAAGTTCCTTATCCTTGGAACTCAGTCTCAATTGTGTGCTCTCTATGCTATCTTCATCTCTAAGGTGTATTGTTCTGTGATTCCTATCTGATATTGAGGAGTCAGAAGTCAAACTGAATAACTATTTCCTGATATCTTTCACCAAATGGTTGTTTTCTTTTCTTTTTTTTTTTTGAGGAAATGTAATATACTAGAGGCCACTGTAAACTTACATTTTCTTTAACTATTCTTTCTAAGTAGACCCAGTTGCAACTTCTTACCATCTGATCCTAGCATTATGACAACCAGACTCTGAGCAACTTATTCTCACACTTGTCATTTTTCTGTATTCAAGAGTAATAGTCCTAGGTCCCATCCCTGAAAGCATCAAATATATTACATTGGGTTAGGGTGGAGCTACTCTTTTGGGTAGCAGGGCATGTTCCAATTGACTTAATTCTCATATTTCTAGAAAACAATGGGTTGGCCATGTCCTCAGCTCCTGGAAAACTTAGCTCATGCAATAATATCATCAGTGTTTATTTTACTTTATTACCTCTGTTTTCCAACACTGAAGTCTGGATTGCTATAATCCCTGAAATATTGAAAGTCTCCTATCAATCAATTCAGTTAAGAAAGCAATTCCTGAGAGCACACAGTATTGTGGAGGGACAGAAGATAAATAAAAGGTGGCTTTTACTATCAAGGAATTTGCAATTATAGGAATGATTAGAAAGCTCTTAAGTCTAACACAACAGTTATATACCTACTGCATTCTTAGCTCTGTGCTATTTGGCTATAGGAAAAGTCATAGCACATTTTTGCTTGAAAAACATATAATATGCCATGGCTTTTCTGACAACCCAGTCATTACGTACTGTGCGGTATACAAGGTTAAGTGTGTGTTGGGCCCGCCCTGGTGGCACAGTGGGTTAAGCAATGCACTATGAAGCAAACCGCAGCCACTGCAGCACGAGTTCAATCCCTGCTGCCAGCCAGGGAGGGGACCCACATGGCGCAAGCAGACCTCTCCTGCTGTGCCCGCTGCTCCCCTCAGCAGTGTACTTCAGTTGATCTGCCTGTTCTTCTCCCCGCTCTCTGTGGTGAATCCTCTCACCCCCACACCTCTGGCCTGTACCCCAGTGCTTGTATGCATAAATAAATAAATCTTTAAAAAAAACAAGATTAAGTGTGTGATGGTTAGTGATGCTTAAACACTGACTATATCAGTCAAAGAGAAAAGCATGTGAGCTAAAAGGATGAAAGTTTTGAGGAAGAGAGAGAACTTGAGCTAGGTATTACTAGGATGTATAACATCTGAATAGATTTTAGGAACAAAGAAATAAAATTCCAGATGTTTAAAATGGAAATGGTAATAACACTAAAGAAGCCATCCATTCTGAAGCACAGGGTGGGTATTATGGGTTGTGGGCAGAAATACTAAGACAGTTAATTTAGTTCTCACCAGGGGATGGTTCTATCTTTGCAGCCTTAGCTTAATATCCCTGGGGAGTGAAACCAAGAAAGAAGTTGATAATTGGGTTTTTCAGTTCAGCCTTCCATGTCTGCAAGAGCCTGTTTTTAATTCAACCAATTGCTGGAAGGAAGTGTTCTGTGCCAAATATGAATGTGGATTGCAATTTCTGAAAGGGTACATTGCCAAACCACATCTACAAAATTCTGAGACATCCACCTATAACAAGAATCAGTAAGGCAAGTAGTTTGTTGCACTTCCAGAACTGCCTTTCATACTTAGCAATTGCTGTCTTGGTAGAAATGTGCAGGTGTGATGAGATGTATGCTTAAGATTTGCTGGTTTTTTTCCTCTTTGAGTTGTTAAACATCAGTTATTCTCTCTCTCTGTATGTATATACATCTCATCTACACACACACACACACACACACACTGAACAGTGGCCCAAAGACAGACATTCTAGGGTATCTTTTACTTTTTCACTCTTGCTAAAAGAAGGCAGTCTTGTCTCTGAAATTTGTCTGGTAAATAAAATGGTGTCATAGTTTGATATCCTGTTGTGGCAAGGATAACCCACCCTGGCTGGCCTCTACTTTTAGGGTCCCCGATCTCACAGTATGGGAGCACTCTTAATGGCACTTTGATGTCATAAAAGAGAATGTACTAAGCAGAAACTGAAGGATAGTCTCTGTCAACTTTTTTTTAATCTCAAAGTGCCAAGCACATTATTGTGAAGGGTGTATAAGGAGAGTAGATTATCTGTACATTAAGCTGATTCAAAATGTTATTTGTTATCCCAAAAGGTGAGGGATTAGAAACAAAGACATTTGTACCATAAATGATATTTCTTATTGATTCTGAAACATCTCTTATTTTCTAGATACCTCATTCCTTTTTAAAAATACCCCAACACCTAAAGTACTGTAGTAGCTATTTCAATTATGTCTAGTGAAATAACAGCAAAACAGAATAATTCTGCCAGTAGCAAGACACAAAACATTGCATTTAAACCAGATAATGTTCAGCTGTCATTGCAGCTATTTAAGCCAAATACCAGCCAGTATCATAGATCAAATAATGCTCATAAATCAAATAATCTTAGTTCATAGTAGAGCAGGCAAGCTACTTTTAGAATTTGAATATCTGGAGTGGTAACAAATGGTGCATTGTAGGACATCCATCTTTAGAGATTTGCAGATAATTTGCTGCCTTCAAGTGTTGAACAAGAAGGAAACATGCCAGTGAATAAAATAACTACCCATATAAGAGAAAGGCATTTGATCACCTTCACTTCTCATCCTTACAGATTATCCTGAAGGTTCATCATCTCTTGCGTTGGAAACGGAGACATAGCAGTTTCACATTTCCTTCATCTCTCAGACAGGTCAGTATTCTGAAGGAGACATGATAACCACCTGGACAGCTAAGAGGGAGCCTTGAGAATAGATCTTGAGAAGGAATACGTCCTCACACTGGTGAACAAGTTATTAAGTTCTTCACTCTTGTATTGTTTATAATCAGACTGTTCATTTGGGCTGAAAAATCCCAGGGTATCCCCAAATAGCCAAACAATCCGTTCAGCCTATTTTTTTGTACTGTGAATTATAAACTTTCTCCTGGTGCATTTCAGGTCTCTGAAATTAAATTGATCACACATAGGTTTTTTTGCCTGAGTTCATTGTGTCAGTTAATAACCTACACATATACCCACTCACAGGCAAAAGGCACCATCCTAACATCCAACTCTCGAAAAATGCCACTAATTCGTCCATCAGTGACAGGCAGCCTTATCCATTGGATTCTCTATGGCTTAGTGGAAAACTAAACAGCTTCTCCTTGCAACAGTCACAGGTACATAAACCTCTGGAATTCACTATTATGAGAGTTTTAATAATAGACATACCATGAAGCTAGAAGCTCTGACCTGATAAGCCTTCTAAATCTAGTTCCATGAAAATGCTAGCAATTATTAAGAAATCTATCAATTTGTGGGTTTTCAGGACTTGACTTCCTTCTCTTATAATATCCTGGTATTATAGGTACATATAGGTACTGTATAAGACCTTATATATACCAACCACTTTGTTATATACTTGATACATGTTATTTAATCCTCATATCAACTCTGTTAGGTGAATGTTACTATTCTCATTTTACTTCTGAGAAAGCTAAAGTCCAGAGAGATTAAACCATCTATGTAGCTAGTAAGTGGCTACCCTAAGACTGCATCCTGGATCTACCTGACCTCATATCATGTGCTTTCTACTATGGCACTACATTTTAAAACTCTACTTGAGCTTAGAAATTCTAAGTAATTATAAGTGAAGTGCAGCTCCACTTATAATCAAAGAACAAGAAGAGAAAAGAATTAAATTTGTCTTCTCCCCAAAGCCCTGATGATATGATTAATGTAAAGACATTACTGCTATTGTAGTACTATACTACTATGATAGTATTATCTTGCTTTCAGTTATAATTGGTTCTTATCTTTCTCATTTTGTTATGTTTGCATTTACAGTGGGTATTCACTGGAGCACTGGTACATTGACATGCTAACAGATATTAAAGGGGGTAAAAGTTCTCTGACAAATTTAAGGAACCCTCAATAAGCAAAATTTTCTTTAGTAAGAATCCTTAGGGTTTTTACTATGCAAATAAGTTGTGATTTTGCAAAATATATATATATATGTAATAGCCCTGTTAACTTATTTGCCTGAATTTATTTTCTTTGGAAGATAAATGGAACTTTATCAAAGTATATGTAAGGACATAATATGCTAAGAAACAAAAAGTTCAATAAATTGAATAAATTCTTCACAAACTTACATGACCATATAACCCTTTTTATTTTCAGTGAAAAGTAAATCATTGCATATATTTTTGATGCCATTCTCTTGAAAAGCAATATTATCTCAAGGAATGATGTTCCCAGGGCACTTGGTTCAAATAAATTAACTGATTTTAATGTTGCAGGAACAACGAAGTCACATTTTGATACTAATAGAAGTGTTTGGAAACATTGGAGAAAAAAATGGCAGAATCATATCAAAACTTATCAAGATATAAAATTTTTAATATACAATGATAATGATTTAGTGATATGTATAAAATCCAACTGTAAAATAACCTGTGTCTATCAAAAGGAAAATTATTGAATAAGTTATATATTTCTGAATTACTAGATATTTTATACATATTTTCCTTTGTTTTCATTCAAATTCTTTTCATTAATTTTTATTGTTATTGTGGTACCATTAATTTACAGCCTTGCTAGTGTTTTGACAGTATAGGATTTCCGCCTCCCTGGTGTAGTCTGTAGCAGTCCCACCCCCAAAGCACCCATAGCCGTCACCATAGTCCAGGTCCACTGTCTCTCCCCCATCCCTCTGTTTCCTTTCTCCTCTGTCCCCCAACCCCCGTGTGCCTCAGGTCTGTGGTCAACTTGCTAGTTTTGTCTTTTTTCTGACCCTTTGTTCAGTTTCCCTTTCTTCCGTTTCCCTGTATTCTTCCTACAAGTGAAGTCATCTGGTATTTTCCTTCTGCAATAGTCAGTTTTCCAGGGTTGGTTTTAAAATTTGTCTTTGTCTGATCCTTTGTTTGGTTTCTATATTGCACATATGAGTGACACCATGCAGTATTTATCTTTCTCCTTGTGGCTTATTTCACTTAGTATAATCCCTTCTAGCTCCATCCATGTTACTACATATGACATGAGTTTGTCTTTTTTGATTGTGAGTAGCAGTCTATTGTGTATAAATACCACCTATTCCTGATCTACTCATCTGTTTTCGGGCATTCAGGTTGTTTCTATATCTTGCCTATTGTAAATAGTACTGCAGTGCAGATTTCCTTTTGAATTAGTGTTTTTGTATTTTTGAATAGGTACCTAGGCGTGGGATTGCTGGGTCATATGGCAGATCCATTTTTAGTCTTTTCAGAAACTTCCACACAGCTTTCCATAGGGGCTGGGCCCGTCTACATTCCCACCAACAGTGTAAGAGAGTTCCTTTTTCTGCACATCCTCACCAGCATTTGTTCTTTATGGTCTTTTTGATATAGGCTATTATTACAGGTGTAAGATGAAATCTCATTGTAGTCTTGATTTACATTTCTCTAATAATAAGTGATTATGAACATTTTTTCATGTGCCTGTTGCTCGTCTTTGGAGAAGTGCCTAACTAGCTCATCTGCCCGTTTTTTGATTGGGTTATTTGTTTTCTTTTTGTTGAGTTCTATGAGTTCTTTGTACAGCTTTGATATTAGTCCCCTGTCACATGTATGATGTACAAATATTTTCTCCCATTCAGTAGAGTGTCTTTTCATTTTAGTTATGGTTTCTTTGGTTGTGAAGAAGCTTTTTCATTTGATGTAGTCTCAGTTCATATTTCCTTTTATTTTCCTTGCTGCTGGGTATGAATCTGTAAAGCTATCTCTGAGGTTCATGGCTTGAAGTGTTTTGCCTGTGTTTTCTTCTATTTATTTTATGGTTTCAGATGTTACATCCAAGTCTTTTATCCATTTCATTCAAAATTTTTAAAAAATTAAAGTAATTCATTGGCCCTCCCTGGTGGCGCAGTGGGTTAAGCAACGTACTGCGAGGCAAACCGCAGCTACTGCAGCACGAGTTCGATCCCTGCCTCCGACCAGGGAGGGGACCCACGTGGCGCAGGCAGACCTCTCCTGCTTAGCCCGCTGCTCCCCTCAGCAGTGTGTTTCAGTCCATCTGCCTGTTCTGCCCCCTGCTCTGTCTGGTGGATTCTCTCACCTCCCCGCACCTCTGGCCTGTACCCCAGTGCTTATATGCATAAATAAATAAATCTTTTTAAAAAATTAAAGTAATTCATCCATTGACAACTTACAATTAACAAATGCCAGTATGGTTTTTCATGTCATCAGTTGTCATGTATAAAATATAGTCATAATTGCTAAACAAAAGTATTGATAGTAGATGATAGTTCCTTTAAAACTGAAACACAAACTTGAGAGAAATACTTGCAAAATATATAGTACACAAAATTTAACATCCTTAATTACAAAGCTTTGCAAAATACCATTTGGAAATGGACTAGGGATACAGTCAACAAAATTAAAATGGAGAATAAACTTTAAAATTGTACAATTTCACTAGAAAGAAATGTAATAATTAAAATAATACAAAAGATCGACTTGTCTACTATTACACTTTTACAAATTATAGTACGTAGCGTTGGCGAGGACATGTTGAAACAGATGCTCTTATATACAGCTGATACAAGGTTAAATTAAGAAATCTTTTTTTGAGGCTAATTTAGTAACATATAAAGACCTTAAAATTTTCATACAATTTTATCTGATAACTTCATTTTAGGAGTATATTTTAATGAAATTATCAAAGTTCTGCACAACTATTCATTATTTATTTATTTTAATAGAAGAAAACTAGAAACAAGTGACTGTCAATAGACTAATGATAAAATAGATACTTCATTATGATGAAATATTCTAACCATTAAAAGTAATTATTCTTAAGTATAATTAATAGGGTTATATGGGGAAAAACCATATAAGTGCAATTTAATTTTAACAGTACACTTTTATCAGTTTATTGAGATATAATTCACATACTATGTAATTTAATGACTTAAAGTGAACAATTCAGTGAGATGAAACTAGACCACTCTCACACCATACACAAATACTAACTCATAATGGATTAAAAATTTATATGTAAGACCTGAAATCATAAAACACATAGAAGAAAACAGGGCCTCCCTGTTGGTGCAGCGGGTTGAGCGCCACACTGTGAAGCATCCACGGCACAGCAGCACAGCGCAAGTTTGATCCCTGGCCAAGGAGGGGACCCACATGGCACAGCAGACTTCTCCTGCCTTGCCTGCTGCTCCCCTTGGCAGTGTATTTCAGTTGATTTGCCTGTTCTGTTCCCAACTCTGTCTATGATGAATCTTCTCACCTCCTGCGACTCTGGCCTGTACCCCAGCTCTTGTATGCATAAATTAATAAATCTTTTAAAAAAACACATAGAAGAAAACAAGCAAAACACTTAATGAGTTTGGTTTCTGGGATCATTTTGAGGATTCAATTAGAATAGCAAGGGAAACAAATGTGAAAATACACACAGAGAATAACATGAAACTAAAAAGTTTGTGCAGTGAAAGAAACTATCACTAAAATATAAAGACACCCTACTGAAAGAATAAAATATTTGTACATCATACGTCTGACAAGGGGCTAATATCCAAGATCTACAAAGAACACATACCACCCATTAACAATATAAAACTAGTAACTCAATAAAAAAATGAGTAGACAAGCTAAATAGACACTTATCCAAAGAACACATATAGATAACTGCCGCGGTCCAGCTCCGGCTGAAGGCCAGGTCCCAAGGGAGGTTCAGGGGTATGGTATGTGTCCTCCTCAAAAGTCTCAGCAGGTCTTTATTTATACATTAAGGAGAAAGGGGCGGGATTACATGAACACATGCATTGATGAGGAAGTTAACAATGACACTTTTTTTTCTTTCAAGAGTGGCTTGGGGTCTTGTGACCTTCAGCCACGATAGATGACATAGGTGATGACAATGAGGACAGCATCTTTCCACTAGTGTTAGAGTTATTATGATTGGTTGATTTATATTATGTATGGCAGGTAGACTAGTTTTATGCAATCACAACTAATTATTCTATTTTCAATCTGAGTATAAGATGAATTATCAGTTTAAGGTCAAATTGATGTCAGCATTCTACTACAGGCCTGCAGGAAGAGGGAGGTACCCAAATCAACATCTGAATAGTATCTGTACCCTTGCATTTGGCTTTCAATAGGAATCACTAGTTTCATTGTCTTTAGATTTGATCGATAATGTGTTACTAAGGTATCTTTTGTATTGAATTAAATTTAATTCACACAAGAGCAAAAAGGGAAAGGGGGGAGGGGTCCTGCAACTATTATCACCTGAGGAATGCAGGACCTACCTTTAGCAAAAGCAGAATGCAAAGCCTTTCACAATGGCCCAGTCTTGAAGGTCAAGTTTAGGTTCCTGAGGCTTGTAGCCCAAAGTAAAATGTTTGAGTTTAAAAGTTTTCCTAATAATCTAATTTTAGAATTTGTAGAATAACCACATTCCAATTATATCTATTTTTACCTGGTTTTACTGTATTAATTTTCTAGAATTTGTATTAGAATATTAGCCAATTAGTAGTACGTCATCAAAATGCATGACAACCAATTACTTTGTTTAATAAAAACAGCCAATTATAAAACCACCCCCACAGATGATATTCCAGCAAGCACGTTTTTAGTAACTTACAAAACTTTAATTATTAAATTGACCAAAACAAAAGGAGTCCAAGGAGGGCCAGCTGTGGAACCTCTGATTTTTCAGGACAGTTCCCCTATGATGGGCTTTTGCCTCACAGCATAGTTAGGTGGCCCCCATCAGATAACCAAGAAGCACATGAAAAAATGTTCATCCCCATTTATCTTCAGGTAAATAAAATCAAAAATCACAGTGAAATACCTCCTCTTACAATGAGAATGACTCATATCAAAATTCCAGAAATAACAAATGTTGACAAGGATGTGCAGAAAAAGGAGCCATGGTAGGTTGTTGGTGAGCATGTAACCATGTTCAGCCCCTATGGAAAAGCGTATGTAGGTTTCTCAGAATGTTACAAACAATTCTACCCTATGATCCAGCAAATCCACTCTAGGTATTTATCCAAAGAATACTAAATCGCTAATCCAAGGTGACATACATGCACTCCTATATTCATTATAGTGATACTTACAATAACCTCACTGTAGAAACAAACCAAGTGCCCAGAGGCAGAGGAGTAGATAAAGAACATGGAGTATATATACACATTATACTATTCAGCAAACAATAAAAGTAAAATCTTGCCATTCGGAATTATGCTAAGTGAAATAAGTCAGAAGTAGGAAGACAAATACCAAATTATTCCATTCATATGTAGAATATAAAGAAACAAAATAAAGGAACAGACAAAACAAACCCTAGAAATCTGACTGTACAGTTGAGCATGCTAGAGGGAGCTATTGAAATGGAGAACAATGTCTGTGGTTGTGATTGGTGTTGGTTATGGTGTCATGACATACATATGAACACACAATTATACCCCTCAATCATATACAGTGTTGTAAATTAGTGTACAGAAAAATAGCCACCCATAATCACTGTACCTAAAGATAACTGTTGTTAACATTTTTATTGTATCCCTTTCAGTATTTTCTATGGATGTATTTTTTTAAGCATTGAGATTTTTGAATCTGCTGTTTTCACTAGAACCAAATGCAATTTCCTTTATCAAGTGTAATGTTTAACCATTTCTCTGCTGTCCAATAAGACTTTGTCTAGTATTTCACTATTATGAATAAGGCTGTTAAAATGATCAATGAAGAGCATCTCTCCTGCCTACCTGTACCTATGCAGGTGTTCCTCTTCACCATCCTTCTCCCTTGCAGCAGCTCTCCTGTCCGCCTGTGACCATGCCAGTGCTTCTGTTCACTGACCTTTTCCATCTGCAAAGCAGCAGAGGCAGCTCTCCTCCCAAGGCCTGTGACTATGCAGGCCTCCTTTTTAATAAACCTGTTCCTCTCAGGGCAGCTCTTTCTGCCCGCTTATCTTTGCAAGCATTCTTTACTCTTCTCTCCCTTTTATAATAAATCTACCCTTTGAGGTATTAAAGAACATAACAATGGACATAGATAATCATACTCTTTTCTGATATTCTTAAGGTGGAATTCTAGAAACAAAACCTACAGTAATGAACTTTTTAAAGACTTAAAGATACGGCTGAATTGTTTTCCAGAAATCTTATACTATTCTTGCTACTTGAATGCCTACTATGTGCAGATATGTTTTAGGTAGATTTTATTATACCTGTTCTACACAGGAAAGGACCTAGGTCTATTGACATAATTTGTCCAGTCACAGAGATCATAAGTAACAAGGCTAGAACTCAAATTCATTATTGCCCAACTTCAAAACTCATGTTATTTTCATGTGAATTTCAAAAAATAACTCTTCATTATCAAATTATTATATATTTACTAGAGAAAAATGTGGAAAATACAAATAAAAGTAGGGTAAAGGAAAATAATTACCAATGAGTTAACCACTTTCAACAAGTTAGTGTATTTCCTCTGTGTATTGTTCCAGATACAATTTCTGGGTTAAAATAATTACATTGTATATGACTTTGCATCTTGCCTTTTTAACCTAATGTTTTTCAATGCTAAACCATACTCTTCATAAAAATAATTTTAAAGGTTACATATTATTTTCAATGGATTGTTACCACATGGATACTTATAGTCATTCAACTCACCTGTGATTTTCTTCTTTTCATCCCAGGACTCTCTCTCCATGATGCTGACAGACTTCAATGTTGAGAATCATTCTGATCTTCAAAATAAGTCACTGTGGCAAATTGAAAGCTTCACTATTTGAAAGTTTTCCATCAAATAGTTGCTGTGCAGATTGATGTTTCAGGACTTTACAAGTTACTTCACTTACTGACTGAATCTGTCAGTCTGATGGTTGTTATTTTCGCACCAGTCTTCCACTCTGTCTTCATTTCCCCTCCCCTAATCTGTGAAAATCTGGATGTGAGATATATATATGTGTATATATATATATATATATATCTTTCCAGAGCTTCTTTCATTCATCTTTTGAGTTAAAGGGGAATTCCAAAGACTTCTTTGGAGTCTTTAATTCCCCTGAAAAGAGTTTTAATCATATCTATAGGGTCTTTGTGGTACTGAGGGGAGTAAGACGATGTTTGCTGCAAATGTGCATGTGCATTACAAGCATACATATGTGCAACAAATTTATAAGGAATTCTGCTGTGGTGCTGTGAAAATCAAGGTTAGAAAAGTATAGGTTTATATCCAATCATACTTTTCCCCTAGATACCTGTTTAAATATTTCCTGAACTTTGATCATCATCCCTATAGCAGATGCCTAAAATTCAAAAGGGAGATTCAACAAATTGTGAACAAGGTCCCTGAATTGGGAATTGAACAACAATGTAAAGCCTGTATTCTGTTATAAATGTGTATTGTTCTGAAGGCACCAGAGTTAATAGAGAACATCAGATCAGATTTCCATTCTGTTAAACTACAGTTGGTGTTTTAAAGAATTCAGTGCCAGGCTGTAGCAAAATTCTCCAGTTACTTTTATTCTTTACTAAGATTTCTTTTAACATTTATGATTTACTTTTATGATGGAAAAACAAAACGTAGGCCTAAGCTATGAACCGTAGGTTTTGTTAAGGGGTTTAAGGGTGATTTTATGGTTTAGTTACAATACCATTTATAAAGTTTCACAGTTGAAATTAGTGTACGGATTAGCACTAAAGACCAGTTGTCCAGTAAGTGTTAGTGTACAGATAGTGATAACCTAACAGTAATGTGCCAATCCTTTTTTTTTTTTTTTAGTATCAGTGATAGCTCACCCATTATTATTGTTTACATCCATTTCCCCATTTATTTATAATCAGACTTTTTTTCATTCCCGGTGCCTGAATCAGTGAGTATGGTCACTAATACTGCTTTTTTATAATAATAATATTATTAATACCTTAGAGTACTGATAGTATTCTTTTCTCAGCCAGTGCTCTAGTGCCCAGCTACTAACAATAGAAGCCCCAACTCTTAAAAAGATCAGTAGGAGTTAGAGGTATCTTACAGATAGATATCAAGGAGTTGAGCTCCTAGAAAGATGTTAGGTTTCCTGAATTGTTCCCCCCTAAAACCTTTTTGAGTAAAAAATGAGTTGCTTACCACAAATAATTCCATCTTTAGGCTCCTATGGAGCTGTGCAAGGGAGCAATCTAGCTACTTAAAGCAATAAAAGTCCTGTTCATATAAACACTCTCTTAAGTAATTGTGTTCAAAGTAAGACATGTAGCATAAATTAAATTGATTGTGGCCAACATTTCATTTTAGAGAATACTAGACATGAGTAACACTGTTAGGGCAAGGGACTGTTTCTTAAACTCAAAAAATAAGAAGCAGACTAAGACTAAGCACAGTGAAATCATATGTTCAGATAGGAAGATTTTTTTTTTCCCCTTCCTCTCTCCCTGGAAAACACTGTCTTGTTTAAATTTCTCTTGAAAGCTTATTTGGCTGTCCACATAGTCTTATGATTGACACAGCTCGCCTTTTATTCCTGTAGAAATGTACTTTTCTCTAAAAGTAGAGTCATTACTCCACTGCCAGTGCCTCAAAGCAATATTTCCCTTTCCCGTCTGTCATATTTTCCAAGGGTTTAGACCGAACAGCTGCTAACAATGATTCAAAGTCAAGAAGGAATCAACAACTTTGATTCATAGTGTATATCACATTACATATCACACTGTTTGACCTCAGAAATCAGGTCATAAATGACAGTGTCGGGAAACTACAGGGAACCACTAGAACAGTAAAACTCAGGAGAGCTGTCATGCAAAGCTGATTGTTTAATGTCTTACAGGTTTACATTGTTTTCAAAAGGATAAAATCAAGATTTTCCCTGGGATCATACAGAAGAAAACTATTCCTGTCTCTCAGCTCTATGATTCATCTAGTTTATATACTGATAAGATCCCTAACCGTATATTGAGTATTGACTAGGGTACATAGGTATCCCCCAAAATTGATTGACTATTGATAAAGAAGACAGAGAAATTTGTTTGATAATTAGAGTACCCTGTTCTGACTCTTGTGTATGCTTTTCCTTGGGGCCCTGTCCAGTAACCTGTGGAATCTCATTCCCCAGTATTTAATACCCATCTTCCCCACTTGAAAATGAAGACACTGATTGTTAGGATCCTACCACTGAAAGGTGCTAAGTAACTCCCTAGTGCTCTTAAATGTCTTTACGTTTAACTATAACAGTATTTCTAAGCTAACCAGTGTGCTCCATTCTTTCTTCTATGCTCTCATTGCTGGCTTGTTCTTGCAGAACTTAGAGTGCTTTATTAACGTTCTTCCATTCATTCCAGTAATGTCCGTGGAAAAAAGACAGAATGGAGATTATTTTCCCCATAGTACAGCTGGAAAAATTGAGAGCAAAAGGAATAAAGTACCCCGCAAAGGCACATAGCTGTCTTGGACAGAATTCACAGTTACATGTCTAGTGCGCTGTTAGAATGACTTGCTTCCCAGTACTGCAACTGACACAGAGCAGCTTAGAACACTGAGAGCAATTAGAGTAGAATCATATTTCAGACAAGTCCCATTTTGTACAAAATCAGGAAGTATGCAATTTTCTATGTGACAGAAATGTAATATGTGCCTCTTTCTCCCACTGGCCCCATGTGACACATTTTACACTGCATGGCATCAGCCAGTGTCATCATTTCCTGTGGCACCATAGAGCCCAGTCTCAGGGCTGTCTTTGCTAGGGAAAAGAATGTGCTTCCCCATGTTTGTGCCAAATTGCATAAAGTGTAGACATTGAGCTAATGGAGATTTAAGCACAATTCTATCAGGTATGTTTTAAGAATACTGAATGTACATTATTGTAACATCCACCTGAAATTTAACATGCCCCAGATTCACAGGAATGTAACAGTCATGCAAAGCCTATCCCTTTTGCCTCTCACCACGCATATATTTATGAGTGCATGCATGGGCATACACACAATAGCTGCCAAACCTGGTTGCCTGGTAATCAGGAGCAAATACTTTGAAGGAATGATTCTCTGTCCTTTTCTTCTAGAAAAATGTTCCAACAGTCACTGCAAATAAAGTACATTCCATTTATACATTACAGAATTTCTATTCCCAGAATGGCTAAGATACTAAGATAGGTGCAAAAGACATGTTCTGTGCCTATGTCAAAAGCACAGAAAACATTTAACAGGATTGTTAGACCCTACCATAAGTCCTATATTCTCAGAAAATTCATGAGCTCCAGCCAATCAATAGAAATTGGTTTATTAAATTTACTGCATTTCTTTAATCATAACTATAATGTACCATATTAAACTGTAGTCTTGCATGCAGCTACTATGTAAATATAATAATGAATGGGTGACCCCTAATAGCATGCAAAACCATGACTGTTTACTTCCTCAAAAGGGCTAGAGCTTTGTCCTGCACAGTGCTCAAAGCTATTAATTGTGTTCTTGGAAAGGAGCCTGGTGTACGGTCATCTGCACAATGAGTTAAAACATAAAAAGCAAAGTATCAGGAAATAGATTCATAGTACATGGTAGCATTAAGGAGTTGAAAAAGCAAAAAGGTAAAATTTGCTCAACGAATAATTGCTGTCACCCCGCTGGTTAAAGCAGCAAAGGGATATGACAGGAAATCTCGTAATGGGTGGCCATAATATATGAAATAAATTGGAGAGCCAGAAAAAGAAAGGCACTGGGGATCTCAGTAGTTAAGTTCATGTTGCCAATTAGCTACAAATCTTTTTTTCCACTATCTGCTCAAAATGATTGTTTATAGTATTCTTAGAACCATGTGTCTTGCTGCAGAAGCACCCACAAATGCTGACCAGCTTTATCCTATGTCCTTCATTAAAAACATATGCTTAAATTTGTCGTTTCTTTTATATATTATGGTTTTGTTAAACAATGTTGGCAAAGCCTATGAACCGCTTTGGTGGAAGTTTCTGTACACCTCATTTCAGGGGCTATAGTGGTGTTTATTCACTCCCAGGTTGATTGGTACATGTTGTATCTTCCAAACACTTGCCTGTGCCCAGTATTTCTCATGTTTCTACATGAATATGAGTTGGAAAATTAGCAGCAGTGGCTTTTGGCTATAAAACTGACTAGTGATACTTAATCATGTTCAATCCCTGCTTAGCCTCACACATATTTTGTCTTCACCCTGTTTTAATACCTAAAAAGAAAAGGCTTATATATCTAAGTGTGACTTCTGGTTTGCCTTTCTTTACACTTAAGACAGTTTACTATTCTCCAGGTGCATGTCACCTGAAAATATTTGAATAGACCCACACTGAGTTAACCTCAAATAAGATTCACCTCAATAGATGCACCATTTGCACAAAATTCTTTTCAGACAATGGAGAAAAGCCCACACCACCCCCATTAACCACTAATAAGACAGAAGTCATTAAAAATGCAGAGCATTGAAAGCTGAAGTTTGCAACAGTCACTGCCAACATTGACTAAACAATAATGGAACCTGATCATTTGGGAAAGGCCCAACACTTAGAGGTCAGACTTTATACAAAACCAGAAAGAAGCCTTTTATTTTTAAAACACACTTTGGCCTACCTAGGTAAGTACCTCAAACAACCCAGGTAAAAGACCATTTGGTTTACGCCAGTGCACCTGCTACAGACAATTTGCCTCACAAATACAACGTAAAAAATTCAAGTACTAGGAACAAAAGACAACTAATTTATATCTAGATTAAAAAGGCCTAAAAGAGAACTTTATCAAGAATCTGATTTGAGTGGAGGTTACTAGAGAAGTTCAAGTTTAGACATTTAAAGGGAAACTTTAATTTACAGATATAAAGATATAGTGGTTTATACTGGAATGTGTAGACATTGACATGCATTTTCATATAAAATTTTCAAATTCTTATCAATATTCAATTATATTGAAAACAGTTTCTCTGAATATGAAAATATTCTCAGCATCATTTTTTTAGAATAAAGTTACATTATTCTTTTTTAAAATTCTTACCACTAGTTTTATTTCTTTTTAATTTTATATATATTTTACATCATTCTTTATTATTGTGCAATTCATGCTTTCTCCTCTCAGGTGTCATCCCTGAGAAATTCCCGCCACCAATTCACCCATGTCTTGTCACTATAGTCCCTTGTGCTCCTCCTCCCCTGAAGAATGTCTGATTTATAGTTCCCTGTTGTTTTGATTTTTAATTTATTAAAATTACTTTTTCCCCCCACAGCATCATATTTTAATGCTTAGATTTCCAACTCTTGGGATTTTATGGTGTGGGAAAGGAGTTTATTATAGTTTAAAAAAACCCACATTTTAAAACAATTTCTAAAGATATTTGAATATTTTATGATTTTGGAAAATTTCCCTCATAATCTTCACTTGATCTTAGCCAAAAGGCTGAAACGTGATGCCCTCATAATCTTAACTGAAGTAATCAGATCAATTTTACAAATTAACATAGTATCAGACATAAATCTTGACTATGTTGACAAAGTCTAAAGTAAATCTGTACCATAAAATTTCAGTGAAAATGCAGTTCACTATACATGGCAAGCAAGTCTTTTGTTAATTGGAACATTAAATAATGTACATTACCAATTAGTCAAAAATTGTCATTAAGTTATACTTACCATGCACGGTTTACCATACACAAATTACCCTGGACAATTAGAAAATACTAATGTAGTTCAGAGTGTTGACTGAAATAAAAGCCTTAATAATAGACAAAAATTATATTCATCATAGTGAAGATTCAAATCCAGAAGCATTCTGAGAACTGTTCCAACGTGCACAAATTTGATTTTAGGAACAGTGAGGTTTAGATCTTTTGATGTCCTGAGTTATCTTGACCTAAAGATATGTTGGTGTTATCTATGTGCAGAGGAGAGTGATGCTGGGATTTAATCACTTCCTTGAATTTTAGATACACCAGTGGAGACACAAAGTCTGGGCTCCCATTGTTTACATCTTCTTTATCTGGCTCCTTGCCTTGGTCTGTAATGGAGGTTGAACAATTGATTTACCAGTAAGCAGATTCCTGCATGGTTATATCACATAACAGGAATTGAGTCCTGGCCTATAGCCTATGCAGATGGCTTTGCTCTCTTGCCTGCTAGGACTAGGGAGGGTAAGTGCTTCCAAGAATATTTGCAATATGTTCAACTTAGGTACCCAATACAAATGCAAATCTGAAATTCCTTCTGTACCATAAGTGTTAGACAGTATTATTGGGTGATGGGCGATGGGGCGTGGGGTTCTGTGAGATATTAGAAAAAAAATCAAGAAGGAAAACTGGAGGAAATAAGAGATTGAAAATAATATTTTATTTAATCCTTTTTCCACTTGATTATCATCATAAATGCTGAAGCCATCTCACTAATTGACCTGGAATTCAGATTTGCATTTTTATCATTGCTCTGTCTTCCTATCTTAATAAGATCACCCAGAGCACCTATTTTGAAACATGTTTAAAGCTTCATTTGTCATTAATTTATGAGGTTTTCTACTTATTATTTGTTGAAAGTTTCTTGAGAACCTTAATACAGTCAAAGTTATCAGAAACAACTTTGCCCTCATACAATTGTTTTTTAAAAATGTAGATGCTAAAATCCGATTGATAAAACATTTTTATGGGGTCTTTTCAGTGCTACCCAAGCTAACTGTTAAACATATTTATTCATAATAATTCTCACTGCCATGAGATATCTCATCTTTGAGAATGCTGTTATTACTGACCAAACACTCAGAAAGCCAGACTCTGAACCACGAGATTGTTTCCACAAAGGAAGCATTTACTAATCAATGGCACCACATTGGGAGGACAGCAGAGTCAGTACTTGAAAAGCTGCCTCCTTGAATGGCAACTGAAGGAAGAGTATATAGGAAAGAAAGGAATATGGGGACATGCCAGAGTGGGGAGAATTTCTTTATTCTCAGGTCCAAGAGGCAGGAGATGACTGGCTTTTGGTCAATCAATCACAAGACTATTGCTATATTCCTGGGATAGGGTGCCAGGCAGCTTAGTAGTCAATTGCAATGCTGATAATATTTCTGGAGTAGTTGCTCTCTTTTGTATTATCAGTTAAAAAATTATTCTTTGTCTGGCATGGATGTCAGCACCCTCAAAGGAACAAATATTTTAAGTATTAGGTAATCCATTGTTCATTGCCCTGAGGAATGTGATAGAGTGACTTTTGAGGCAGGGGTCCTACTCTGGGTTCAAATCCTACCTTTTAGAATATAGTCTCCACATAAAAATACATGTGTTTATAGAAAAATAGAAAATTTTCTAATTTCAAAGGCTTTCCAGAGGCTCTGAAATATATTCATATGCTCTAGTTTAAAATTACCACCTTAAATTATGTCCCGTCTTTATAGAAACATCAAATTAAATAAGTATACCTGTGGTATACTTAACTTATTAAATGTGGTATACTTATTATTAAATAAGACGTGTTACATGATCAAACTGGGCTACAGTTTACTAATTAATGCAAAGTATCACTGAGTTTATTTTCAGAATGTGTTATTTCAATAATGCTCCACCCCATTTCCAAAGGCTTTGGAGCAGTTGGATGAGCAACAAAATATTTGTTGCTCAGGGTATCAGAGAGATGGGCTGTGTACACAGCAAGGTACTATGTACACAGCAGGTCCTCTCTTCAAACAACAGGGGACCAAATTTCTCATCAAGTTAAAGGAGTCCGAAGTGACAGCTGTTGGAATATTTAGCTCATTTCAACTGCTATTTTTAATGACACAGACATTGGTTTGTTAAATGTCAGAAATGGGTTTTTTAAAGAGAATTCTCTATCCTAATTATTATCCCTTTTACTCTGAAATCCCTTGTCATTTACTGGAACTTCTAAGTTGTATGCCTAAATTTTTAATAGTTCTTTTAATTTTGTATGAATTAATGTTACACAGAGGTGACTCACCCTACACAGAAGTACGGAATCCAAAGAATTTTCAAGAAGAGAGACAGGAAACAATCTCTGGATCTCACACAGAGCCAGAAACAGCTGTGCCTCTAACCAAAGAGGAATAAACTGGTAATTCACTGACCATGGACCAGAGTGCTCAAAGGACTTTATGTAGTGAAGGAAAAATTATACTTAGACTAAAGAGTGCTCTATGTCTGCTTGGCAAAACTTAAAAACCAGCCTTATGAAGAGCAAATTGTTCACAAATGACTTCATTATGTCTCAGAACAAAACCCTAGAATATTAACAGTAACAAAATATTAACATGCAACATGTTGAAATTCACAGTATCTGGAATCTAATAAAAAATTACCAGGGGAGCACTAAAAACCAATAGGAAACATGGTAAAAACGAGATCCAAAATTGACAAAGATAGAATTTATAGGAAAATGTTAAAATAATTATATCTATATTCAATATGTTCTAAAAAAAAGGTAGAAGAAAACTTATATAAGCATGTCAAGAGCAAGCAAAGGATATAAAAATTGAACTTCTAGGGTTTAAAAATGACAGTGAGGAATTGGAAAACATACTAGATTGACATGAATTATAGTATTCATCTGAAAGTACCTTGTTTGAATAGTGATTATTTACAGATGATCATATTTAGAAGAACTACATTCAGATAAAGTAAAAAAATTATTGAAGAATCAATAATAGAAAATAAATGATGCATGGATTTAAAGAACTTTCATTAAACATTTATTTTTTTGTGGTGTAAAAAAAATTACTAGGTGGTGTTAACAGATAATTAGAAACTGCAGGAAAACGCTCAATCATCTTGATCTCATAGCAAGTGTTTAGAAACCATCTAAAATAGAAGAGAAAAGACTAAAGTAGAAAGAACAGGCAATGAGTAAGTTTCAGGACAACTCCAACCTTTTTGATGTAAGTATAATTGTTAGTCCTAGAGGGGGCAGGGAAAAATTTTTTTTTGAAGAAATAATGCCCAAAGGAGATGTATTCTGGAATAGTGAAGAGCTCTAACAAACACTGTCCCCAGCAATAGAACCAAAACTGGTGAAAATTATTGTTCAAACAGCATTTCAATTGCCTATAAATTGTCCTCAGATCCTGCAGCAAATTAAGAAATGATGATTCAGGGCCTCCCTGGTGGCGCAGTGGGTTAAGCAACGCACTATGAAGCAGACTGCAGCCACTGCAGCACGAGTTCGATCCCTGCTGCTGGCCAGGGAGGGG
>JAGFMF010011480.1:278431-290378 GCA_019455555.1 Galemys pyrenaicus | reverse complement strand
ACTAGAAGGAATTATACTCAGTGAAACAAGTCAGAAGGCAAGAGAAAAATATCGGATGGCTTCACTATTAGGAGGAATATGAAACAACAACAACAACAACAAAGAATAAGCTCAAAGAAATGGGCAATTATAACCAAAAGCAAACAAAAACTCAACAAGACCAAAAAGTCAAGATAAACCAAAGGGACCATAGTGGGGGAGGGGAAGGAGGGAAGGGCAAAGACGGGGATGAGGGCAGAAAGAGCACAAGGGACTGAGGTGATGGTGCACGGGTGGAATGGTAGTGGGTACTCCCTGGGGAATACAAATGATGTCAAATATAATTAATTAAATTTAAAAAAAGAGAAAAAAAAGATGGTCTGTTTTGGTACTGTGATCAATCATGAGGCACTGTGTATTTATGAGAACAAATCCCAATAAAAATTCCTGAATCTTAGGTTCAAGTGAACTATCTGGGTTGACTTCCCTTCACATAAGGTGCTATAATTTGTAGGCAGAGGAATTAAGTACATCCTGTGCAGTTCCACTGGAGAAGAACTCTGGAAAGCTTATGCCTAGTTTCCTGCAGATTTGTCCCAAGCAACTATACCTTTACTGATTTTGCTTTTTATTCTGTTTTTGTAATAAATCATAACCATAAATACAATGAATTATGAGTCCTATTGAGTTCTAGGAGTCTTAGGGATCCCTGTTGTCCCTAGAAAATACTTAATGAGCACAAAAAGACAGCAGTAATAGAGGATATAGGAATCAATTAGGCTTATAAGATATATGGAAAGCAAATAACAAAGTGTAAATCCTATATCAATAATTATATTAAATGTAAATGGAAGATTAACAGCTTACTTATCAAAAACATGCAAGACAGTAAAGCAACATCTTTAGAGTGCTGCAAGAAAAAAAGTTGCCAACTTAGAATGCTATACTAGAGAACTGTCTTTCAAAAGTGAAAATGAAATAGAGTTCATCAGCTGTACAAAAGTTGAAAAGAAGCAATCACTAGAAGACCTGCATTATAAGAAATGTTAGAAAGTTCTTTGAGTGGAAGATGGAGATCCATGTGATGGATCTGATGGAGAACCAGGTATACATAAAGAATTACAGAATATGAAAAATGGATAAAAATAACCTTTTTCTTATTTTTTCATCTCTTTAAAAAATAACCATTGAAAACAACAGCAAAAATTAATAATGTACTGTGGGATTTAATGTATGTAGAAGTAAAATGAATGATAATAATAGCACAAAGGCTGGGGAGGTTAAAATGGAAATATATTGTCTAATCCTTGTATTCAGGTGAAATAGACTGTGTTAAGTTAAAGTTATGCAGTTTAGGCCCTAATGGTACCACCAGTAAACCATCAAGCATTATACCTAATAATCCATCAAAAGAGAAAAAAATGGAATCATAAATAATATTCATTTATTCAAAAGAAAGTAGAAAAAGAAAAGGTAGATAAAGTACAAATGGGACTAATAGAAGGCAAATAACAGGATAGTAGATTTAAAAGTCAATCACATTAAATGAAAATGGTGGGAACATCTCAATTAAAAAGTAGACTTTGAAAATGGATAGTGAAGCCTACCTCTAAGTTGCCCACAAGAAAATAGATTCAATATACAAACACAAATAATAGATTAAAAGTAAACGGAAGAAAAGCTATACCAAAGTAACACTATCAAAAGGAAGTTAGAAAGAGCATAGTTATATCAGTTAAAATAGTTTTCAGAACAAAGAATATTACTGAGGATAAATGGAAACATTTCATAATAATAAAGAGTTAATCAACCAAGAGGGCCTTAACAATCCAAAAAGTTTATATACCTAACAACAGCTTCAAAATACATGAAGCAAAAACTGATAGAATTGAAAGGAAAAAACAAATCCAAAATTTTAGTCAGAGATTTCAGTACCCTTCTCTCAATAATTGATAGGACAAACAGAAAATCTATAAGGAAAAAGACTTGAACAACACAATCAACCAACTTAATCTACTTGACATTTATAAAACACCCACCCAAAAAATAGGAGACACACTACTTTTCACAAACATGTGCAAGATTTTCCAAGGGAAACTATGTTCCATGTATTAAATAAATCTTAATAAATGTAAAATGATTAACTTCATAACAAGGATATTCTCTGAATTAAAATAGGAATAAGTTCTCAAAAAAGTCTAGAAAATCCTGTATTTGGAAGGTAAATGATACCCTTCTAAATAACTCTAAGAAGAAAAAAAAGGGAAAAGAGAAAGTACTTTGACTCAAATGAAAATGAAAACGAAATATCAAAATTTCTGAGGCACAGCTAAATCAGTATTTACAGGAAAATTTATATCATTAAATGCTTATATTATAAAAGAAATGTCTGAAATCAAAAGTGGCCACCAGAGCAGCAACACTGGCAATACCTGGAAATTGGGAATGCAAGTCTTTAGCCTATATTCTAGACTTAATGATTCAGAAACTCTAACGGCAAAATCCAGGTATCTGTGACCCTGAAGGTGATTCTGATGCACATTCAACTTTTGAGAAACACTGTTGTAAACTCGATTGTCATTTCTATTATATTAGACTTTCTTCAATCAGGATCTACACAGTTTATACTCCTCTGAAGTTCATGTCATTAAAAACAATCTTATCTTGATTAGCCTGTTAATTTTGTATCACTCAGAAAATTTTCCCAAGAGTCCACCAGTGATTAACCCAAGAAATAATGAAAGCTTCATTTGCTAAACAGATCCAAGTTTCAGATGATGTAGTTATAATCTTTCTTAAAATCTGCTGGGGGTGGGTAACGGACAAACACTGGTGGGAATATGACCCATCAGAAAAGTTTAAACGGTTTTCAGTAGGAAAGAAACTTAGTCAACTCTCAATCATGTGCAGTGAAGAAAAGGAACAAAAACACATTAAATCTAAATAGCTGATGATACAATAACAATTTGCTTCAAATGATGATTTTATACTTGCACTCGAATATGAATTAATCTGATGCTCTGCAAAGTCACCTTAACCAAAATATTGAAGCCCTAAAATAAGCACCAGCATAGGTGCACTAACTCCTATAGTGGCCCAGTTAATTCATGTTTTCAATGAATTCAATACATCAATCAAAAGTAAATCTAACCTATGTCTAAATTTGCTGGTTCATCTCTTTCCCAGGACAGGGCAATAACTGGGCTTTAATGGGCTTCAGTTACAGCCTCTCCTGATTAAGAATAAACAAAATCCATACTGTGTAAAATATTTAAATGACAGGTATAGGTGATAATTTCAGTAAGAACATACACACACAGTTTATCATGTAATAATTGTATAGGAAATATATCAGTTTCAGTTTTATTATAACAGCTTTTAAGATTAAGGGGAAAATATGAAGTCTGTCTAGTATTACAAGGCTCCAAGGGAAGACGCAATCCATCCTATAATTATTCCTCTCCCCAGTCTTTGCTGACTTTTTCAGCTTTGATTCTAAAGCACTACCTTCTGTTCTTGTTTTTGTTTGTTTGTTTTTAACAGAGGCCCATGACAGTTGACTAATGGGCTATGAGAGTATAATTAATCAAGTAATCAGTCAGCAACCATTGTTAAAATGTTTTAATATTAATGTAAAATGAGATCAGGATTTTACAAGCAAGTTTCAGAACACAAACACTGGTTTCTAAAACGTTTCCCTTCCTTTCAGAAACTCATAGATGAACACATAAATCTTAGCAATTTTTTTAACCATGGTATTTCCCCCATTTTAATAATCTACAGTTGACAAACATGCAAAATAACTAATTTCCAAATCAAAGACCTCTAGTAGAAACCTCCAAACTAAAAATGAGACATTATAATTTAGCTATTGGCCATAATACCCAGCAAGAAACCATCCTTACCCCAACACCTCAGAAAACCACCACCAACTAGTTCCTAGGGCACTAATGGCATTAACAGTACTTAGCCCTCCCTTGGCAGCATTCAGGGATCCCTGCTTCAATCCATGTTAATTCATGTTACTGTTCCAGTTGCTGAAAATGCCTCACCACCTTCACTATGTTACACTAGGCAAAGCACGGACCAACAATGGCACAATGTGAGAAATGTATCATGAAGAACATAATGACCCAACTTATGAGCTAACCTTATATCCTGGGTCTACAGATTGAGCAAGGATATTAATGGAAATATAAAATTCCAGGAGGCATTCTCTTTTTATCCTTTCCAAGTTACCAGCATGTATAATATCAGCAAGTAAATAATAGAGGAAGATGATAACAGCCACATACCTCCCTGGAACTAAAAGCAAACTAAACAAGATGTAAACTATAGTGGACCAAAGAACCACCTCCCATTTGGGTTTTATTTGCAAGCAACCATCAAACTGAGAGGCTCGTAAAATTAGAGAACAATTTCAATGTACTGAGGGTTCAACAATTTACATAAGCATATTACTAAAATCTTTTCTAAGAGCTGTGTGTGCTTCATTACTGAATTTGGTGCAGCAGTCAAGAAATAACCAAATAAAATAAATAAACTCAAATATTTTCTTTTTACTATACCCACTTCCAAAAATTACAAAGAATAACAATTTCCTCTGATATCTCAAGCAAATTAATAAAACAGGTAGAAATTTAAAACATAATTGTAATACTACACAAGAAAATCAATTTGTCCTTCAATAAATTAATCTGTTCCAAAGTATTTCTGTCCAAAATGTGTAGGTGCAACAGGATGAACTTCAGTAGTTAAAATTGTGATCTCTGGAAACTCTTGAATTATTGATTTGGCACCTTCAAAAAAGGAAAAGAAAATTGAAGTTATGGCAGGATTTTTTGGGTAACATTAGTTGGAATTCAGGAAGTTTATAGTCAGCCACTAGGTCTGATACAGATAGAGGACAGAGAGAAACAACCTTTGGACACCTAATCTGATTTGGTTAATTTCTTTGTTAATATGTTTGATATTTGAAAAACTATGATAGTAGTCATACTATGCCACTACTCATTCACTAATAAATTCTTACACTCAAGTTGTTCAATATGCAAGATTTATATATTCAGTTATACCAACTATTCCCCTGAACAGGCTTTTTGTTTCTTTGTTTTCCTTTATTTTATAGACAGTTGTAATAGAGAATACAGTACTTTCTGGAAACAGGACCATACATAAGATGATGGTTTTTAATCCCTGAAATGCTGAAACACAGGCAAAGACTTTGGAATGTCAAAACAAGCTACTTTTTATGAGTTACAACTCTAGATTTGGGAGGGGCAAGAAAAGGGACTGACTAGGACCCAAGTCAAACTAAACACAGCAAAGCTGCCACAGAATACACTATCAGTTCTAATGTCAAAGAATAGTATACTATTCTAACGCATACTATTAGAAGAAACAAGGTTACTATTCTTCTCCTAAAGGCAGAAAACCCAGTAAGTATGTGCCATTTCTGTTATATATGAATGGATAACCGGGCAAATCAACCTCTGTCAATACCAACGATTGAACTACAGGAAATTTTGTATTATGAAACAGCAAAATATTCAAAAAGGTCAGGGGTTTCCCTGGTGGCTCAGGGGTTAAAGTCTCAGCTCTATCAAGCTATTGCCAGCCTCTGTAGCCTGAGATTGATACTCCACTAGGGAGCTAACCCATATGGCGCAGCAGACCTCTCCTTTCTCACCCACTGCTCCTCTCAGCAGTGTATTTCAGTAGATCCACCTGTTCTACTCCCTGCTCTGTCTCTGGTGAATCCTCTCACCCCCGCCCAACACACATCTGGCCTATACCCCAGTTCTTGTATGCATAAGTAAATAAAAAATAAATCTTTTCAAAAAAATCAAACAGGTCACAATTCCTATAAAATGGCCTACCAAAAACAACCCTGCCAACCTCATACTCTGTAGCATCTCCAGGGTTAGTTGGGACTTGGCTGTTCTAGAAATGAGGAAATGCCCTGACTAGAAGCCTCATATTTATCCTTC
This sequence comes from Galemys pyrenaicus, assembly GCA_019455555.1. Classification (NCBI taxonomy): domain Eukaryota; kingdom Metazoa; phylum Chordata; class Mammalia; order Eulipotyphla; family Talpidae; genus Galemys; species Galemys pyrenaicus. The sequence continues at coordinate 284,409 of JAGFMF010011480.1, read as the reverse complement.
TGTTCAATTATAAAATAAGTGCAAATTCATTGCAGAACATTTGGAAAATATTGAAACTGCTTAAAAATGAAACAAACCACTCAGAATCCTACCATCCTAAGATAATCGTGATTAATATTGTATGTATATGTTAAAATAAAAATAGTATTGTGCATCTGTCTAGCTTCACAAGCTAAGGGAAGATTTAGGTTTCATGTTAAATTCAAGTCTGATTTTGGTAATCATAATAATTTATATTAGTCATCTCTAAATTTAGTGATATTTTACACTATTGTAATGCTGTTATTTTCTTATCTTACTCTTTTACACTTACCAGGTTGACTTTTTTATATCATTAGTTTTTGTAAACATGATCTAATAGCTACATAATGTTACATCCTTTGAATATACATTTATTTAATAATTTCCTTATTTTTAGTAATTTATATACTTTCAAATTTTCCCTTAATTTTTAGAATACTTTTACAATTGTCTTAGATTATATGTCAAAATCCTAGGGTCTTTTGCCAAATTAGGCACTCCTCCCTTGGGAAATGGAGAAAACATACACACACACACACACACACACACACACATACACACACAGAGTTCTCTCTTGCCATGACCTTTAAGCAGAAGTTTAACTTAAAAAATTATCTGCTCTTTGCTTCATGCTACAAAGCTAATTTCAGTTAAGGCCATAGGACTAACTAAAGCCTCAAGTTGTGTTATTTGGAAATAGCTCTCTGGCTCAGATGAGGAGACAGGAGAAACAGTGATCTTCCAGGCACTTGTAGGCTCTATCCAAATAGGATCACTGGGAAAATAGTTGCAACCCCCTTTTCAATGGGGTTAGTTAATACTTTTCTAATTGCATGTGAGTAACATTAGAATGGGGTAAAATATCATTAAGCTTCACAAATGGAAGTTATAATTACCAAAGTAAGATTTATATTCAACATGGAAACAAACAGTACACATTTTCCCATCCCATGACCCTCTGGAGGCCCAGTTACTGCCTCATGCTAAACTTACCATGAGGAGTGGAGAACAGACTAAGTAGAATGATAACACTGGGTTGAACTCCGTGTTCTATAAGAACCTTTACAGCTTCAATTACAGTATTTCCTGTGCCTGAAATCAAATGACAATCAAATGCATTAGCAATGTCATCACTTATCTCAAAATGTCTTTGAAGTTCCAAAGTTAAGGCAGTTTAATAATCTAACATAAGACACCACTAGGCAAAGCCTCATTTGTAGGTGATGTTCTTTATCAGTTATACTATTTTCAGTAATGGACGTGACACATAGACTTTTCAGCTTTTAAGTGCACAAGTCTTAAATTCATTATTTGAGATATCAAATTTAATACTGTCTGCTACCCCCAATTTTGACAGCCCATGCTAACTAAGTATAATCTGAGTAACTTTAGGATACAGAATAGAACAGGAGGGAAAAAAAAATGTTTTCTCCAAAGAGGATACATACTTGGAAAATCACTGCTATAAAAAAGGGATACACTTTAATACATTTTCTCTGTTCTATGTAGTTTGCCTCATTAGATTCTTTGTTTCAATGTGTTCTTTTTAAGACAGTAGCTCTTTGGAGCTAATTGTCTGATATATATTCCCCACTCACACAATAAAAATTCTCAATGTAACTTCCAGGAGCAATTCCAAATCCAACTGAAAAAAAAAGCACATTTAGAAACAGTCTTTGCCTTTTATAGAAAGCAGGCACAAAGTTGCATTTAAACACTAACCAAAGGTTACAAATGAAACTCAAGGGTCACTCACTGAGAATTGGATACATCAGAAGGACTTTTCTTCTGTAAATATCTGGGGGGAACTTGGCATAGTATACTTTGGCTCTTTGTGTCTCCTCATCGCTCTGAATCAGGATCTTTCCAATTCGTATGGATCGACAGCAGTCTCGTAAACCTTGTTCCATTGCCTCACCTTGAAGGAAATAAAAAAGGGAAAATAGGTTGGAGGGGAGGGGAATGAAAATCAAAGAATAGCTAAACCAGAGTTTGTGACTGTTATTAATATAAAAAGAACATTGCCGAGATGAAAGCAATTTTTCTTAAGATAAAAGCTTTTCTGATATGCCCATATTTTATACATCGTGCAGGTCAATGAACCTAAGTTAAGACTGGTCAATGATAAGCTGGTTTTACTGCCTGTTTGTAAGTTTTAGAGCTATCATGCTTCCATGATTATAAGAAATAGTTCTGTTAAGGTGTTCCCTGAGCTTTTTCAATATCAGGAACATTTACTCCTATTATTTAAAGGAATTTTCATCAGAAAAATATAAAAGATTTATGAAAGAATGGGAAATATAAACCAAAGGATTTCTTCCAGGCCAAGGCCACACTGGGTGACCGCACACAGCCCTGCCAATGACTTCAATGACAGAGGCTCTACTGGCAAACAGTAAAAAGGTAACCCATATTGCTTCCTCTCTCCCAGAAAAACCACGAGTACCATCACTCCTTTGATTTCTGGACACAGAGCTATTTTTGAGTCTAAGTTGTTAAGTAAATATTTGTAAAAAGTCAATCATTTTCATACCATCAAGATTTTAGGCCACATCAGTTGGTATTCTACCAGTACTGGTATTTACATAATATTTTTCTTTACATTGACTGTTTGCATTTATTTATTTATTTAAGGAGCAAACTTTGTATCACCAGTATAAAAAGCTTCTTCCTAATTATATGAAAATCAACCAGCAGCTATGAAGGTTAAAAACAACCTTATCTATACATCCCCCCAAGTTGTCAGGTATTCACGAGGACTGCAAAGACCATGCTGCTACCATGGAGGCAAGAGAAGCTGTGCTGAAAAGAAGCAACTGTGTCTTAAAAATTCATCTCTACTGTCTCTGTCACTTTTAAAAGGTGGAACAATATTGTCCTGGTACTCCTATCATTGCTGAAGAACAGCTTTCTACAAAATAATTAACTTAAAGCTTCTATTTAACTTGAGGTATTTAATTGTTCACAAATAGAACTTCACAGCCAGGAGGAAATGTTACTGTAGTCTTTTAAAAATAAATAATCCAGTACATATATCTGAGGAGATGAGGAACTATTCCCCTAAATCATATACAGTGTTGTAAACCAATATTACCTCTATGTCATAAACTAAGCAAATATTTTTTAAAAATCCATGTTTCCAGAAAAAGTAAATGGGGCTTACACCATACTTTGGATCTGGTACAAAAAATAATTAGTCAATTAATCTCCGTGTAAAGGTATAAGTTTTAATCATAGGAGGGGGTTTTGCTGCACAAAATCTAGTTTAAAAGGGGAACCAGTTGAATTCAAACACAATACAGTATTTATAAGACCAGCAACTGCAAATATCTAGAGTTACTGACAATTCAATGCTTTTACCTACATGGTCAAATACTCATAAAATATAAAACTAAATATATAAAATAACTCAGTCTAGTTCCTGACAGGGTGGGACTGTTGCCTACAAAATAAATTTAAAAAACACAACACCTTTTTTTTATAGTCTGGTACTCAATGTTCTGAAGGCCTGATTTTGTGCCATATTCTGAATTCTTTAAGTTGCCTTGTTCTCGCCAAGATAGCATCAATGCATCCTCCCATCTTCACACCCGCCACCTGAATCTCTTTGAAAGCTGGCTTGCCCATGAGGGCAGGCCACTAGAGACGATGCTCTGCAGTTAAAATTAGCCAAACTCAGCACCACACAGGCCATGCATGACTCCAACGTACCATAAGGATATATAACACAGGTGGCAAGGTTTCAACTAAGTCAAGCTGCAATTATGACAGACGCATCTACCTCTGCCCTGGAAAGCAGCAGCTGTTTTTATGCATGCAAAGAGACAAAATCACAATTATGGAGACCTACCGCTTCTCATTATGCTGACCCCACAATTTCCCTTCTCAAATTTCACTCCTTCATACTTGTACCCTGTTGGGGAATAAAACCAAAAATTTATCTTCTGTCATTGAAGCAACCTACTTATTTTATAAAATGTCTATGGATTAAAGCAGATGGGTACAGAGCAACCCTTGTCCAGACACACTGTAAAACATCTTAGGTTCCCTGTGAAAGTAATGAGAAGAGTCATGATTTTTCAGTTACTTCTTCATAAGAAACCTGTGAGGATAACTGAGAGAGGTGGACTTCATCAAGGGGGAACAGGGCTTATGACAGCATGAGATTCACGTACACGTTCCTCAAACTGAATTCAATTCGAATTCACTGCACTCCAAGAATGCTATAAACCCCATCAATTCAAACTGGGACCCCACTGTGAACCACAGCAGAGAGCCTCCTCATTCTGTCCCTTTTTATGATTCTCCATTCTGCCTTCAAAAGCAGAAGAAAGAGAGGGTGAAGCAGATGCCAAGACAAGTTCAATCCTTGTTCTCCTCCTGAATTTGTGTCAATTATGATGTAGTAAGCTCAATCCCCAATTTTCATAAAGTCAACCTTTGAGCAGAACAGCTTCCATTATTTACTGAAGAACCAATCATAATTTCAAATCCCTGAAATAGGGACCTTTGTCTGCTTTCTCTTAGAAAGTAGAACAAATCACTTTCTCCAATTCTCACCGTTTTTAAACTTTTTTTTTTCTTACTTCTCATCCTTTTACCTGGAGTTTCAATGCCAAACCAGCCTCACCCATTTGTTAACACCAGCAGCTTCCCCACACTGGTGAAGATAAACTGCCAGCAATTCTTAACTCTGGTCCCAATGGGCTGTCATCAAAGGCAACACCTGCATGCTGAAGAATATTTATTAACTTTTAACTTGAATTCACAACCACGCCATTAACAAAAAATCATCCACATAAATAACTTTATGTCTCTGAGTTTAAGTTGTTTAAAAGAATAGTTCCACCTAGACTCCTCAGTTTGCATACTGATATACTCAGACATTCCCTCACCTCCCAATTCTATCTCAAAATTTTATGAGAACATGAGAAGAACAACATCCCTGGTTACCTGTCGGAGTGGTCACCGTACATTCTTTATATGGCAGCTGATTCAATCCTTCTTCCACAACCAGTCTGATCTAAAGAGTCAAAGGAAGAATAATTTGAAAATTTGCTAAAATCTTCTGCTAGCTTAATCCCAGGGGCAGAACATAGACAACACGTCACTTATAACCAGGCAAGGATTTAGGTATGGAAGTAGGAAGGTGGCTCCTATCATGTATTAGAGTGAGAGATCCAAATGCTAGCTGCTTGCTGGAAGTTATCCAACCTTGGTTAGGCATATGAATGCCACCAAAATCATCCACATAATGGCAGTGGGGTGATGTGTTGTGATAGCTGAGTATGGGGGTCTAATGTTTCTCCCTGCTGTTCCTGGTTCCCAATCAATAACAAAATATGAAGAAAATGTGCATTACAGACTTAGCACTACGTTTATTGTATTAGGCTCTGGAGACTAATGGATATACCCTAACTGTTTTGGCTCAGCTCAAGTATGATGTCAAATTCTCATTCAGTTAATCCAGGCTATATATGATAGATGCAAAACTACAGCAAGTGAAGAGAGTCATGGCAGACACCTTTGGGATATACTTCTGGTTACTATGCAAACAGTGCCCACTGAGAACTTCTCTGACATGTTTGGTACTTCTGATATTAAGTTGGATTCTACTTAACAAAGATTTGCCATAATGCAAATAAAGCCAGAAGCTTCCAATAAGAAAAGAAATAAATGGATTTAGTTGAATCAATTTTCTAAACTTGAAGTTTGATCCAATAGAATACATTGCGGTTTCCTAGCTAAAGAAAAGGTTTCCAACGATCTTAAATGTATGGTACAGAGGTAAGAATCTAGAACTACTAGAAACAGCCTCCAAAACCCAGTTAGGGTATATCCATTAGTCTCCAGAGCCTAATACAATAAACGTAGTGCTAAGTCTGTAATGCATATTTTCTTCATATTTTATTATTAATTGGGAACCAGGAACATCAGGGAGAAACATCAGACCCCCA
>JAGFMF010011480.1:251110-277866 GCA_019455555.1 Galemys pyrenaicus | reverse complement strand
GGAGGGAAGAAGGAAGGGAGGGAGGGAGGGAGGGAGGGAGGGAGGGAGGGAGGGAGGACCATTTTTTACCAGTGAACACCAAGGCCTCTGTTTTCTCCACAGCAGCCCCTGACACAGACTCTTTCCTCATTGAACCTGTTCTCTGCTTTGATAACAGGATAAAGATCTAGCTGCCATTCTAGGAATGATAACTACATTTGTCTTGATGCAATTCAGTGTTGTGCCCTTGGATACTTTAATACTTGTAAATAGAAGTGGCTGCTGAATAAAGAATATTTAAAACCAAAAGAACAGGAGTTGTCTAGTCTCTTTTGGAATAAAGATTTCCCACAGGGAAAATCTAAGTAAAAAATGCCATGCCTTATTTATGCCCTACCCCCAGGTTCCCTTTAATAATCCATCTTCAACTATCTGATGAAACCTGGGAGGTTAATAAGCCATTTCCTTTTCTTACCCAACTAAATACTGACAGCAGGGACCATGTCTCTAGTCCTTACAGCTATTTCCTCTAGCACAGTGCCTGACTCACATGAGTTTAGTATATGTTACAGAAACCGTGCCAGCCTCATTCAAAACACTGAGCGCAAGTAGATACAAACACAAGAAGGCAACACAATGACAACCCAATCTGGCCTGCCATCCTCTCCAGATTACACTAGCTAAATAGAGTTTGGCTTGGTCAATCCTTACCAGAAGTCCCTAACAACAGCGTAAACTGTTCAATTTGGTATTTTACATGCAAGGATGGGATAGAAAAGAAAAGGCAAAATAAATACACCTCCTCCTACCCATGTAAACTGCAAGAGAGGTACTAGTCTTTGTGTACTAAGTGAATACTGCTACCACATCTTTGGTTGTCTTTAATGGACTTCACTTCAATGTCCTATGATCAAGCATTTAAGGGTTGCTCAGGATTAAGTTACCAAAGTCCATTTGAGAGCTCGTGGTTGAGTTCCCGGGGCAATGCTTTGAGGTGACAGGGATTGAAACAGGGTTTTAATGCAACAGCAGAAACAACACTTGAGAACTAAGAAAGAGGGTGGTTACTTAGTCAATCTCTCTTCCCCTACCCCAAACCCACCATCCAGAATACTAAGGAATAAGAGTTATTTATCCTACTATGCGTATATCACTAGGAAAAATGCAATGGAAATGGAAAGCCTCTACCTACCAAACGATCCGCAGAAAACATGAAGTCCCCTCTACTGGCTGTCCTAAAAAAAGAATAGTAAAAGTTTTAGTATTGATTAGAGCCTTAAGGTAAAATATGTCTTAATACACAAAGTTACACTGATATTAAGGCATACTACACAGGTTTAAATGTTGACATGTACAGACTATTACTGAGACTAGATTTTTACAATATAAAATGTATTATTGAACACACTTATTTGAAATAAACATTAGACATAGGAATGAAAAGATCAGGCAGTCTACTGATGAGCTGCCCAAGTATGTATTACTTAACCAGGAGACGAAGGAAACAATTCCTGGAAGATGTCAGCAAACCCACAGCTCAAGTTAAGACAAAACTTTCCAAGGGGAAAACCTGGTTCTCTTCCTCCCTCCCCCACCCATATGATCTAAAACTCATATTACCAAGATAAGTAACCCATCTATTTGTCTCTAGTTCTTTTTGGATTTAGAATGGTACAAACAAGTGTTCTATATTTGCAACTACTTTCAATAACATGTAACCTAATTTCCAAGACCTCTCTCTCAAATTATTGATAATTTGCTTCTTTTGCTGTTTTTTTCAACTAAACAATTTACTTCCTAGATCTCTCTGCCATTTCCCTATACATTTCTTTTCTACCTAATACTTTCATATCCTAAGGAACCCAAGCAATAATAATCCAAGGTTGCACTTACCCAAAAGCTGTTAGCTAGCCAAAAAGGGAATGTTAAAAGGCTGACATTTTTTCTGTATGTAAAAATCTAGCATTGTGCTTCCTTCTCCCATATTGTTAAGTGATTTGAATAACAGATTGATTTAAAATTTATGTACTTAGGGCTTCCCTGGTGGCACAGGGATTAAATGCTCAGCACTATCAAGATATTGCCAGCCACTGCTGCATGAGTTCCTGACTTAAGCAGACCTCTCCTGTCTTGCCTACTGCTCCTCTCAACAGTGGATTTCAGTAGATGGTCCATTCTGCTCTCAACTGTCTATGGTGAATTCTCTCAATTCCTGTACCCCAGTTCTTGGATGCATAAATAAATAAAAATAAATCTTTAAGAAAAAGAAAATTTATGTACTTAAAAACCTCCAACTGCCAGGGCCTCCCTGGTGGTGCAATGGGTTAAGCAATGCACTATGAAGCAGACAGCATCCCTGCTGCTGGCCAGGGGAGGTGACCCACATGGCCTGGCAGACCTCTCCTGCCTTGCCCGCTGCTCCTCTCAGGAGTTGTGTTTCAGTTAATCTGCCTGTTCTCTTCCCTGCTATGTCTCTCGTGAATCCTCTCACCGCCCCCACACCTCTAGCCTGTACCCAGTGCTTGTATGCATAAATAAATAAATCTTAAAAAAAAAAAACCCTCCAACTGCCTAGCCATAACATTCCCAAAATAAACCCTAATACAGCATCTTATGACATATGTAGGCACATATTATCTCAGTATACCATTAATCATGACTCTTCTTTTTTTCCAAGCTACATTTACTCTTTTACAAGGAAAAGCAATGAAATACCCAAGAGCCAAATAGCATTAATTTTCTTAGAGTAAACAAAATTCTATCATATTATAGATATTAATCTCTAAAATGTGGACCTTAGTTGAGCAACAGTGAGAACACAGGTCTGTGTTTTTCTATGTATAAATATTCCCTAAATTCAGAAAGCTCTATCCACATACACTCACATACACAGAGAGCCCATTTAAAACAGGCTCTGTTTTATGTACTGTGGTTTTCAAATAAAATTACACCATTACAGTAGCACCTTTCATTTCTGAAATTAACCTTTACAACATGCTTGTCCAGGAAGTAAAAGACAGTGAACTACAAAAAATACTAACGCCTACTTCCCTGTTTGCTAGACCTATACAAACTTGTCTAAGAAGCCAGGAGACAGTTTTCCAAGAGGAAAGAAAGAACTCCAGATTTATCTTACAGAAATATCCAATAATATATCTTGGGAACATATGTGAAATCTTTGTTTTTGATTTCTAAATAGTTACTTGTAAACTTATTACATAAAAAAGTTATATTAGGCTAAGTGATCAGGGTTGCCCAAATCTGTTATTTTTACTATGGACATTTTAACAGCTTTTACATATCCTGAACTGGTAACTTCTGCTTAATAAGCATCTTCTCTACATTCCAGAAAAGCTACACACTGTGATAGCTGTGTGTAGTAACTTTCAACTCTTGATAGCTATTTGACTTCCAATTAAAGCATTAAAATAAAGATCCTCCAAGTCATTCCCCTACAATCTAATGACTAACTTATTACCTGCTGTTTTAAATGGATTGTAGACCCAAGCTGTTTACTTTAAATCAATTTAGAAATTGAAGTACAGCTAAAATGCAACAACTTGATTGCATTTTTAAAAACCCATAGTGGCCTTCAATATCCACATTAACACTGTTACTACTAGGGCTTCATAACGCAGACACTTACTTGTTGGATCAATCAAGTCATACATAATCTCTGAACCACATTAGGCTCAACACTGGACTATAATATTTGCTAATAAAAATGTTTTAATAGAAACCTGAACCTAGGTTTTAGTCACCCTATCATTTTGTTTCAAATGTTAACTCGATTCACTTTTGCCCCCAAACCATTCCTTTTTAAAAAATTCTCCTATGAAAGCAAAGTTTGAAAGATATTTTTTTGAGATAATACTTATTTTATTTATCTAGAATTTATTTATTCTATTTTTACCTTTAATTTATATATATTTGACATCAATTGTAATCCCCATGTATTCCCCATTTCCATATCATCAGTGCACCATCACCTCAGTCCCCTGTGCTCCCATCTGCCCTCAACCCTCCCCCTCCCCCCTCCCCACCAAGTGTCCCCAATTTGTCCTTGTCTTTTCATTTTTGGTTTTTGTGTCTTTATTGTTATTATGATTATTATTGTTCTTATTCCTTTCCTTGACCCTTATTTGGTTCCCTTATATTCCTCCTAGGGGAGGAACCATCTGGTATTTTTCTTTGGCCTTCTGACTTATTTCGCTGAGCATAATCCCTTCCAGTTCCATCCATGTTCCTATGAATGCGTCTAGTTTTTCTTTCTTGATTGCTGAATAGTATTCCATCGTGTATATGTACCACAGTTTCCCGATCTACTCATCTGTTTCTGGGCATTTAGGTTGTTTCCAGTTCTTACCTATTGTAAAGAGTGCTGCTATAAACATAGGGGTGCAAGACATTTTAATCATCTGTTTGATAACACTCCTGAATAAAATCATATGCAAAACTACCACGAAGCAACAAGCACACTGACACAACATAGAATATTCTAAAATATATTAAATATTTAAACAGTGATACCCAGGCACTCAAAATTCAGAGAATGAAAATCTAATTAATACTAGGCTGAGTGTCTTTAAATTGTACAAACCTCAGAAAAGATGTACAGTGCAGACTTAACCAGATCCAAGAATACCTTTCTTGACATTTCCCTCAATAAATGTGTAATGCATCCATAGTAATAAATGGAAGCTAAAGGCAGTCATTTTAAAGAGATATTCACTTGAAAAAAAAATGAAAATCACATCGAAAGTAAAATCCTCTTTTTAATATGTACTCAGTGAACCTGAGTCTTCTCTTTTAAGACTATAAAGAACTAAAATTTCTAGAGAGGCTGCAGCAATTTATGAATACTTAAAAACATGCATATCTCATCTCAGACCCAAACCAAGATGAAACCATTTGAATCTCAACAACCATTCTTTCAAAAGTTTAGTAAGTACTTATTCACAAGCTATTGGACTATGAAAGAACGTTTTCATAATATTTAAAAATTAAGACTTCAAGTAGAGATCCTCTCTCCTCTTCTTACTAGGTCTCATTACTACTACTAGTACTACTAGATAGAGTCTCTAGGGGGGTTATCTCCTGGGACAATTAAAACTTCAGTTTCTACAGCAGAAATTGCCATTTGGTCACTCTCTACTACTTCTCTCTATTCAAAATAAACTTGACAACCTCTTTTTCTTTTTTTTAAATAACACACATAGAGATAGTCAAAGTATACAAAGATTTATTTATAAAGCTTTTCTAAAAAGGTCCATAAGTCATAGCAGGCACCTATATTATATCAATACATATATTACTACCTTTTCCCTACAGATCACCATTTATTAAAAGCTTCTGTGGTGTCACATATTAGGCGGTTTGGGTACATTATCTCATCTAATCCTCACATAGTCAAAGAGGTGGATTGTATTACTAGGACCACTTCAGTGATGAAAATAGTGAGGATCACAGAGGTGAAGAATTTCAAGGTTCTTCCCAGTCTGAAGCTCTCTAATTCCACATCCCTGAGTAAAGTCATTAGTTTTATTTCGCTCTAATAAGGGAATGCCTACTGAAAAGAAACCAGTTTTTAGATATATTTTAATGATACTTCTCTCTCTGTGAATCAGATTGGCATATATATACAATATGTACAATGAAAAAAGAAACTGGCAGACAAATAAACATTATTAAAATGTTTCTGAAGAGAGAGAAGCATTATTATAACATGTCTTGTACAGAGTATGTACTAAGGTTAACACATACAAGAACACACCCTTTCCAAAATGATATCCAAACATCTGGCTCATAAACTAACAGAATTTGTTTCAAACCCCAGTAGCACTTAGTGAGTCATAATTTCAAAATTGAGGATTACATACAAAAATTATTTCCAGCATTTGAGGTGGGAGAACTTACAATAGGGCATAGGATTTTCAGATGTAGCAAATAGGAATACAGTATGCCTACTGAAATTTGTATTTCAGAAGTATATCCAACAACGTATTTAGGATATACTTACACCAAAAAAGGTTTTCATTATATATTTATCTGAATTCAAATTTAACTGGGTGTCCCATATTTTATTTGGCAAACAAAGGTCAAAAGAAATAATAAAAATGGGATCAAATTCATGTCTAATATACCTGTTTGTTTTTCGTTTTTAAGCAACAGGTTAAAGGGAAGTAAAACATTTAAGTTTTTTTCTGATAGGAGCTAAGGATTACAACTCCTAGCAGATCATGAACCTGACTTCCTGAGTAGGAGACCACTAGGAACTAGGAGCAGAATCAAGTGGCCACAGTTAGCTTGTAAGTGAACATGTGTGTGCTCCTATCGCTTGCTTTTTCAGCTCTGACTTACACCCTGGTACTGTTGGAGGAAGAGACATATGGAGGAGAGACATGCAGAGACACTTGGAAGAGATACTTGGAAAAGAAACAAATGGGCGTGAGACATGGGGAGGCTGTTCCTGATTCCTGGCAGAGACACTGGCTGCCATTATCTTAATGTGGTATATTTTGAATTTTAAGTATCTCCTGTCCCAGCTCTCTGAGACCAGCCCATCTTCTTTCATGTGGTCCCCTGGCATTCGCCCATGAGGGGATGAGTCATTTTTGGAGTTTTATTGGGAAACTATTATTTGAAATGCCTCTCTCTCTCTCTCTCTCTCTCTCTCTCTCTCTCTCTCTCTCTCTCTCTCTCTCTCTCTCTCTNTCCCTCTCTCTCTCTCTCTCTCTCTCTCTCTCTCTCTCTCTCTCTCTCTCTCTCTCTCTCTCTCTCATTTGAAATGCCTCTCTCTCTCTCCCCCCCCCAACACCAATTCTTTAAAAAACCTATCAACTAAGCAACTGCTTCCTTTGTCTTTGTGTGCATAAATGACTGAATCTGTTTTAGAGCACATACCCCCAAACAGTTTGAAGTCTTGGGTACCCTTCAGTTGTGTGCCAACAGCACCTTCTTAAAAAGCTCATAAAATAGAATATCAATTATTTACCTCAGAGCGAGTTCAATGTTAATTCAAAATCTAATAGTAAAAGAAGAATAATTTCCCTTAGAACCCAGACCCCAGTCACTCATTTTATTTAATTATGACTTCAGTATTAAGTTCCCATGTGCCAGGTCCTATGCCAGACCAGATTTTCTTTGACTATTTCCAATAGATACCATGTACTTGTGTGTCTGTGTGTGTTGCATGTAACTTAAAGAGGAAACTTTCTCCTTCTTAATCTAAAGGTCAGTTACAAAATTCACATGGAAAATAAAAAACATATCCATGTTTTAAACAAATTTCAGGTCAAAGTTTTTTTATGTGGCAGACATTTTTTTGACTTTGTACAATTTGGATTCCATAGGTAATGGTTAGCACTCTGGACTCTGATTTTGTACAATTTGAAGGGAAAATTTCCAAGATCCCTCCAATCTCAGGGTGACATGAAGTCAGGCTCTCTAGACTGATTCGGCTTAGTGTGTGGACTCCCTGAGTCAGCATGTTTTCCAAATCTGAAGCTCCCCAAAATCACCAGCCAAGGGAGAACACCATTCTCCCATTGGCCCTGTCTGAGAATAGCAGAGTCATCGTTGGTGCTTGTAAAGCTACAGGTGCTCAGGTTCCACCCAGGACTCAAACAACCTCTAAGAAAGAGGCCCCAAAACTTGTATTTAAACAAACAAAAAGGTTTCCTTAAGCAATTCAGATGTACATCTTCAATTAAGAACATTAAATTACCTAGTCGGATGACTCAAATTACAATAGGTTGCACTCACATTAGGGATACACAGGATGTTCATCCACCTGAGACTGTCTCCCTTCCAGGTGAGTAAAAAGAGTCACCAACTGAATACTCTTTTTCAGTGATTTTCACACACCTCGAGACTCTAAATTGTTCAACTTTCATCCAAACTGCTTGCTAAAGTCATCCAAACTGCATGGCAAAGCAGGAAACATCAAGGAGCTCATGAAACAGCATTAACTTTTCAGGAAACAAAAGGAAACAAAAAACTGGGGAAAAGAGATGATCTCTTAAATATACTGCCTAAAATATAAGGCTATGAACGATGTTCAAGGGAAAAGTGCATTACACTAAGATTTTGCTGGGTTTAATATTTAGAGCAATCAGGAAGAGAAGAATGTGTGGTTAAAACCATTGTAACAACGAACAGTGGAAATGAAGGAGTCATTTCTTGTGTCACATTCACCTGTGACCAATGTGTGACTGAGTAAATTATCTGATCACTTGGTATTTTAGTTTAGTCCACTCTCAGAGAGAAAAGAGTTTCCACAAAATTCAATAACACAACAACCAACATACTATGTTGCAAATACTGCACATTATTTGAAGACATTTTCAATCAGTCCAAACAATGTGCTCAATCTTTCCTGCTTTATATATTCATAATATGCAGTCCTGTTGGCTCAACCCATTTCCCATGCCAAAGTCAATTCAAAAAGCAAACCCTTACAAGATACATACTAAGGCCCAGGAATAATAAAAGGTGTAAAATTCACTCCAATGCCCTTATCACACAGCTCCATAGTGCTCATATATGTCATATCAAAATACAGAAGAGCATAAGCCCCAAGGAAGACAGGACAACATAACTGATGGCGAATTCCATACCTAGACCTACATAAATATAGCTCTTCTTACACAGGCACCCTTACCATTAATGCTCTCAAGGGGATGAAACAGGTCTTGTTTGTATGAGTTGATAACAATTTTTAAAGATGAAGTTAGAGGCCTCTGTTAATAGATAACAAAAGCAAAAGCAAGACCCCATATCTAGGCTAAATAAGCATCAATTATCTATCAAAAATTGCGTGGAATTTTCTATATTATATCAGAGCACAATAAAAATTACCTGGGATCTATTATTGTTGCTTTCTAAAACAAGAATGTGAGTTGTATTTACACTTCAATTCCTGTTACTAAAAGTTCAAGAAACCAGTATTTATGGATACAATCAGAACCATGCATAAATCCCAACATAAAACCTTGAAATGCCTTTAATATGCACAGCTCTTCACAGTTTATAACAAATGTTTACAGAGCTCTGTGAGATATTACCAATATTCTCATTTTATAAATTATCAAGTTGAAACACAGAGATACTAAACATCTTGCCCCAGCTTACTCTGGATCCTGTTGTTTTGTTACAAACTGAGAAAGAAAAAAAAATTCACATACACTCAGGCTTAGTATACAATCCAGGATTTTCTGAGTAAATGCAGTTAAATCAGGTATTGTCACATCTTTTATGACTACTCCCTTTTTCATTTAGCATAATGTTTTCAAAGTTCATCCATTTTGTATCAATACACCATTCCTCCTTAGCTGAGTGATATTCCACTGTACACATATACCACATTTTGTTTACCTATTCCCCAGGAAATAGACATTTGGGTGGATTCCACTTTGGCTAACTAATCAAAGCTGTATGTTAAGATTGTGCAGTAATGTACAGGTGCATATGGAGGAGAGGAAAAACTGGAGGAAGGGAAACAAATTAGGTGGCTATTACAATAGTATGAAGGAAAAATTACTAGCGTCTAATTTAGGGACTAGCAACCTGACTCAGCAGCAATTTTAAAAAATCAAAGCACCCACTGAAAAATGGGTGTTTTTACACAGAGTAGAAACTAATTTAAAGTGCGGTGGACAAAGAAACCCATTGTGTGGTCAGTCGGAGCTGAACCAGGAAAAGACCCTTGCCTTAGAAGTCACTATACTACAACCCGCAGGGCTGTGGTGATGGGCTGCTTAATGCTTAGGGAAATATTTCTGTTCCTTCAGAGGATGCTGTAACATCAGTTCCCAGCAAACACTGGTGGATCCTTTTAGTTGACAACACAAAAAGGGCAACTACTCAGAAATATTACCAATAATTTTGTGATTAACTACCCGGACCTATACTTCCTGGAGCACCCTGAACCTGAGAATTAAGAAACTCTCCCTACTCCTGCATGTTCCCACGTCCTTTCTTTCCTACATAATCTCCCCTCAACTGCCTCTCTGAGAGGCAGCCATTTCTGAGCGCTATCTCTGCTGTTCTCCTGACATGCCACCACTTGCTCATAAAGCTTGTGGAAACAACCTCGTGGTTCAGTCTCACTTTCTGAGTTCAAGCCCAAGCTTCTGTAACAGCTGTAGTTCCTCATGGTACGTCTTTCCTTTGAGAAAGCCCATCTACAACACAGGTTTAGAAATCTCAAAATAGCATTTCAAAATGAAGTTTTATCTGCATTGGCTTGTGGGATTACTAGGAAAACCAATGGTTCTTTTAGGTTCCCTTGACTCCATTAACTATACCAGAAACATTTGATGTTCTATTAAGTTTACAGTAAAGCAGGAGTAATAAACTATAATAATAAACTATAATTTATTATAGTCATAGGAGTTGAATTATAAGGTTTCATGTGACCAAGTAAACCTAAACTCTGAGGCTAAAAGACCGTAGACAAAATTACATATTTGTAACAGCAAACGCTAAAGGATCAGAAGTCACCATTTCTTTGAAATTGCTTTATTCCTATTTGTGAGCCTCAGCATAACCTTGGGTAGTAACCATTTCAGAGTTACAGATTTACCACGTGGCCAGACACCTGGCAGATGGCACAGGCGCTTTTACCTTTTGGGGAAGGCTGCGTGTCTGTGTCACCCGGAAAAGACAAAGAGGAAGTCGGAGGCGATCTAAAAGGTCTCCTCCCTACACAAAGCAATATTAAATGTGGACTAAAGAAGAGAGTTGGCGCCCCGTGTCACGTGACACTCTCATTTAAAAATAATTGAAAAACATTCCATCTTCATTCACCAAGTTTCCCAAAACCAAGAACTCCATCCCTGTAACCCTTTTACGTCCAAACCCCGCCCACCTGCAGAGAGACCCTCCACCTCCCTTTCCCCTTCCTCTCGGCTCACTTGTCCCGGATGATGGTCTGCAGCTCTCGGATCTGATCATTCATAGGGAGCAATTTAAGCTGAGCCCCGATCTGCAAGGAGACGTCGCAGTCCCCTGGGAGGGAGTCGCTGGCTGGTGCGTCATCGTTGCCACTGTCGCCGCTGTTATCTGAGTTGAGGATGGCACCGCCAGAGGCTTGAGGGTCCCGCTCAGCCTGTGCCGGAGAATGGGCGTGCCCTGTGAGGAAATTCAGTTTAGCCGCGGAGGCGCTGTTTGCCCCGACATGGTCTGGAATCAGGTCGCCGGGTCGTGGCAGCTCGGAGCTTGGGGTAGAGACTGAGTTTACTTGCTGGTTGTGACAGGGCATGGAGTCCGAACACCGTAACTCCGTGGCCATACACCGGGCCCGGGTTGTCCCCGAACTACCGAACCCTAAAGATAAAGGAGAGTAGGGGCCTTTTCTCACGTGTTCTCCTGGTTGGCTCCACTTCCTCCAGATCTCTAACCCCAGCTGCCCTCTCACCCCCTAGGCCTCCGCGGGTTCCCTTTTGCAAGCCACGTCCCAGCCCCGCCCAGGCCAGACGTTCTGCCTGCCCGAACACTCGATTGGCTTCTCTGCCTGCCACTCAGCTGCAGCTCACTACTCGTTAACCCTTTGAGTCATTCCTGTTATGTGGGTTCCCCCACCTAGAGAGGCAGGGGATGTGGGCTGCAGGGTCTCCGGGAGCATCTAGGGATTCTGCATACAGAGCTTTGGGTGAGTGGTAGAGGCAGGAAACACTAGGGTTGGGGAGGAATGAAATGCTGGCACATACAAACACCGTGCTTGAAAGCTTGAAAGACTTTGTATCTTGGCGGAGAGACTACTTTGGTAACAGTATCTTCCTTGAGCTAGTCTGAGTAACCGAAAGAGGAAGTTAAAAAATTCCTAGCAAGCTACTAAGAGCCTGCTCTCTGCTAAACTGTTGTACAAACAACTTTCCCAAGTGAATTTGACTGCTGGAGCTTTCTTTATTGGTTGGGCTGTGCACTTTACGGTTATCATGGGGAATTTGACAGCATTTCAGATCCTCAGCCTCTTGGTTTCTTTTAAATACTTGGAAAGACGCTTTTTGTTTGTTTGATTTTAGTGTTGCAGACACTATAAAGATTTGAGACAAGAGTGTCGTTAGGGCAGTACTTTTCAACAACGGTCTGTATCAGAACAATTGCAGAGCTTGTTAAAATGCAGCTTCCTATGGCCTACCTTTGATGTTCTGATTCAGTAGCGCTGAGTTGGGATCTAGGACTCTTATTTTTAACAAATAACCCAACAATTTTGTTTTTTTTTTTTTAAAAAAGCTCTTTTTGAGAATAGTGGCTTACTGACTTTTTTTTACTACAACCTTAAAACCAGAAATTTGCTCATTTTGCCCAAAACTTATTGAGCAACATCTAGCAGGCCCTTTCCCCTTCTCTGGACTTGATTTTTCCCATTTATAAGTGAGATGCATTAATTACTTGACCACTAAATGTTTTTTTCAATTGTGACATTCTGTAGTTCTATTTTGCCTTCCAAAAATCCAGGTCTTAAGTTAAAATTCCTTGCTCCACGCAGGCACATAACCAACACAAACAGAGATTCAGAGGAATGTGATTAGTAGGTAACAGGAAATATTCAGGCCTTTAGTAGGATATGAGTTTTGATTTGGCTTGTTTTCCATTTTTTGGTTTTGTTTGTTGTTTTGGTTTTGGTATTAATGGTATTTTTCTCCTTTTTTCCTCTCCCATTTTCTCTGCTTTGTGTTTGGCCCTCTAGGTTAGGAAACTGTTAGCTGTAATTACAGAAAATTCAATTGGATGATAAGAATTGCAGGCTAAAATTGTAGGTAATCCTATTCACTTTTAAAAGACTATGTATCACCTACCAAAGAATGCAATTCAAAGCATCTCTGAGTTTAAAGGGTGAATCTGCTAGCTTGTAGTGGGCAGGAACAATTAAATGGCTATTTTGCCAAAGAATACTCTAAAGGAAATACTATTGCATCATTATCAGTAATGCAGTAATGGATTTAAAATGGTATTGTGGGCCCGCCCTGGTGGTGCAGTGGGTTAAGCAACACACTATGAAGCAAACTGTAGCCACTGCAGCACGAGTTCGATCCCTGCCGCCAGCCAGGATGGGGACCCACATGGCGTGGCAGACCTCTCCTGCTGTGCCCACTGCTCCCCTCAGCAGTGTGTTTCTGTCAATCTGCCTATTCTGCATCCTGCTCTGTCTGGTGGATTCTCTCACCACCCCCACACCTCTGGCCTGTACCCCAGTGCTTGTATGCATAAATAAATAAATCTTTAAAAAAAATAAGAAAGTACTGGGCTCTTAAAATAGAGAATTACTTTAAAAAAAATAAAATGGTATTGTGTTTTTGTGTCCTTTGGGTAGATCCCTAGGAGTGGGATTGCTGGGTTGTTATATGCTAGCTCTATGTTTAGTAGACTGAGGAACCTCCATATGGCCTTCCATAGTGATTGGATTAACTTGCATTCCCACCAGCAGTGTACTAGGGTTCCTTTTTCTCCACATTCTCACCAGCATTTGTTGTTGGTTTTTTTGATGTGTGCCATTCTGTTGAGCATTTTTTCATATGCCTGTTGGCCATTTGTAAATGATGTCAAATACAATTAAATCTAATAAATTAAAAAAATAAGATACTGAAACAAAAAAAATAAAATGGTATTGTGATACATCCCATACAGTGCCTTTGTTCTCAGTGCCACAGAAAATGAATTCGAATAGTGCAGCTGCCAGTGTGTTTTGTGTTTTCACCCTTGATAGGAAATGTTAATTAATACACTTATCTATATTAACCAGTAATTATTAACAAATGTATTTTCTAGTCATTTTAATTATTTAATGGTTAATCATGAAAACCCTTAATTTGTTATTTTGAAAGAATGAATGGAAGTATTTATTTTTTAAAAATCATCAATTATAATCACTTATTTTTCTTTTTTTCAAACTGATTTGGTACACTGTACATGATTCCTAGATACAGGATTACACTTCTTCAGATATAACTCACTGCACCACACCTACCACTAATGCCCTCATAGTCCTCTACCACAGTCCATTGGGCTCCCTTTACACCCTGTTCTCAATTTTCCCCTTCTTGCTTTGGTGGCCCCAATTCTCTAGTTAGTCTTGTAAGGTTTGCAATTGATTTGCTTTTGTCTGACCCTTTGTTTTGTTTCTCAATATTCCATTATAAGTGACACCATCCTGGATTTATCTTGCTTAGCATTAGCACCTTCAGTTTCATCTATGTTGTTGCAAATGGCAAGAGTTCATCATTACATTTTTAAAAATTTGGATGTTACATTATAACATCATATAATTTTAGGTGTATTAAAAATAGACATGAAAACACCTCAAATTTAATGGTGTATAATTTATAAGGCACTTCTGTACATTCATTTCAATCTTAAAACAAATTTTGAGGATTACCATCCCCTGTAAACAAATGATAACTATTATTCTTTTTCTTAAAGTGACTTGTTCAAGGTCACACATCCACAAATGAGTGAAGCAAGGACAAAAATTCGAGTCCTTTGAATTTAAATCCAGTCTTTACTCATGCCTACAGATTCATGAAGTCATTTAATTAACAAGTACTGACTGAGCTCTTACTTTTTGCCAGGCATGTTGCTAGGTGCTAGACCATATGCAAAGAAAATGAATCAAGTTTTTTACGTTCTCCATGATTGTAGAGATCATGAATACAAGAATAGTATTGATCTTTGAAAATCAAGGGATAATGGTAGACAGCATGGAAACCTACACCACAGATACTAGCAATTCATAGAACTGACAAATCTGTACTTAGTTCTCTTGCTTCCTACTTTTTGATGGAGGTTCAATGTCAGCTAAACAAAAAGCTGGAAGATCCTCCTCTAATAACCGAGAGGACTATAAACTTCACTTGAGGTTTTAAGCTCTAAATTTCAGATGATCCCTAAAAATTATGGGAAGCAAAAAACCAATTGAATTTACTGAGAAATCCTTCACGTGCATTTACATAGTGCCTTTACAAAACATTTTAATATAGGTTATCTCATTCAACATTATGGGATTGATAATAATGTTATGTATGCTTAAGACTTGTTAAGAGGACCGATTTCATGTTAAATGTTCTTATCCCAATAAGATTTTTGAAAAAGATCTAAGGTGTTATGGTTTCTGTCTTATGATGGCTGGTCAATCCTTCTCACTTCTTCCTGCCTAAAGCACAACAAAACAAAAAACACATTCAGAACCAAGGTGAAAGAGAGTACAATTCTGCCGAATCCTGCTACAGAGTTAATAGTACAAAGAGTGAGTGAGTAAAGGAGTAAGTGAAATAAACCATTTGAACATGGTGTGAGGGGAATGGGAGAGGACAAAATCTAAATGAAGGAAAATGTCAGAAGCACCTGGTATACAACTCCAAAGGGCAGCCCACTTCTTTTAACAGCAACATATGAGTATACAAAGTACCAACACGCTCACTTCAATTTGAAACCTCACTTCAACAATTTGAAACCTCTGTAAGGTTATTCTAGCCTTAGAGCTCCTCATGGAGTTGGCTGTGTTCTCTGTTGCAACTTCTTCCTGTGAACATTCCCTAGTAAACTTTCAAAAGACATCTAACCTATGACAGAAAGAAATATAATTCCTAATAACCCCCACTATCAAAATATTTGTATGACTCTGATGATTCAAACTTTCAAAAAAGTCAAAAGGAAAGAGCCAATGCTCCAGTTGATTAAGCTCCCTACTTTACAAATTACAGTATCAGACCTAGTTATCAGTGAATTGAATTGACAAGATTAATTAAATGTGTTCTCACTTTGATTTGTTAAATGGAATTTAGAAGACTATGAGTTAATATGCACCTGATTGCACAAATCCCAACACATTCCTTAATTATTGCTAAAATGAAATACTCTTACCATCTATTATATTGCATTTGGCTTCTGTTACAATGTATCTGTTGCTCCTAGAGGTTCTATGCAACCAGAGCACCCTACAAGAAAAAATCCAGCATCTACTATGAAAGAGCATCAGAGTAGGAGACAAGAAGCAAGCATTTTATTTTTTCCCCATCTTCTATTTATGGGAACTAGAGCAAGTTTTTCCCCTTCTCTGGGTTTCAGTTTCTTCATTCATTAAATATAGAAATAGGGCCTCTGGGTCCCTTGCAAATCTCACATTTTGTTTTATTAATAAGATAGTTACACAGTGGCATATATGCAGAAGATCCCTGAATGTGATATTGAGTTCTGATCAAAGTAATGAATGTAGCTGAACTATGACTAACTCCAGGCATGTTATTTTCTAAACACCACCCTGAACATTCTAATCCTTTTCCCCTTAATCTCATGTATATATGCATGCAAAGTCATGTGACACCACAGTTGGCAGAATATGGAAAGAATTGGAAATCTACCAATTTGTCTAAATGTGGTAAGAGGGCTCTGTGCCCATGGACATTGGAAAGCACTCTCATGACTCATGTTAAGTAATTTACAGGTTAAATAATGGTTACATGTTAAGTAATTTACAGGTTAAATACCTAATGATTTGACAATATTATGAGGGTGGGGGAAATGGTACTAAACCCTTAGTCATTTTGGGTTGCTATAACAAAATACCTTAGATTGGGTATCTTAAAAAATAGAAATTTATTTCTACAGTCAGGAAGCTGGAAGTCAAATCAGGGTATTAGTATGGCTGAGGTCTGGTGAGAGACCTCTTTCTAGTATGCAGATGTCTGCCTTCTTGCTGTGTCCTCAAATGGGAGAGAAAGATCATCTCTCTCGTGTCTCTTCATAAGAACGTACTAATCTCATTTATGTAGGCTCTGTCCTCATGATCTAATTACTTTTCAAAAATCCCACCTCCGAATGCCATCACACCAAGGATTAAAACTTCAGCATATGAATTTTGGAGAGAAATGTTCAGTCTGTAACAATACCCAAAGCTGACTAGTGACCAGAATGTAAAGGTGTCAAGTCTTTTTTTTTAAAGATTTATTTACTTGTGCATATAAGAGCTGGAGCATACGCCAGAGTCGTGGGAGGTGAAAGGACTCTTCAGAGACAAAGTAGGGAGCAGAACAGGCAGAGCTACTGAACCACACTGCTGAGGGGAGCAGCGGGCAAGGCAGGAGTGGTCCGCTGCGCCATGTGTATCCCCTCCCAGGCCAGGGAATCGAACTTGCTTTGCTGTGCCATGGATGCTTCACAGTGTGGTGCCCAACCCGCTGTGCCACCAGGGAGGCCCAAGGTGGCAAGTCTTTACTCATTTTCCTACGTCAGAAACTGCCCTATGTGCCCTCGCTTCATTGAAATTTGATTGAGGAAGATGGAGATAATGGCTATAGAGGAGGTTCCCTGCTTTGCTCTCAAGAGGATAATCTAAAAATAGACTTAGGCACCCTGGACCCAGAGAATCCCATGACTTTGAGTGAAGCTAGAGCATCTCTTGGACATCTGAGAGTAATGCTAACAGTGCCAGAAGGGAAACTGAAGGAACTGAACACCATACAACAGAAGGTAGATGGAGAGTTGCACCTAGAGACCACTACATGGATCAGAGTTGGCACTGCAAATACATGCTCCCATGTTTAGCTGGGGACCCTGAGAAAGGGAGAGTTGATTATTATGGAGGCGAGCCAGGCAGGCCATATCTCCAGTGAGGAAGACAGGGTGCAGAACTATGGTCGATTTTCCCTATTCCTTTGTGACTCAAA
Organism: Galemys pyrenaicus; assembly: GCA_019455555.1. Taxonomy (NCBI): domain Eukaryota; kingdom Metazoa; phylum Chordata; class Mammalia; order Eulipotyphla; family Talpidae; genus Galemys; species Galemys pyrenaicus. The sequence goes on along the minus strand of JAGFMF010011480.1, from coordinate 260,221 downwards.
TTGATTCTATGAAGTGACATTGAAAGTGTGGCACACATACTAGAGAGATGTTGGTCTGGAAATCCAGAGAAAAGGGCTATCAGTGATCTCACAAACACAAGTCACCTCCACACAACACTTTCACCTGTGACTGGATGCATACAGGGTCATCCCCAACCCTCTCATTCAGCAGCTACAAATCAGACTTCCTTGACAAACAACATAGAACATACTGAAACGCCAAGCTAGGAAAAGCTTAAAAGAAACACCTACAGCGCCATCTGCTGGAAAAGAGGAAGTTCTGCACCCTTAGTATAGATGAAATCAAACTGGAATGGTACAAAATGGGTACATGGAAAAATACAACACATGGAAACTTCAGTCTTCAAGGGAATATTGCACCACAGAGAGAGAACAAATATTCTACCACAAAGACATGGAAGATTTTTTTTCTATGAGATACAGAGTTCAAAATTGTCATGATAAAGAAATTCAAAGAAATGGACGCAAACACGGAAAATATGATAAAGGTACACAAGAAGACTCATAAAAACAAATGCCATGAGAAATAAAATTAATGAATATAAGATCAAAATTGAAACTTTTAATGATAATAGAGATTCAGTATGTAAAATGATCAATAGTAGTGATAAAAAAATTCTGGAAATTGCTATGGAAATACAGAAGATCGAATCAATGGCCTTGAAGATAATGCACAAAGAATCTAGGTAAAAAAAGAAAGAGATATAGGAACCAAAAAAAATTCAAGAATTATTTGATTCCATGTGGAAGTACAATGTAAGAATAATGGTTATTCCAGAATGGGAAGAGAAAAAGAAAGGACAGAGAATATCAAAGAAATAATATTGAAAAACCTCCCAAACCTGGAGAAGGAACTACATATAAAAGACCATGAAACTAAAAGAACATTTGACTACCTAAATGTAATGAGATCTACACCAAGACACATAATTGTGAAACTTCTGAGAGTTGAAGTAAAAGAATATTGAAGCTAGCTATGGGGGGAAAAAATCAAGTAACTTATAAAAATGCTCCTTTACAACTGATTTCTCTGAGGAACACTATGGGCAAGGAGAGAATGGAATGACATATTAAAAATGTTTTAATACAAAAACTATCAGCCATGGGGCCTCCCTGGTGATGCAGTGGGTTGAACGCAGTGCTGTGAAGCATCCCAGTGCAGCAATGTATGTTTGCTCCCCAGCCAGGGAGGAGCCCCACATGGCGAAGCAGACCTCTCCTGCCTTGCCTGCTGCTCCCCTCAGCAGTATGTTTCAGTAAATCTGCCTGTTCTACTCCCCACTTTGTCTCTAGTGAATCCTGTCACCTCTGCCCACACATGCACAAACCTCTGGCCTGTAACCCAGTTCTTGTATGCATAAATAAATAAATAAATAAATATTTTTTAAAAACCTATCAGGCATGAATACTATATCCTGAAAGACTGTCCTTCAGATATGAGAGGAAATCAAAACCTTCTCAGACAAGTGGAAGCTAAAGGAGTTTGCAAACATTAGACCTCCCCTGCAAGAAATATTGAAAAGTGTTCTCATATCTAAATCAAAAGAAGACTATCTACCAAAAAAAAAAAAAACCCTGAAAAATGTAATAGATAGAACCAGAAAACTATGGGCAAATAGCAGTAGAAGACACTCATATATCAATAATCACCATAAATGTAAATGTACTGAGCTCACCTATCATAGCTGGTTGAATCAGAAGATACAACCCAACTTTATTTTGTAGCCATAAACCACACCTACTGATATGATGATGGGGGAATACATGGGGATTACAATTGATGTCAAATATATATAAATAAAAAATATTAATAAAAAAGATGTGGTACATATACACAATGGAATACTATTCAGCAATCAAAAATTATAAACTAGGGCCATTTATAGACATATGGATGGAGCTAGGACTTATACTCAGTAAAACAAGTCAGAAGGCAAGAGAAAAATATCAGATGGCTTCACTTTTAGGAGGAATGTAAAAGAACAACAACCACACACACACACACACAAAACCACACACACCTGGACTCCAAAAATAAACATAAGCTCAAAATAAAGTATTGAAAAGCAATCCTACAAACATGAAATACAATGAAAAACAGGGACAGCCATACAAATATCAGATAAAATAGATTGCCAGCTAAAAATAAATAATAAGAGACAGGCATGGAAACTAAATAAAGTTTAAGAGAACAATATATCAGGAACACATAACACTCAAAATATATAGTCACCAAGTGAAGGAGCATCAGAATATATAAGGCAATTATCACCAAATCTGAAAACGGACATTGGCAGCAACAAAATATTGGTTAAGAACTTCAATGCCAACCTTTTACCACTGGACAGGAAAAAAAAGACAGAAAAATAAATGGGGAAACAATAGCCTTAGACCACACAGATATAGATATTTAAAGAACACAACACCTCAAAAAAATCTGAAGGTACATGCTCAAATGTACATGGCATATTCTCCTGGATAGACCACATATTTGCACACAAAACAATTATCTACAAATTCATAAAGACTGAAACCATAACCAGTATTTTCTCTGATTACAATGGTATCAAGTAGAAATAAACCAGCAAAAGACAGCAGAAAAAAAAGGTTCACCCTAATACTACGCCATATAAAGACATCACAGAAAAAGAAAACTACAAATCATGGGTATCCCTGGTGTCACAAGGGGTTGAGCATCGCACTGTGGGGCTTCTACAGCCACTGCAGCACAGAGTTCTATCCCTGGCCAAGGAGGGGATCCACGTGGAGCAGCAGACCTTTCCTAACTCGCCTGCTACTCCCCTAGCAGTGTATTTCAGTTCATTTGCCTGTTCTGCTCCCCACTTTGTTTCCAGTGAATCCTCTCACCCCCCCATGCCTCTGACCTGTACCCCAGCTCTTGTGTTTATAAATAAACAAAATCTTTTTTAAAAAGTCTTTAAAAAAAGAGGGCCTCCCTGGTGGCGCAGTGGGTTAAGCAACGCACTATGAAGCAAACTGCAGCCACTACATCACGAGTTCAATCACTGCCTCCGGCCAGGGAGGGGACCCACATGGTGCAGGCAGACCTCTCCAGCATGTTTCAGTCCATCTGCCTGTTCTGCTCCCCACTCTGTCTCTATTGGATCCTCTCAACGCCCACACTTCTGGCCTCTACCCCAGCTCCTGAATGAATAAATAAATAAATCATTTTTAAAAGTCTTTAAAAAGAGAAAAAGAAAACTACAAATCAAATTTCCTGATAAATACAGATGCAAAAATATTTCACAAAATCTCAGCAAACCGAATTCAGCAACTATTAAAAGGATTATACACCATGACTACATAGGATATATTACAGGGACATAATCAAGAGCAGCTCTCCTTCCTACCTGTGTCTATGCAGGTGCCACTCTCTCTCCTTTTCCTAACAAACCTGTTCCTTTTGGGGGAAACACACTCTGCCTCTCTTGTATCTCTACAAGCATCTTTTTCTCCCCTTTCCTTTTTCAATAATAAACCTGCTCTTTTGGATAAAAAAAAAATCAATCACATTGACAAAAGAAAAGATAAAGTCGTATCATCATATCAACAGTTGCAGAGAAAGCATTTCATAAAATTCAACATCCATTGTGAAACAAATCATCAAAAAAAAGATGGAGATAGATGGGGCATACCACAACATAATAAATAACGTTTATTATAAATTATAATATATAATTTATAATATAAATTATACAATAAATATATAAAATTTATACGATATATTATAACTTATAATTACAGATTATATAATGTATTAAATATATAATATGAACTATAAATATAAATATATAATATAAAATTAATATAATATATAAAAAATAAGTAAATGGCAAACCCACAGCTAATGTCATTTTCAATGTTGAAAAACTGAAAGCTTTTCCATTAAGATCTGGCACAAGACAAGGATGTCCACTTTCATCACTACTATCCAACACAGTATTGGAAAGCATAACTAGAGCAATTATGCAAGTGAAAGATATAAAAGGAATCCAAAAAGGGAAATAAGAATTAAAACTATCAGTAATTGCAGATCATATGATTATATACACTGAAAACCCTGAAGATTCTACTGAAAAAACTAAGTGTAACAGTAAATCTTCAGCAAAGTGGCAGGTTACAAATTCAACTTACAAATGTCAGTTGTGTTCCTATTTTGCAATCAATGAGTCATAAAAGAAAGAAATCAACAAAATATCCCTATAAACAGTCATATCAAAAAGAATGTAATCCCTAAGAGTAAACACAACAAAGCGGTGAATATTTTGTTAAAAAAAAATAGAAGACACATACACAAAAATGGAAAGATATCCCTTGCTCATGGATTGAAAGAGTTAGCATTGTCAACATGGCCATCTTACATAAATTCAAAGGAATACATGAGTTCAATGCAATCCCCATCAAAGTTTCAATGGCATTCTGCAAAGAAATAGAGCAAATATTACTGAAATGTATGTGCAACCACAAAAGACCCCAAATAGTCAGTGCAATCTGCACACAAAAAAGAGGAGAAACAGTAGTATTACATGCCCAGATTTCAAATTATACTACATAATTGTAGTGATAAAAACAGTATGTTATTGATCAAAAACAGACACACAGATTAATGTGATAGAATTAAGAGCCCAGAAACTCACAATTTTTCTATGACAAAGAAGCTAAGATATACATTGGAGAAAGGAAAGTGTCTTCAATAAATGTGCTGGGAAAGCTGGACAATCACATGAAAAAGAATGAAACTTGACTGTTATTTCACACTATATAAAATATTTTCTCAAAATGGATAAAAGACTTAATGTAGGACTTGAAATCATATGATACATAAAAGAATACACAGACGTATCACTCCATGACATAGGCTTAAGTGATGTCTATGGATTCATCTCCAACAGCAAGAGAAACAAAAGAGAATATAAACAATTGATACTACATCAAACTCAAAAACTTCTGCACAGCAAAAGGAACTTCCATTAAAACAAAAGACACCTTACTGAATGGTAGAAAGTATTTGCACACTATATATCTGACAAGGGGCTGATATTCAAGATCTAGAAATAACAAGTCAACAAAAAGAAATAAACCAATTGAAAAATGGACAAAGTGTCCTCCCTGGTGGCGCAGTGGGTTAAACAACGCACTATGAAGCAGACCGAAGCCACTGCGGTATGAGTTCGATCCCTGCCACCAGCTGGGGAGGAGACCCACATGGCGTGGCAGACCTCTCCTGCCTCACCTGCTGCTCCCCTCAGCAGTGTGTTTCAGTCAGTCTGCCTGTTCTGCTCCTCACTCTGTCTCTGGTGAATCCTCTCACCTCCCGTGACTCTGGTCTATACCCCAGCTCTTGTATGCATAAATAAATCTTTAAAAGAAAAAGAAAAATGGACAAAGCAGTTAAGTAAAAGCTTCTCCAAAGTAGTCATGCAACTGCAAAAAGACATGAAAAAAAATGTTCATTATCACTTACCATAAGGCAAATGCAAATTGAAACTACAATGAGATATCGCTTCACACCAGGGAGGAAGGCCTATATCAAAAAGAACATGTACAAGTGTTGGTGAGGATGTGGAGGAAAAGGATCCTAAGTACATGTTGATGGGATATAGATCCATCCCCTATGGAAAGCAGGATGGAGGTTTCTTAAAATCTAAATGGATTTACCATATGACCTAGAGATTACATTCCTGTACCTCCAAAAAGAATGTAAAAACACTAATTCAGAGGGACATATGTACTTCTATGTCCAATGTAGCCATGGACATAGTTATGCCATAGAAACAACCTAAGTGCCAAAAGACAAATGAATGGATTATGAAGTTATGGTAATATATATATAATGGAATATTACTCCGCTATAAAAAAAGGAAAACCCTTTCCATTTGGAAAACATGAATGGTACTGGAGGGGATTATGTAAGTGAAGTTAAGTGAAGTAAGTCAGAAGGAGAAAGACAAATACCAGATGGTGGAATATATGTCGAATATAGACAAACAAAACCTTGGTCAGATAAAACCAAACCAATAACAAACCCCAGAAATCTGACTATGGAATTGAAGTTACCAGAGGGAGAGTGTGGAGAGCAAAGTGGGGATAGGGCACAATGAACCATGGTGGACTCATGGATAGTTGGTGAATGTGGCATCTTAACATACATTTCAGGGGTGTGATTTTATGCCGCTAAATCATATACAGTGCTGTATATATCAATGTTACATCAATTTAAAAAATAGCCTGGAATACACCAAAAATAAAAACAAAAATTTAATAAAATGTGCATTCAGACTGACAAAACAAATTTGGTCATTCATTCATCCAGCATATATTAATATTAATTAAGAATTAACTTTAGGGCCTTGCTGGTGGCACAGTGAGTTAAGCAACACACTATGAAGCAAACAGCAGCCATAGCATGAGTTCAATCCCTGCCGCAGGCCAGGGAGGTAACCCACATAGCGTAGCAGACCTCTCCTGCCTTGCCCACTGCGCCTCTCAGCAGTGTGTTTCAGTAGGTCTGCCTGTTCTGCTCCCCACTCTGTCTCTGGTGAGTCCTCTCACCGCCCTGGACTCTGGCCTGTACCCCAGCTCTTGTATACATAAATAAATATATCTTTTAAAAAAAGAATTAACTTTAAATAAATTTCTAGCCAGGCTCACAAAGAAAAAACAGGAGAAAGCATAAATAAATAGGATCATAAATAAAAGGGGAAAAATTAAAACTGTATCAGTAGAAATCAAAACAATAGTCTGAGATTACTATGAACACTTACATGCAATCAAGTTCAACAATCTAGAAGAGGTGGACAAAATCCTAGAACAATATAATCATCCAAAGCTAGATAAAGAAAAAATAGAACACCTAAACAGACCAATTACAAGCAGTGAAATTGAACAGTAATCAAAACACTTCCCCAAAACAAAGCCCAGCACCAGACACCTTCACAAATGAATTCTATCAAATGTTCAGAAAAAAACTAGTGCCTATCCTATACAAACTCTTTCAAAAATCTAAGAAAGAAGAAATAGTACCAAATACGTTCTATGAAGCCAACATTACACTAATACCAAAACTGAACAAGGACAACACAAAAAAAGAAAAATACAGTCCAATCTCTCTAATGAACACTGATGTAAAAACTCTCAATAAAATCTCGGCAAACACATTCCAATAATGCATCAACAAGATAATTCACCATGACCAAGCAGGATTTATTCCAGGGACACAGGATGGTTCAACATCCGAAAATCAATTAATGTAATCCAACACATCAAAAAAAAGAAAAATAAAAACCATATGATCATATCAATAGATGCTGAAGAAGCATTTGACAAAGTTCAACATCCATTTATTATGAAGACCCTCAAAATTCTTGGGACAGAGGACCATATCTTAACATAATAAAGGCCATATATGACAAGAATGGCACATATTTTAAAAAATGAGCACAACAGGGCCTCTCTGGTGGTGCAGTGGGTTAAGCAATGCACTATGAAGCAAACTACAGCCACTGCATCACAAGTTCGATCCCTGCCTCCAACTAGGGAGGGGACCCATGTGGTGTAGCAGACCTCTCCTGCCTCACCCGCTGCTCCCCTCAGCAGTATGTTTCGGTCAGTCTGCCTGTTCTGCTCCCCACTCTCACTGCCTGGACTCTGGCCTGTACCCCAGCTCTTGTATGTATAAATAAATAAATCCTTAAAAAAATGAGCACAACAAATGTTGGTGAGGATGTGGTAAAAAAGGAAAACTCCTACACTGATGGTGAGAAGGCAAACTGGTCCAACCACTATGGAATACTATGTGGAGGTTCTTCAAACTACTGAAAATGGAAATTCCATATGATCCAGCAATTCCATTCCTAGGTATGGACCTAAAGGACACAAAAACATTAATTCAAAAGGACACCTGCACCCCTATTTTTATTTCAGCACAATTTATAATAGGTAAGCTATGGAAACACCCAAATGGCCAAAAATAGATGACTGGATCAAGAAATTTTGGTATATTTATACAATGGAATATTACTCAGCAATCAAAAATGATAAACTCATGCCATTCGTAACAACATGGACGGAACTGGAAGGTATTATACTCAGTGAAATAAACCAGAAAGAAAAAATACAGAATGGTTTCACTTGTAGAAGGAATGTAGAGGAACTAAATAAGGGATCGGGGGGAAAAGTAACTATAATAAAGTAAAAATCAAAATCATTAGGCAAATACAGATCAGAGACATTCTGCAGGGGAAGAGGAGGGAGAAGGATCAGAACAGGTGAGAACACAATGGACTATGGTAGTGGTGCATGAGTGAATTGTTGGTGGGAATTTCATGGGGAAATAATACATTGTACAAATATGAAGGATGATGTAATAAATATATATTAAAAAATAAGGAAAGATGACATAAGAAAAATGACCTGAAGGAAGGTTACCAATCTGTGAAGATATTTGAGGAAGACTGTTTCTGCTAGAATAACAATTGCAAGGGTCCTGAGGTGGAAGTGAAGTTTGTATGTTAAAGATCAGAATAAATATGGAAGAGAATAAGAAGCAACATTAATATCGATGTCAGAATGAAATGTGAAAAGTATAGACAAATCTTTTTTTTTATCTTTTTCTTTTTTTTAAATTTTTGACCCCTGGATTATGTAAACATGTATATGCTAATTTAAACCATTTGGGTATTTTTCTGGTTATCTTTTTGATTTTGATTTTTAGCTTATTCCTACCATGGACATAAATGCTCTAGGTACTTCAATATTTTGATGTTTATTGAGATTCTTTTATTATCTAGGATATACTTACTTAAAACTTGTCTCTTGTAAGCAGCTTGTATTTGGACTTCTTAATGCAGTCATAATTTTTTTATTGTAATAATTATTTCATTTACATTTTCCCTTTTCTTGAAGTATTTCCTTTTTATTTCTTTAGTATCTCCTTTAATATTTCTTGACTTACAGTGCATTTTTTCCTTTATTTATATATATTTAACATCAATTGTAATCCCCATGTATTCCCCATCACCATCTCACCAGTGCACCATCACCTCAGTCCCCCGTGCTCCCGTCTGCCTT
>JAGFMF010011480.1:212895-233778 GCA_019455555.1 Galemys pyrenaicus | reverse complement strand
TGTTCTGCTCCCCACTCTCTGTGGTGAATCCTCTCACCCCCCCACACCTCTGGCCTGTACCCCAGTGCTTGTATGCATAAATAAATAAAATCTTTAAAACAAGAAAAACATCCACAAAAATAAATAATTAAAATAATGATCCCAAGCATTTAACCATATTTACTCAATGTGTTCAATAAGAATTTGTTGAGTACTTACTACTTTTCTATCATTATTATTACTGTGCAACCCTATACAATGTCACAGATGAAATTACTTTAGATATAACCTGATCTAACTTCATTCCTTTACATATCAGAGGTCTAAGCCCAGAGGGAGGATGTTGCTTACCCAATCTATATTCCACAAGTACTTTAGTAATAGAATAATGATTAGAATTCATGTTTCCTGACACTGGAGTCAATCCCACAGTTTGTGGTGGTTTTTCTCATTCTTTTTTATAAATCCATAAATTAACCCAAGAACCTTTTGTGAGAAAAGCAAAACAACCTAAAATTAGTAAGTAGTTAATAGCAGGCTGGCTGCCCAGGGCAACATACTGCTGATGGATGGTGAGATTTCAACAGATGGATCTCTCAATCCCTTTCCAAACTTCAGCAGTTGATAAATGAATCACGCTTTTCCCACTACTCTGACAGAAATGCTGCTGTTTCCTCTGGCGTCCTCATGCTAAGGCTAGGCTTATTAGTGGGAAGAAGAAACAAAGGTATGGGCCTGGCACTCGGTTTCTTATTTTGTCTCCCAGTCAAAAGCAAACATAACACATTCTGGTTAAGAACACCTCAGATATACAGGTTTATTTACACCCTTGTTATCTTGAAGCCTTTAGTTGTGAAACGAGGCAAGGAAATTTGAAACAGGTGCTGTAAAAGAAACCCAAGAAGTACTCTGTTAGAGTAGAAAGGGAGGAAATCATTTTCCAGTGAAGCAAATAGGATTGGTTTCATGAAAAGGATGATATTTCAGCTAGACTCTGAATAAGAATTTGAGTGACTAGAGAGCAATTGCAAAGACAGGGGACAAAGGCCAAGAGGTGTGAAATGTACTAACCAAACAAAAATTATAGGAACTTCAGATGTGTTATCTTACAATGAATCTAGCAAAGCCAGATCATGGAAAGCTTGAAAATTCATAAGTATTTGGACTTAAATATGTAGGCAGATTTTTGTGAAAAGGAATGATAATTCAAGTTTGTGATTAGAACTCTATTTTTAAAAGAATAATTCTAGCAACAATGTAGGGTTTGTAACAAAACACAGGCTAACGATACTACAAGCAGGGAGACACTATTACAACAGTCCAGGTGAGAGAGGATGATGATTTGGATTAGGTCAATGGCACTGAGGAGGGAAGAAAGAAGCTAAATCAAAAAGGCACTCTGGAAGTGGAATAGATAGAATAGACAAATTTAGTGCAGCTGGTGAGAAAGTGAAGCAAGCGTCATGAAAAACTATGTACAACTAGTTAAATAAGTGATTATTCAAATAAAGAAGAGAAAAAGGCTTGAGAGATAGGAAGATGACAGAAAATTTTAATTTCAATGTTTATGTATGATATATCCAGGTGGAAAGTGGTTAGCTGATGGATATAGAAATCTGAAGCACCAGAGAGAAAGCTAGGGTAGAAGTCAAGATTTGATAGTCATTAAAACAATTGGTAGCTACAGTCATTGCATTACATCAGCCAGAGAGATTGGACTGAGAAAAGAAGGGAACTAAGAGTGTAATCTCCAATAATCCCCCAGTTGTCTAAAACTGGAGTCTAGAATTATCTTTCTATATATGCAGGGCATATATAAATTAATGTGAACAAAGTACGAATTTGAGAAATTTTATCTTTTCCTTTCCCAAAATTCCTTACTCCCTAAACTTTGAAGAAAGCATTGTATTAAAGGAAAACATGGGGCCTCTCTGGTGGCACAGCAGGTTAAGCAACGCACTATGAAGCAAAGCACAGCCACTGCAGCACCAGTTTGATCCCTGCCTCCGACCAGGGAGGGGACCCACATGGCGTAGTAGACCTCTCCTGCCTTGCCTGCTGCTGCCCTCAGCAGTGTGTTTCAGTCAGTCTGCCTGATCTGCATCCTGCTCTGTCTGGTGAATTCTCTTACCTCCCACGACTCTGGCATGTATTCCAGCTCTTGTATGCATAAATAAATAAATCTTAAAAAAAAGAAATTAAAAAAAAAGGAAAACATGACTTTTAGAAAGAAAAACTTCTTATATCTCTACTAATACAACAAAGTTATTTTTATTTTCCCATGTTTTTTCAGTCTCTATTCATATATGTATACAAAGACATTTACCTAGCTATAGTTGGAGTTTATATATTATTTTTGTCCCTTATTAAAATTTGCTGTTCCATTTTAATTAATTTCATATATATCCTTTTTTATGCTATATGGAGTTTTATGAGTTTAGTTTATTATAATTTACTTAGTTCTTGCCTGTTGTGCCAAATACCATTTCAAAAATCATCAGTGAGTAGTTCACTGACACTTTCCTTCATTCTCTCCTAAGTACAGTGATAAGAATGAGAATGAATATTGTTCTGAATGATTTAGACCGACAAGTTTACAGATCATTTCACAGATTAAAATCAAAATAGTCATGATTATCAAAGACAACTGTTTCCATTTGAACGCTACTGTGATTTAAAATTATTCCTTCTCTAAGAATCTCAGTTCAAGTATGAGGTCTCAAGCATGAGTAATTTTAAAGTTTATTGAAGGACTCAGCCACCCATTCTTCTCCTTCAATATGTTCTGAGACAAAACTTCAACTAAGACCTTGATCCATATCATCCTCAATAAAACCTATTCTGAATAACCTTCCCCTTAGCTCATGGGTACTGTGTCCCACATTACCCCAAATTCTAGCTCTTTATTTACTTCTTTGGTTTTCAACCCACTGCTTCATTACTGTGCCTTTCTTCTTCATTATTATGTTTATTTCTTCTCTCCTTTTCCCCCTTCTTCTGCTCTTTTGGTTAAGTGTTCCTGAGATTATCCGTTTTGGACATCTCTTTTGGCACAGGACCAATTGAAGAATACTCAAATTCTCTCTCACAAGTGTTGTCCAGTATTTTTGAGGTCAATAGAACCAGGTATTGAGCTTCCCTGTGAGGAAACTTATTTTAGTAAGTGAGCCTTCCAGAAGTCAGCAAGATGGCACCAACAAGGTTCCTTGCTTTGTTTCTAGGAGGAAGATTTGACTGTTAACCATAGGGACACTCTGCCCGTGAACTTGAGTGAAATTGGAATACCCCTTAGACATCAGAAATTAACACTGACCAGTAAGGCTTGTGACTCAACTAGAGACCCTGGGGAGGGGAGAGTAAAATAGTGTAAAGGTACAGACCCTTGAGTGAGGGAAAACATGTGAGGAGGGGCTGGGGCTGTTCCACTCAGGCTGGGTCCCCAGTAAGACAGTGCTCTGGACTGTGTTGCTATTAACCCACACATAGGGACTGATACTGACCTCATGAAGTGTGCTGACAAAGTCTAGACTGCAAAGTATCAGATTTAGAACCTCAAAGACGACAAATATTGGCAGTGCCACAAATATGAGCTATCTTGCCCCCCCCCCCACCCACCCTGATAACTCATGAATTGCAAAAGCAGAACTCAGTACCTATGGAAGTCAACTGAAGCAAAAAATTTTTAAAAATCAAATAATACTAAATCAACACCCATGGGAAAACTAAAACTAGTTCAACTGTTTAAGCTACTACTACAGATATTTCATTAAAAAAAAACCAGGAAAATTTAAAGCAGCATGAAGGGTAGACGAAATAAAAACCATGGGGAATATAGCATAACAAGGAGGAAAGCACATTCTAGAATCTAACTAAGAAGAAATGAAAAATTATATCTCCCTATAAGATACAGATTACAAAATTCTCATAATAATGAAAACCACAGAGAGAAAAAACCACAGACAAGCAAGTTAAAGTGATAAAAGAGACTCATAAAAAGTCAATCAAATAGATAAAACAAAATTCAGAAAAAAACAAATAAATTAGCTCAGAAATAAGATTAATGACCAGAAGCTAGACACTAAAGATTTAAATGATAAAATAATAGACATACAAGATGCAAAAAGCTCAACCAATGAAATGTAAAAGTATAAAGAAAGCTATGGAAGCAGAATAGAACAAATGGAGGATCAAATCAATGGCCTCAAAGATACCAATGCACATAGGAACCAGATGGAAGAGGAGAAAAACTAGTTGTTAAAAAAATTGAAGATGCAATTGAGAAAGAACTGACTCCATTCAGAAAGACAACATTAAGATAATGAGTAGCACAGAAGGAGAAAGAAAAGGGGGGGGGAACAGAGAGCTTATTCAAAGAAATAATAGAGGAAAGTAAAAGAACTGAATGTATAAGTCTATGCAACTCGAAGAACACCTGGATATTTAAATGCAGTGAGACCTACATCAAGTCACTTAGTACTGAAAAATACCAAGAGTCTAAATCAAAGAAAGCATAATGAAGGTGGCTAGAAGAAATCAACAGATTACTAATAAAAGCATTCCCATCAGGCTGTTGGCAGAGCTGTAAACAAAAACTATACAATGAGATACTGGAATGACATTCAAAATATCAAAGATAAACACTGTCAGTCTAGAATACTATCTCCTGGGAACCACTGCCCGCCTCTGCTGCTGCTCTGACCTGTTCTCTGTGGTTCACATAGGCCCTGCCACAGCCTTGATGATCCGTGGTTCTAGAGAAGTCACCAAGATTTCTGTTTCTGGGCCCGGAAGCTGATAGTGGTCAAGACTCACATTGTGAAGTGCACGGATGTGGAGAAGTTAGCTGATGAATTGCATAAGCCATCTCTTCCTGAAATGCTGTTTGGAGACAATGTTTTAGGAAGCCAGCATAGCTCTGGCTTTGGGATTGAGTTCAATGCCAGAGTTGCATTAAGATGCGTAAACAACTACCAAGAAATAGTTAAAGTAGCCTGTGCTAAAGAGTGGCAGGGAAGCAGGAAGGAGGGTGAACACTCCAAAAAGGTTATTAAGCCATACACTTAAAACTATACAAGAGATTATAAGGGAACGTTACTTGGAAAGTCACTTAAATTAAAGGTTGTCCCTACAACAGATCGTAGAAATACAGAGAAATATTGCAACTGATGTCAAATATATATAAATAAATAAAATAAAATAATAATGCAATAAAAGAAAAAAATAAAATCAGACAGAGAACAAATGGATTGAGGTTTTTAAAGAAGTTTTCCTGTTTGAAAATGAACTTTATTATTATGGAGTTTGAAGCCTGCATGTGAAAATTAGAGTAATGCCATTAGCTTTTCCTGATGTTGTAGTTTTTATTGAGAGTTGATGGGGTGCTTATCAGAATGAATGACACAAAACTTTACCATGAGGCTGACAAGACCTATGTGTGTTATCAGAATATGCATCAAAAGAGCAAAATTGCTAATTTGATGCATGTTTCACTTTCCCTCTTCATGGAAAAAAATTGGATGGCATCACAGTGAAACTGAACAAAGTATCAAAAGAAAAGGTAAATCTTGTAGGCAAACTATAGATATGAGGCATTCAGCAAGGGAGGGGGAGGGAATGACATCACAACAGAGGAGGGAAGAGCACAAGGGACTACAGTGACAGTTCATGGGTGATGTAGTGCTGGGAGATTTAGGGGACTACACCTGAGAGGATAAATCAAATACTAATCAAAATGAACAATGATATAAGAAAATTAAAAATGTTAATTAAAAACAAAAAGTGCAAACCCCCCCCCACAAAATCACAGTATTTATCAATAAAAGAAGTAATTTTAAGAAGCTATTATTTCCTGAAAGAATTTAATCTAATCCTGCAGACTCACAAAAAAGTACTCTTGTGAAATATAATGTGATACAACATACACTCACATGGAGTCTAACTAGAGACTTTGGCTATTTGGAGGGTTTCTTTTTTATTATGAGAATTAATTGTTATGTCTATGTGTAGGTTTTCTGGAGCCTTATAGGAAAAAATGACTGTTGCAGGTAGGTTCCATTCAGGTGCTTTTTGTACTGTATATTAAAATGTATTTTTATATATTCCAGATTTATATTTACTGGAGTTAAATTAGGATTTCTAAATCACCACAAAGTGGGAACTCACCAATAGAGATGTGCACGCCTCCTATGTAGTGGTCATAATCTTCCTCCTACGCGAGTCACTAACTGTAGGGAGAGTAACTGAAATCACTGAATGGCAAAACTTTGTGACTTACACGAGACCCTGTTTTCGGTGAGGGTTCTTTGGCTATTCTGGGCCTTTTCTGAATTTCAGTAACGTTTCTTCTATTTCTTGAAGAATGTCATTGAATTTTGATAGGGTTGCATTGAATTTGTATATTTCTTTGGGTAAGATGTCCATATTTACGATGTTGATTCTTCCAATCCATAAGCAGGGAAGATATTTCTATTTGGTATTCTTCTATTTCTTTTAAAGGTGTCCCATGGTTTTCTTTAAATAGGTCCTCCACCTCCTTTGTTAGGTTTACTTCTAGGAATTTAATTTTTTTTCAGTTTATTGTTTCAATTAGTTTCTCAGTGGTGGTGTTAGGGTCCTCTCTGTATATTATCATGTCATCTGCGAATAATGATAACTTTTCCTTTTCCAATTAGGATTCCTTTTATATCTTTCTC
Source organism: Galemys pyrenaicus (assembly GCA_019455555.1). Classification (NCBI taxonomy): domain Eukaryota; kingdom Metazoa; phylum Chordata; class Mammalia; order Eulipotyphla; family Talpidae; genus Galemys; species Galemys pyrenaicus. Next base: position 227,107 of record JAGFMF010011480.1, on the reverse strand, counting down.
TTGTCTAATTTCTCTAGCCAGGACTTCCAATACTACATTGAATAGTAGTGTGGAAGAGTGGACATCTTTGTCTTGCACCAGAGTATAGTGGAAAAGCTTTTTAGTTTTTCACCATTGAGAATGATTTTATCTCTGGGTTTGTCAGATGTAATTAAGTGGAAAAAGCGCTGCATTTAGAGTCATAAATCCTAGATTTGGTCTTTATCCATTAGCTGTGTAACCTCTATCAAGTTACAACCTGTCTCAGCCTGTTCCCTCATAAATATGGGAATATTAACAAATAATATCTATTCTCCAGGGTTGTGAGGATTTAATAAGGCAAGGTATGCAACACTTTGGAGACTGCAAAAGACTATACACATATAGGTATAATTATTGCATAAAGAAGTGCTGTTATGTGATCTGTGTGTCTGCAGTAGCTATTTTTAGTGGCTTATATTGTGCGATCCTCTATTTTGGACACTTATGTGTCAAGTTACTGCAGGCCAAGTTGGCCTGCCTATTGTTGCAGTTCTTCAGCAGTGCACAACTGTTACTATGCGTCAGGTTCTATTTCCAGATGCACTAGAAATTTCCTTTGGCTCATTTGATTCATGATTGACTCAGTTTAGTTCATCAAAAGCAGTTAGGTATTCAATGTTATTCACACTTTTTAATCGGAGAAGTTGGCTTAGAATGAGCACCACTTCAGTGAAAATTATGTTGACTCCAAAGATCCAGAACTATTGTTCCATACCAATAATGCTTATAGATTATTTTAATGAAACTTCTCAACAATTCTGAGAAGGCATATGTAGGGGCTGGTGTTTCAGGATTCTGAGGTCTTGCCTGATGTAAAATGTTATGATCCTATGTGGTCTTTAGAGACTTTCAATTAATTCTTATACTTGAATGTGGGTGGCATCTTTATTGTAAAAAACAGTGGCAAACTGCCAAATATCCCAGTTCTAGCTCTGACTCTACCACCATGTGCCTTGGTCTTTTCTTTTCTTTTTTTTTTTTTTAAATCTATTTAGGAATGAGTAGTAAGCCCCAAAAACTGTTATTAAATTCCAGCAAGATAATGTGTTTCTGAAAGTATACAAATTTAAGATAATATTTTGTCATCTCATATCTCACAATCTCTCACAGAATACATCATATAGGTTCCTATATTTAAAAAAAATAGAGCATTACTGGACAATGCTTTATCATGGCAATATTAACCTAATAAAAAAATCGCTGGTAGAGTCTAGGTTTTCTCTAGTTTAGAATGTTGCTCTCTAACACAAAATAGATGTTGAATAAATGTTTACTGATGATGACATAGTCATTAATAAGAGAGGCTATTACTCAACTACTGTCAACAAGAAAATAATAAACCAAAAATATCTCATTAGTCAAGTGCTATCAATTCTATCTTTTTAATATCCCTGAAATTAATCTATTATAACTGCTACTGCTACATCTAGACCTTTATTTTATGACTGAACTATAGTATTGACTTCATGACTCCAATCTGAACTCTTTAATCCAACCTTCTTATTTAAACCAAGGTGGTTAATGGACATACAAATATGATCATGTTGCTCTCCAGATTAAAAATTTCTGTGGGCTCAAGACAAAGCATTTACTTCTTAGAATGAAATATCAAGTCTTTTACTAGCTTGGCTCTGTTCATCTCTTACTACTCTGCCATATACCTGACTCCTGAACCTGGAAATGTTTTCAGATGCCTTCTTACTTTTAAATAAGTCATTTCCTTCAACCCCTTCAATTATAAATTTATTCTTTTTTAAATAACTCTGCTCAAGCGTCCTCTTCCTGGAAACCTGGAGTGTAATATGAATCTTGAAATAAAGCAAAGGTAACTGCATGGGCCATGCATATCTCTTTCTTCATAATCTTTATCATTACCCCACAGTGCCTCTACATAAGTAGTTCATATTTGCCTGCTTTGTGTGAAAGCTTTGAGAAAGCACCAATGTATATAAAATTGCAGCTGCGTTAGTGTTTCCAGGATTTCAGGTAACATTTATACTTGCAATCGCAGTTTCCCAGATAAAGGTAAACATATTCAACATGTTTTATAAATGAGGGTTGTGACAAAATATATAAACCTGTTTTTAAACAGACTTCTCTACACATTCACTCTACCATCCCTCAATCTAATTGACTTGCAGTAATTAGGGGCAACCTAGAAATGAAAGGGAAAAGTTAAAGAAACAAATTAGCAGAGTGTGAAACTGTCCCAATAGCAACAGACCAAAGGAAAACTGTTCCAAGGTTTGCTGTAAAGACAGCAATCAGCCAAATAAAAGCACTTACGAGAGAGAAGCAACAATTTTACAGGTGAAGCCTCCATCTTGGGGTGACTGATATCTTGTAGCTTGATCTACTCTAAACATTGTGCACAGGAGAGTGAATAAGAATATGCATAAAGAAAATGGAGAAAGTGGAGGCAGCAAGAGTGGAACAACGTACAAGATAGTGTTGTCAGATTCAGCAAATGCAATAGTTGAGACATATTAAAAAATAATTCGTTATGTGAAATTCAAATTTAACTGCGCATTCTTTATTTTATCTCGCAAATGTAGGAAAAGAGAGAAAGACAGTACTATCCGATATTCCCGACTGTGTAAGAAAAACACTCAGAGACCCGCCCTAAGAGAAAAAAGTCTCGCCAAAGCACCCAAACCTTGAGAAGCTATTTCCGGTCTCTGGACCTAGGAAAATGAGGGGGAGGGGAGAGGGTTAAGGTAGTGGAGGTCGGTCCTCCAACATCCCATAATCCTCTGCTGTCGGTTCCTCTTTCTCCGCTCAAGATGGCGCTGCTCGCGATACATTCCTGGCGCTGGGCTGCCGCGGCGGCTGCTTTTGAAAAGCGCCGGTACTCGGCGATTCTGATCCGGCCTCTAGTCTCCGTCTGCGGCCCCAGGTCTCAGTGGAGGTCACGTCAGCTCGGCGCCTCGGGAACCGCTCGAAGCTCCCAGGTGAGATCCCGGTCACATGGAAGAGTAGGGCGAAGGACAAGGGGACCTTTGGGGAAAAGGTTGCCCCTGTGACCTCGGCTAAGAGAGCGCGCCAACAAAAGAGGTTGTCAGGGCTATCTCAGAGCAGCATTAAGTGAAGGAAATTAGGATTAGTAGTTTGAGAAACGGGTAAATAAACCTTTGGGTTACAGCAAGTGGGAACAGGACGGACAGGTTCCCTACAGAGGGCACTTGGAGCGCTGGTGACTCTCGCATTTTTTATAGTTTTTGTGAGTTTGATAGAGTAAGCATCATTTCCAAACTGTTTACCTTTCTTCATGCAAGGACAATCTGAGCTACTTTCTCAAATTAGTAATGAAATTTTAGGCCAATTTGCTTATGGTTCAAGTTTTACTCATTTGGAAGCAGCGATTTGGAGGACATTATAAAAGGATAGCAAACTATATATGTAAATGAGCGCAAAAAACGGAATTGGCACCAGTTTAGGTCCTTGCTGACAGTGCTCTTGTTAGACAAACCGGTAATTATCTTACTCTCTACAGCATTGACCGCACCAAATTCATACGTAAACACGATTGTCCTTTGATCTGAAAATAGTGTTCTAAGTACACAGGAAAGCCATAATGTACTTATCTTTAATGAATGTAGCTATGGTTGTAGTGCCTCTTAATATTTATGTCAATTATTATCTCACATGCAACAGTTTCTACAGATGATTTATTTGTACTTGCTGTACTTTAGTGTATCTTTATTTCTGAAATATTGAAAAAATTTGTTACCACTTGTTAATCAGTATCACTAAGTGTTGTCAACTTTGTGTTAGAGAAAGTTTCTTAAATTTTAATTCTTTATTAAACATTAACAAATGAAGAATTAAAGTATGTATTAAGTATGTATATGCTATATAATGGGGTCCCAAGAGAAGCAGATACAAAGTATGCCTTCAAGAATTGGTCAGTTTAGTTAAGTAGTTGTTAGGAGATTGATCTGTACATTACAAGAATTACTAAAAAAAACAAGGTAGTAGGTCAAATATCATATGAAAAGTATGAACAGTAGGGCTTTAGGCATCCATAGGAAATAAGTGATAATTAAGAACCAGATTATCGAGAGGGTCTCAGGCTGGTGAAAGAACTGGGGAAACATTGCAAGCGGGGAGAATAGTGAATGACTCTAGGCAAATGGAATGCTAGATGAATTGGATCCATCCATTCATTAATAATTATTGAATACCTTTACAGCAGTGACGAAACAAAATATAGACCTTGTCTTTAAAGAGTTTACAATATAGTAGGGGAAATAAGTAAACAGGCAATTACAGTAGGATAGAACAGTTAATAATAAGAAGTGCAATGATCGGGAAGACATTGAGTACTGGGATATGCATGATTGGGAAGACACTGAGTACTGGATATGCATGAAGGTATCAATTGTGATCTTGTGGTGGGGAAAATTGCCTTAAGTACTTGATATCTAAGTCAAGTCCTGAAAAGTTAGGCGAAGATAAAAGAGGAAATAGCATGTGTAAAGATCTACAGGTAAGACAGAGCATAAACCTTTGTAGAACTACATACAGTTTAGACTAGTGAGATGTTCAAGATAAGAAGTGAATTGGCTAGAGAAGCAAATACATATCATTTTATTAAGGTTTTTAAAACACTATTTAAAAGAAAATATTTTAATTGAGGTAACCCTGGTTTACAATATTGTATATAATTTAGGGATGTAGAGTTATACCTCTTCAAATGTATGTTATCAAACCACACCTACCACCAAAACACCTATAGTCCTCTACCATAGTACCATAGTCCTCTTTGCTCCCCACCTCCACCTCCTTTTTATCCTCAGTTCTATAGTAAAATTTCTAGGATATGTTTTGGTTTAGTCTATTCCTTTGTTTTGTTTCTTGATAGTTCACATATGATTGAAATAAAAGCATTTTATAGTTAAAACTTTGTAATACATAATCTCTTAGGAACCATTCTTGTAGTCCTCTAATAGGCCAGATGTAGCAAAGAGGACACTTGTAGGACTTCCCCAGACTGAAAGAATGAAGGAGAACTCTAGGAATTTCAGAGGAGGTGATGGAACTATAATACAAACTTAGCTTTCTCTCTTTTCATGACAACTATCTCCACAACATCCTTCTTCCACTCTCTTCTAAATCCTGCCATTTCTGAAGTATGAACAAGGGAAAGATGGTATTTTGTTTTCTACTTCTTAATGGCATAGAACTCTTGTCATCTTTTTTTAAAATGTGGACTTAACAGGGAGATATAGGAATAATTATAAAACCTTTCAAGTAGATGCTGATATAACTGGGAAACCTTCAAATTAATTAATGATATGATTAAGATTGCAAAATAAATATTGAATACATACTTTTAGGACAACCATTAGTATACAGCATAATAATTTATTTATTTATTTATTTATCTATTTATTTATTTATTTATGTCTTGAAAAGAAAGCTTTATTTAGGAAAGAGGCATGAATAAAGACTCCCAGGTATAGGGTACCTGGGAGGGGCAAGAGAGTCCACATAATATTTTAAAGTGAAAGGAATTGTAGTGTAATGTTATCAAATCATGTTAGTGAATTGCATTTTTCTTTAGATGAAATTCAGTAGAATAGTGCTTTATACGTATTAAAAGAAGTATTGCTTTATTTACTTTTATGTGCATATATACATTTCCACGTCTATGTGATTACTAGGATGCTTTGTAAAATGTGCTTTTCACACAGGATTATGCCCTAGAGTTATGCAGTGCCATATGGTAGCTACTATCTGTTTAAATTTAAATTAAATTAAAATTTTAATTCCTCAATTGCATTAGCATCATTTTAAGGGCTGAATAGTTACAAGATATGGAACAGTTCCATCATTGCAGAAAGTTCTGTTAAACAGTATTGCTTTAAAGAATATGATATTCAACCCTTCTAATGTTGCAGATGGGGAAACTGATTCTCAGTATAGATGAATGACAGGCTTAAAGGCTATGTTCATTTATTGCTTTCTCTGTGTCAGGTACTTATATAAGAGTAAGATGCCAGTAGAAACAAACTACACAATAAATGATTGTTAAATTGTAAAGATACTAATCTAATAATTACTAGAGCACCATTAATAGACTGAGCTGTTGAACATATATCATGTTCCTAGAGACCATTTGTAGATCTTTTTTTGGAGAAATGTCTATTCACATCCTTTGCCTGTTTTTTCAGTGTGTTATTGGTCTTTCTGTTATTGAGTTGTTAGAATTCCTTATATATATTAGACTCAACTCCCTTATCAGATATATGATTTGTAAGTATTATCTCCCATTCTCTGGTTTTTCATTTTATATTCTTGATATTCTTTGAAGTACAAAGTTTTATTTTGATGAAGTCAAATTTAATTTTTCCTTGCTTGTTATATTTTTGGTGTTACAGATAATAATTATTGCCAAATATGAGGTCATGAAGATTTACCCATATTTTCTAAAAGAATTTTGTGAATTAACTCTAGTGAGATGTAAAAACATTAGTATAGTCCTAGTTATTTTTCTCACTGTTGTTTTACACACACACACACACACACATACAGAGAGACATGGCATCTGTAAATGTAATTCTAGCACACATTGTTAAACTTAGTGCTTTATATAATTTTATGACTTTTTAAGGAGCTGAGAATTGGAGGGCAAATAAACATTTATATATTTTTAAAAATATTAACCTTGTTAATCATTCTGATTCTCTTCATTTGTTCTGTGTTGGAATTACCATCTGAAGTCATATTCTTATCCCAATACAATTGTGCTCCCATGCATCCCTTTTGTGATGTTATCAGCAAATATATTGCATCTTTCTATGCTATTGGCTCAACAATATATATATATTATTTTATACAATTGCTTTTTAAATCAATTCAAAGAAAAGAGATTGCTGATTATTTTCTTTCATATGAACATTTTAAGTCTGATATGGTCCCATTTGTCAGTTTTTGCTTTTGTTACATGACTTTGATGTCCTATACAAGAAAACATTGCCAAATCCACTGTCATGATTTTTTTCTAAAAGTTTTATAGTTTTTGTACTTACATTTAAATCTTTAATCCACTTTGAGTTGATTTTTCCATATTATGTAGAGTCCAACTTCATTTTTTGCATGTGGCTAGCCAGGCTATCCTTACCATTTGTTTAAGAAATGGTCTTCTCCCTTTATGTGGTTTGGTACTGCTGTTGAAGATCATTTTGCTATATATGGGCAAGTTTATATTTCTGGGCTCTTTGTTTTTTTCTGTTGATCCATATGTCTATTGTTTGTTATGCTAGTCCCAGAGTGTTTTCATTACTGTTGTTTTGTAATATGTTCTTAAGTATGAGATCTCTAAAATTATTGCGGCTTTTTAGCTTCCTTTGAGTATCCATATGAATTTTAATATTTTTTTTATTTTTGTAAAAAATGTCATTGGGATTTTGACTGGAATTGTATTGACTCTGTAGAGTGCTATTGGGAGTATGGATCTTTTACTACTTGTGTCTTTCTATCTTCTTTGTGTCTTTTTTCTTTCATGCAGAGTAGAAGTCTTTTGCTTGCTAGGTTAAGTATATTTCTAATTATTATTTTTAATAACATTGTAAATGAGGTTGTTTTCATAATGTTATTACTTTAGCTTATAGAGATGCAACTGAGTTTTATGTGTTGATTTTGTATCCTGCAACTTTGCTGAATTTATTAGTTCTAAAAAAGATTATTTCAGAAATTTTTAGGGTTTTCTTCACTTAATATCATATTATATGTAAACAGAGATAATTTTACTTCTTCCTGTCGATTTTGAATGCCTTTTTATTTCCTTTTCCTCCTAATTGCTGTGAGTAGGTTGCCCAGTACTGTATTGAAGAGAAATGGTGAAAATGGAATCCTTGCTTTCTCATGATCATTGGGAAAATCTTTCCCTGTTCTATGTGTTGTTAGCTGTGTTCTCTTCAAATGTGAACTTTATTATGTTGAAGTTATTTCCTTCTTTTTGTACATTTTTCAGTGTTTTTGCCACTAATGGCTGTTGAATCTTGTCAAATGCTTTTTCTGCATCCATTTATTTGAGCCTGTGTCGTATATTACATTGTTTGCTTGTCATATGCTGAACCATCCTTATATTCTAAGGATGGTTATGTATGTTGTACATATGATGTATGATGGTGTATGCTCGTTTTAATGTGTTGTTGAATGAAGTTTCCTAGTATTTTGTTGAACATTTTTTCATTATTTATGAAGGCTATTCATTTGCAGCTTCCTTTTCTTTTAGTATGACTTTGTGATTAGAGTAATGGTGGCCTTATAGAATAAATTTTAAAGTATTCTTTCCTCTTCAGTATTTTGGAAGAGTTTAGAGAGGGTTGGTATCAATTCTTCTTTAAATTTTTGGAAGAGTTTGCCTGTGAAGCTATCTTATTCGGGCTTCTCTTTCATGGGAGTTTTTTGTTTGAGGTTTTTTTTTTCTTACATAGTCTTGTCACACAGAAGGGTTCTCTGGTAATTGGTAGCCAATTAATATAATAACTAGGTTCAATAAAGCAGAGCAAGAACTTTACTGCTAGACAAATAGTGGAGAACAGGGAACTCTTGTTCCAAAGCGCCTTCCCATTTAAGGGTTTAAAGAGGGAGCTATTCTTAAAGTAACCAAGGGGATAGGATTTTCTTCAGGGTTGGGCCTTGCATGCATTTTTTTATTGCATGTATTTATCCCTCAGCTCTGTTGTACAGATTCAAACTGTTTTGACTAGTTTTGCAGTTTGACCTTTAAACAGAAGCAGCTCTTTCAAAAGATTCCACCTAGAAAGGAAAAATAACTGGAAGAAGTTTGTGAAATGTTAAATGTTTCTGTTTTACACAGGGTAAAATTTTATGTGGGGTAACAAAACCCCTCCTCTGTTTACATTATCCTAATCTTGAAGGGCAAGAGTTGACGGTCTATCTTCTGTATGTATTTCCTGCTGACTAGGTACAATGCTATTCTCCATAAAATTGGAGGAGCAGAATCATTCTCTGGTTAATCTAAGAGGTTTGTGAATCACCTGGGACTGCTCTTAGCTGCTTATGTTCTCTTTCTTTTTTTTAAGATTTATTTATTTATGCATACAAGAGCTGGGGTACAAGCCAGAGTCGTGGGAGGTGAGAGGATTCACCAGAGACACAGTGGGGAACAGTACAGGCAGATCGACCGAAACACACTGCTGAGGGGAGCAGCGGGCAAGGCAGGAGAGATCTGCTGTGCCCTGTGGGTCCCCTTCCTGGCCAGATATCGAACTCATGCTGCTGTGCTGCGGATGCTTCACAGTGCGGCACTCAACCCGCTGCACCACCAGGGAGGTCCCGCTTATGTTCTTGAACTACCACCACCTACAGGTTTATTGCTTCTGTTCTTTTACCTACAAAGGACACAAGAGAATTCCTGGGTCAGACATGCGAACCAAATGAATGGCTACTAAGGGGACCATTGGAGGAGGAAATCATGTGACACTAGGGAGGACATTTTTGACTATTGCTCAGGTACCTTGGGCCATAGTTCCCGCTTGTCCAAAGGTATGTAGTCATTTTGCTTGGTCATATGGCTTCAGTTAGGGGAATAAAACTTTTTGCCTTCAGTTGGAGGTACTCATGCATTTGGGACAGAGGGAACCTGAAGTTGTGGTCAAATACAGTATAAACAACAAATTAAAGTTTAACTAGTGGAAATATTAGTCCTGGTATACAAAGGAGTAGAAATGGCAATTTCAGTATATATTCTTGATGGATTTTATCACTCTGTGAATCCATGAGAAAATATTTTCTAATATGTTGAATCCATATTCCTGAGGTGAAACCATTTGGAGCCACGTGGGCTGCTACCTAATTTTCTCTAAAATTTTCACTATTTTCTCTAAATTTTCTCTAAATTTCTCTAAATTTTCAAAATTTTCTCTAAAATTTTCACTATTTCTAAAGTGAGTGAGAGATTTCTAATCACATGCTTGTGGGCCATAAGCCCTACCAAGGTAGCAGGGTTCATCTCCAAGAATATCCAGGTCCAACATACTGACTAATATTTATACAGTAGTCCCCCAATTAACTCTCCACCTATGTTAGACCTGCTAATTCTAGAGAAAATTTTAGGGAATTAGTCCATTGTTGATTCTCCTAGACAGTCAATCAAAAAAGTTTAAATTTCCTAATAAACACATTCCTCCTTTGTACTACCTACCAGCACACCTATAAATCTAAGATTGAGTATCCATTCCACAAATGTATCCTGAGGAGGTAGGATAATACCAGTAATCTTATTATTTATTTATTTTTTACGATGTTTGCTTTCTTTTCTAGGTATAGTCTCCATAGAATTTCCATCACCTGTTCACCTGTGCACCATCACTATAGTCCCTTGTGTTCTTCCCATCCCTGACTTCATCACAATCCCTCCCTCTTCCCTGCAGTGTCTCTGTTTTGTAGTTGTCTATTTGTTGTTGTTATTTTTCTTCTTGATACCGTATATTCCGCCTATAAGTGAGAACACCTAGGAGTTTTCTTGTTCCTTCTGACTTATTTCACTGAGCATAATCTCTTCAAGCTCCATCCATGGTGCATTTATATTTTTTGATTATTGAATAATATTCCATTATGTATATGTACCACATTTTCTTGATCCAGTTGTCTATTTTGGGGCATTTGGGTTGATTCCAAGTGTTACCTATTATAAATAATGCTGTGATAAACATAGGGGTACATGTATTCTTTTGAATTAATGTTTTTGTGTCCTTTGGGTAAATCTCTAAGAGTGGGATTACTGGGTCATATATTAGCTCCATTTTTAGTAGACTGAGGAATCTCCATACAGCTTTCCATAGAGGTTGGACCCATTTGCATTCCCACCAGCAGTGTAGGAGAGTTCCTTTTTCACCAAATCCTCACCAACATTCGTAGTTGTTAGTGTTTATAAATCTGTGCCATTCTTACTGGTGTCAGGTGAATACCAGTCATTTTAAAGTTTATGTTATCAATTTGGAGAATTGGAACTAAAACTCTTCTAAGCCAGCGTTTAGTGAGTGGAAAGGTCTAAGAAGTTTAATAGACATGCAGATAAATTGGAGGGTGTTTCCTGGAGGTATACTTATACTTGCTACTAAAATCTTGACATAATTGAGTAGATCTGTATTTTTTTCCTTTGTTAGAATTTTATTATATTTTTATATCATTCTTCCTTTTTGTACAATGTACGCTAGATCTATATTTTTAATTAATTTTGCTACTTGTCTTGAACTAAGTGAAAGAGATGGGAAATGAGAAATAAATCCCATTAATTAGGCAGTTCACCTTTGTCCATTAGCAAATGCCTGGTTTGATATTCACATGCCCTAAAGGTTTCACATGTCTTCCCAGAATGTAAAATAGGCTGTTAAATTGGGTGACTGTGAGGAAGAAACAAGGGGGAGGAGGCATTTTTTATTAGTTAATCTAGCCCTGTGGGATACTTTTAGGGGCTCTTCATCATAATTCACAGTGAAATTAGCTACTCTTGAGAAGTTAGTTACGGGCATTACTATATGGTCTCGATGATGTACAGAAAAGGTTTTGAGTGACATCCAACAGTTGATGATGTTTCCAGGTTTGAAGTAGCATGAGAATATTTACTGAAGAGTTCCCTTTCCATGCCATGGAAGACCTTAGGGAAATTAGGAAAATAAGAAATATAACTGTAGGAGGGGCTTCCCTGGTGGTGCAAGGGATTAAGTCTCAGCACTATGAAGCTATTGGCAGCCATTGTAGCACCCGGGTCCCTGGCCAGGGAGCTAACCTACATGTCACAGCAGACCTCTCCTGTTTCATCCACTGTTCCCCTCAGCAGTATATTTCAGTCAGTCCATCTGTTCTGCTCCCCAGTCTGTGGTGAATCCTCTTACTTCTACCACCTCTTGCCTGCACCCCAGCTCTTGTATGCATAAATAAATTAAATATGTATATATATATGGTGTTGGCAATAAGGCAGCCATGATATCTCTGTGTTTGTGTATGTAGTCTTATGTTGATCCTAAGGCTTGCTATATGGTCTCCATGATGCCATGGAGTAACGACTTGATCACTTTATTAATACACACTTTATTAATACACATCATAATCACAGAAAGCAAACACTGTAAGAAAAAATAAATAAAAACAAAAAAATTTTTTAAAAAGAAAATAATCACAGTCAAACAAGCAAGGGAACCCACTAGTATGTAGAATATCATAGAGACTACCATCGTTTTAAAAATTCCTAAAGGTTATAAGCAAAGTGATCCCAGCCTTTTGGCAATATGGAAAGACTCATAAGTAAATGGAAAATTAATGTTATATTGGAAAAAAAGGATGATAGCAATACAAGGAAGGGTCAGGCATCCTTACCTCTTGTACTGCCTAAAATAGCAGCTTAAAGTTGGAGGGGTGTTCACAGGACTGGGTCTCTGTCTGGAGAAGGTGTCTGTCTGATTCCTTGGTAGGCTTGACTCATGTATGGTGAATCCACGAGTCTTTCCCCTGCAATTATAATGAGTGAGTGGTGAGTATCGTGATGTAGAGTCCTCACACTTTGGCAACAATTGATCTTGAAGCTGGCCAGTTTTTTTTAAAAAGATTTATTTATTTATGCATACAGTGCACTGGGGTACAGGCCACAGGTGTTGGGGTGGTGAGAGAATCCACCAGACAGAGCAGGATGCAGAACAGGCAGATTGACAGAAACACACTGCTGAGGGGAGCAGCGGGCACAGCAGGAGAGGTCTGCTACACCATGTGGGTCACCTCCCTGGCCGGCAGCAGGGATCGAATTCGTGCTGCAGTGGTTGCGGTTTGCTTCATAGTGCGTTGCTTAACCCACTGTGCCACTGGGGCAGGCCCAGTTTTCCATGTTTTTAACAACCCATTCCCAGGTTTATAGGGGTGGAGATTCACTTTGGTGGGCAAGGCTGTACTACATTTCCATAGGTATGGAGAGCTCTGACTGTTTCTCCCAAATGGGTTTTTTATTTCCATCATTCTAACTCATTTGTACTATTATTGCTCTTTCAGGGGCTGTGGATAGGTCATGTGTACCTCACTGGGCTCAACCTTGTCTTTCTTTTTGAAGCTCTTCTAAGTCTTAGAAGGGTGACAGGCAGCAAGCTAGTGCACTTTTCATTGGTTTCCTGGCTTAGCTTTGCCAAGTGTCTTTTGAATTTGATTTACCCTTTTTTACTTTACCTGATGACTGAGGTTTCCATGAGGTGCAGAGCAGCCAGTTGATTCCTAGTGCCTTAACTACTAGTTGAGATTTTGTGATATAAATGTGGGTCTGTTATTACTCTGAACTAACATGGGAAGCCTGAACCTTGGAATTATTTCCTTGAGCAATAGCTTAGACACCTACTTGGTAGTTTTGGTTCTCATGGGGAATAGTGTAACACATCCCAGGAAGGTAGCTGTCAGAACTAGTAGGTTGGATATTTCTAGACATCCTGGACTTATCAATTTGCATTCCTCTCCAGGGACAGTTCTTCTTTTTTTGTACTTCTCACTAGCAAATGTCTCAATAGACCATCCCAAATCATCCCCACCCCTTCCCCATCCTGACCATCCTCATACCTGACTATCCAAGACTCCTGAAGTCAGAAATCAGGAGTCTTGAATGGTCAGTGTAGGGTAAATGGAACTTACCAGGTTTTTCCCAGCCTCCTGTCATTAGCATCAATGATAAACCCCTGTGGTCCTGCACGCCTGCCTGATGGTGGGCATCTGGCATAGGATGTGGGCATGCGTGGGCATATAAGGGTGGTGTCATAGTGATGCCAGCGGTAGTAGCAGAAGCAGAAGCAGAAGCAGCAGCATAGCGGCAACAGTGGTAGAAGTAGCAGTAGCAGAAGCAGAGACTATGAGAGAATGCAGGAGAACCCAGAGAGAATGAAGATTTGCGGGGGCTGGGAAGCCTCCCAGCCTTCTGTTCCCCAGGCCCCCCTGCCTACTGTGTTCCTGGTCACCTCACTACTAGTTGTGCAGAAGTATCAATAAAACCCTGAAAAAGCCACCGATGGCTCAAGGACTCCTCCTTTAACCCTGTAGGGTAAAGGTTGATCAGATCTTTCCACCCTCCCACCACTGATGGACACCTGCAGTGCTGTGAGCATTCCAGGGTGGGCATGCGCAAGTGGGCGCACCTGTGTTGGACACGGGCATAAATGGGCGGTGTCCTGAGGACACCAGAACAGAGAGA
>JAGFMF010011480.1:187190-211640 GCA_019455555.1 Galemys pyrenaicus | reverse complement strand
GATTACCCCCAGAGTATAGAATTGCCAATCCCGAGAGTGAGAGCATCCTGGGGGTGGGTGCGGTGTGTGGCTTGTGGCTGAGACCACAGCCAGAGAAGGCCAGGAAGCCTGACGGCTCCTGGCATGTGACGGCAGATGCCGTGAGTGGTTCCTGCCTCGCATGTAATCGGTGCCTTCGTAGCAGGATCATCTGCTGGTGCCAATAATCTTGTCTTTTGCCCCTAGGTTGGTGCCCTGCCTAGGTGTATGTGTTTATTTGCATTTTGTATTTTGCTGCATTGCTTTGATGTATAATTTGTATGGTGGAAAACCTGAGGGGGTGGACTGTAGGGTAAAGGTTGATCAGGTCTTTCCACCCTCCCACCACTGATGATGGACACCTGCGGTGCTGTGAGCATTCCAGGGTGGGCATGCGCAAGTGGGCGCACCTGTGTTGGACACGGGCATAAATGGGCGGTGTCCTGAGGACACCAGAACAGAGAGAACAGCGAGCACCAACAGACAGAACTGCGAGGACCGAGCGAGAGAACCAACAGCAGCAGCAGCAGCAGCAGAGAGAAAAGAAGCAGCCGAGAGGGTGAGGTGAGCTGGGGGCCCTGGCACCCCTGCCTGCCATGTACCTGGCCACCTCTACTAAATAAAGTATGAAAAGCCACCGAGGGCTCCAAGAGACTCTCCTTCCTTCACCCGTCTGCCCAGAACCATCCTGAACCTGCCTCCAGTTCTGCCTTCCTGCCACTACAAATCCATTTGCTCAGATCATAGAAAACCTGTACTGTGCTTTCCTGCCACTACACAGTCAGATATGGGGATTATTACTGGTATATACAGGGTATTGTTCACACACCCTTGAGATTGTTTTGGAGAGGCTCACTTTCCAAATCAGGTCTACTTGAGCAGACAGTTTCACTTGTTTCTATACACTTATGTTCTAAATTCTTACTTGGAGAAGGGAGCAAATCTTCTAAATTCTTACTTAGGTAAGGGAGCAAATATTTAGAGTATTGCAGGTTTTCAGGATAATGGAATGATTAGCCATTAGTATTGCCTGGTGTTTATTAAATCTTCCTGGAGACAACCCATCCCTCCCCTTAGCCACCAGAAGAGACAACCTGCTGTGGAACCCAGATACTGGTAGGTTGGCTGCCAGTGCTCTAAGGCATGGTGATCAGACTTCAGTTGTTCAGTCCAGTGCTTTATAGATACACTATGTCACCTAGTTTAGGGGGCCTAATTGCTGAGTCAGAACTCCCAAAGCCAGCATGCCTTTTAATGAACATTGTCATAGAACATTTGTCTAAGTTAAAGACTAGGGGGAGGTTAGGCAGGCCTAAAACTGCAGTCCTCATTAGTTCCGTTTTTCAATCGATTAAAGACCTGTTGATGTACTGGGTCCCCATGAGAGGGAACAGCTCTCTTCCCTTGGAAGGCTTGGTAAAGGGGCTTGGCAATTAACTGAAGTTCGGGATCCAAATCCTATGCAATCTGGCCTTGTCTAAGAACTCTCTCAGTTGCTTTCCAGTGATAGGAATGGTGATTTTACAGCTAACCTTTCTGGAGGGAGGTCTTCTGTTTCCTTTTTCTATTATGAATCTCAAATAAATGATACTTTGTAGTGAAAGCTGAGCCTTAGTTTTAGAAACTTTATAACCTCTTTCAGTTAAGTGTTTGAGAACAATTACAGTGTTAAAGTTAATCTCAGATATTTCCTTGGCGGAGCTTATCAAGAGTTTATCCACATATTGCAGAGTGTGCTCCCTTCCTCAGAGTTACATCTCTTAAATCCTTTGCCAACATTTCCCCTAATATGGGGGGGAGGGTTGAACATTTGAGGCACGACTGTTCGATAGTACTAATGTTTTTGGTGGGTTTTCAAGTTCTGCCATTCAAACATGGAGGGTTCCTGTGATTCCTTGGCTTAAAGGAATGCAGAAGAAAGTGTCTTTGAAATCCAGAACAGTGTGGAAATGGAAGTGAGGGGATCAAGGTTGCCAACAGAGTAAAAGGATTAGGGACCACAGGGTGGGTGCTCTTTTACTGCTCTCAAGTTCTTTATCTGGTACTCTTCATTAGGCTTCTCCACTGGCAAAATTGGGGCATTTATAAGGAGATCTGCAGGGGTGAATCATTCCCTGTTGAATTAAAATTTTGACCGTGGCTCAGTTTCTTCTAGGGCATCTTTTTTTTAGAGAATTTTTTTGTTAGGATTAAAATCAAGTTCTGTTGTATCACTTGTGTGTGCTCCACCTTTAAAGCAAACTATAGGGCCTCTTTTCCTAAGGGGCACTGTTTAATGTTAGGTCATCTTTCCTGTGGTTTAATATGTATAGGTGCTACATTTTTGGGTCTTCCAATCTTGCCCTGAGACCTAACTTCTCAGTTTGTTTCTCGGGGGAGGGCTGTCTCTTTAACAGACCCTCTTCTGCTTGTGGGCAGGAGGGCTCTCAGATTTCCTCTAGTTGAACAAGGGATGGAGACTTCAAGTTTGTGTCCATTTAGATATAGACTAGTACCCACCTTATATAGGATTTTGCCCCAACAGGAGAATTGGGCATTCTGGTACACACAGAAGAGTTTAGGTCAGATATTTTTTACTTATCTCAAAAGTAATTGACTCTAGAAAGTGTGTACTTTTGTTATCCCCCAGCATTCCTTTAATGCCAGAGTTTGCAAAAGTTAGTTTTCCACTTTCTGTATTCAATATTGTGTGTGTTGACCACAAAGTTCACTGAAACCCCCCTAATGTCCAGTACCAGCTGGGGTTCCTCAGGGGTTAAGAGTACTATTCAGGACTATCTCATTAGATATCAGTACTATCTCAGGCCAGCTGAGAAACCCTGTGAGCCTGGCCCTGTCAGTCCTCATTTACCTGAGCCATTTGCAGCCTAGGGCAATTGGGCTGAATAATAGTGTCTGCCCCTTTCCTCTCAAATTGGGGATGAAATGAGCTCTTTCCTTATCTGTATCTTTTCTTTTTGCACATTGATGTGGGCCTGGTTTTCTAGGTTCCTTGGTCCCACATTTGGGGCTACTTGAACTCTTCAGTGTTGCAGGTCTCTGTTGATACCAACTCCTTTGAACTGGCTGGTAATGGAAGGCAACAACCAGTAGGGCAGCCTGTTTTCCCATATCTTTGTCTTTACGTTCTCAGCCCCATCTGCAGTGTTTTTCAACTGATTGGTGAGAGTGTTTGGGCCAAACTCTCACTTTTAGAGCTTCTGCCTGATGTTTGGTGCACTTTGAAAGATGAAGTAGACATTCAAAACCATTGATTCAGTGGATTATATTGGTCTAAGGGCTGTACCGGTTTCCATCAGTGCATTCCACTTCACTCCACTGTGTCTCTTTAGAACTGCTCAGGAGTTTCCTGGTCCCTCTGAATAACTTCTCCTGGAACTTTCCAAGCTTATTAGTCTTTGGTCATCAGCCTTCATTCCTTTTAGATGTATGTTTCTATAATGTCCCAGCCTTCTGTCATCTACGTCCCACATCATTGGGGATAGCTAAGTTGGCTGGTGTTAAAATGATATGCCCTCTATAATCTATTTTCTTTGTCAACCTCCTCTGGCCTTTGCCAGTACTGCCATTTTTTCTTGTACTGTAGGGCAGGTGTTGAGGAGGGACTCGATATCAACCCATGAAGGGCAGTAAGTGACAAAAATACCCCTTATCATGTTTAGAAAACCCTCAGGGTCATAGACCTGCCATGTTGGGGTCCGGGATTGAAAAAGGAATATGGACATTAATTACCTGTTCATCTTTATTGGGAACGTTCCTTAAAGGGTTTATTAGATTAGGATAATGGGTGGTCCTGCTTCTGGTCCTGGCAGAACTCAGCAGGGGTAATGGGAAAGAGACCAGTGAGATTTTTTTGGGTGAGGTGTGAGAAAATTCCACATGGGATTTTCATGGACTTAAAGTCAGTGTAATAGGGAGGGGTACAGAGGGCTTGAGGAGGCAGTGGAAAAGGGAAAGGGGGAAATCAAGGGTATGCCTCCACATGCTTTCTGCTCTCTCTTCCCCAGGGCTCCTGACTGAGCCTGAAGCCCTTCTGCTTGTATTCCCCACCCTGGACTTCAGCCTCCATGCATTTCCCTGCACTAACTTGTGAATCTCCTCTGTGTCCTTGTAATGCAGTCTGTACTGGTCTCTGAAATTCAGGGGTTGCTTCAGTCTCACCCCGAGCTGCAGGCCTCTCACTGTAGTGTCTATTTGGTCAATTGTTAGATATTCTTCTTGGGAATGAAGGAAAGAACCTCCTCTGTCAGCAAATTGGTGACATTATCTTCCCTTGAATGTGTTTTTCCACCTGTTTGCTTTAGCTTATGTGTGTCCTTAAATCTAAAGCAGATCTTAATAGATAGTGTATAATTGTATCTTGTTTTGTTTTATCCTTTTTATCACTATATAGCCTTTGACTGGAGTACTTTAATCACATAATTTTTAAAGTAATTGTTAAAGATAAGGATTTTAATACTGCCAGTTTGTTAATTGTGTTCTATCTTACAGCTCCTTTGTCCTACTTTTCATCTTGTGCTTCCTTTATTTTTCACTGATTTTTTTCCTGTAGTGATATTCTTTGATTTCATTTTCTTTGGGGTAGCTCCTATAGATATGTACTTTGTAGGCCTCTTGCTGACATAAGGGCATAAGGGAAAATTAAAAATTGCATTTGACTTTTAAGTTAAGTATATTTCATTCTTATATGCAACAGTTTCTAAGGAAATTATGTTGAGAGAAATAACCAATTTTAAAAGTTTGTATTTTCTGACTAAATTCCATTTCTACAATCTTGAAATGCCAAAGTTATAAATATGGAGAACAGATTGATGGTGGCCAGGTTAAGGAGGGAAGTGGATATTGGTAAAACAGAGCAATTATGTGATCTTTAAAAAATTCTTAACAGGTTTACTATTTTCCACATTCTTTATATTTGTATTGGAATTGCAACTTTTTATAGTGCATATTTATTAAATATTCCTATTTATAATTATTGATTATGCCTTTTTTTCAGTTTCTATTTGTTTTTGAAAATATTTTGAAAAATATAATTGTTTTACAAAATTTGCAACTGAATAACTTCACACTAAACAGGTATGACAACCCAATCTACTGAAATATGAAGTTAAAGAAGCCAAACCTGTTCTATGGGCAGACTGCCATAACAATGTTTTAAAAAGCAAGAAAAAGCACCACTCAAATCACTGATTGTAATTTTTTTGCTTAGTTGAATTATGGGTTGGTCAAATGTTGGACTTCACATAAGCATAACTAAAATGAGTGGCTCTTTCAAACATGCGGTTTTCAAATCACATGTTTCTTCAGACATAATATTAGGAACAGAATCCAGTATTTCTTACATACTATATATAAGCCAAGATTAATTCTCATGTGAGCAATAATTATAACTTCATTAACTAAAGACATGTTTAGATATAATGAATTATTACAAATTAACAGACCTTTTTCAGAAAAAGATTATTTTTGATGGGGACGAATACAAATTTAAGTCTGACCTAAGAAATCTAGTTAACAGAACTTAATTTAAATTTACTTATTTTTTTAAAAATTTACTTATTTTTTAAAAAGTTTAGACATTAACAAGTGTTAGTTATCCATGAGGGTCTGGTTCCGCCTCAAAAAGAAGAAAGACAATTCACTAAGGTTTAGAGTTCATTTAATTTCATGATTTGTTACAACTTGACTGGTGCTCCCTTTCTTCTTCACTGTCTTCACATCAAGCCCATGGGGCCGATTCTATTTTCGGTAAATGTTCGATGACTTTTTATTTAGTAACAGTCTCAGCATTTTTATTAAAGATGCAAGATTAATAAAACTTTGGCAATACATAAGTGTAACATAGGACAAGAGCGCTTTTACAATTAAATCTCCTAATACTGCCTTCACAGTGTGGAAATTATGCTACATCGACCAGAAGAAGGCCCTATTTACTCATTTGTTTTAGTATTTCACCCCACGAACAAACACCTTTGCATTTGGATTCAGATAGCTCTTGACCAGTAGCTCTTCCAGAGAAGAGCCATCACTGATAGTAAGGTCATTAAATTGGTCTTGGATTTGGTCCATAGTTTGTGGGAGTTGTTGAGCATTTCTTGGAAACAGCATTCAGTAAATTTTTCCTATAACTCTTCTTCTATTTGTTGAATTCCCCTTCATTTTCCATCTACATGTACCCTGCAAATGGATTGTCATGTTCATGAGAATGACCGTTAATGATCATATCTTCATTGATGATGCTTGGGCTAGTAGTGCTTGACTTGGATCTTCCATTGTTGGCATTAGTTATCACTTTTAATCAGGTGCAGGACAGTGGGGTCAGCAGCCAATGAATCAGGTCTGTGTGGATCTCCATAGGCAGTGCTGCTCCCTGCTTTTTGTGTGCTTTGCCTGCCATATCCTTTCTCAAGTCTTTATGCCTTTATATTTTTAACTTCTATACTAGATAAAAGTGACTTGTATACTTTTACATTGTTACAGTATTATTTATTTGCTTATGTATTTACTTTTACCAGCTAGTTTCATAATTTCATATACATTTGGGTTGCTGTTTAGCATCCTTTTGTTTTAAGAAGAAAAATTCCCTTTATCATCCTGCAAGGCAGATTTGGTGTTGGTAAACTCCATCAACTTTTGTTTATTGAAAATCTTCAAACTCTCCTTTGGATTTTTTTGAAGGACGTTTTTGCTGAATATAGTATTTTTGGTTGTCATTTTTTTCGTTCCTCTTTTAATATATCATTCCACTCTCTTCTGGTCTTTGAAGTTTCTGATGACAAGTTTGCTCTTATGTGAGTTTTCTTGTACTTGACATGTTGCGTTCCTCTCGCTGTTTTCAAAATTCTCTCATTGTGCTTGACTTTTGATAATTTGATTATAATGTCTTGTGCATTTCTTTGGATTCATTTTTTTGGTCCCTTTTGTGCTTCTTAAATCTTGTTTTCCATTCCCCTCTCAACTTGGGAAATTCTCAGCCCTTCTTTAAATATACACTGTGTACCTTTTTCTCTCTCATCCTCTGTTCCCATAATAGGTATATTCATTCACTTTACTTGTTCCTTTACACCCTTTGACATGCTTCACTTTTTCATTAATTTTGGTTTTGATCCTTTGATAAGACAATAAATTATCTTCAAGTTGGCTGATTCCTTTTATTGCTTGGTTAAATCTTGTTTAATTAAGGCAGTAAATCTTATAGCTCAGATTTGTATCACATTTGCATTTTTCTTACTGTGATAATTATGCCTGCATCTGTCAGTTTTAGATTATAAATGTAAAGCATTACTATTGTGCATTTACATTTTTTGGTCGTATAAGATAAACCCTTCTTTTATTACAGTTGTGAATGTAGTTTAATAAGGTTGATAAAGCAGTTTAGAGCAAGGTTTTTTATTGAAACATTCTAGAGTGACTTTAAGGTTCTAGGTCCTTCTCTTCAAGGTATTTAGAAAAAAGTACAGCTCTTAAAATACTTGTAAGGGAGCTATCAGTTTTCTTCCTAGCATTATGTAAACAAAGTGTTCTAGTCTTTGTGTGAATTATGTTCACCTTATGGAATTTTCAAAGTGCGGTTGAGTAGAAGAGTGGCTATTTTCAGAAAAAACTTTGGCAGGTTTTCAGGGTTCAACTAGACTTGAAGATAAATAAGAAGCAGCAAGATTTTTTTATGTATGCTATCTGGGTGTGTGTAATATATCCTTTTTAAAAGTTCCTTTTTTTTTTCACTTGAAGATAATTCAGTCGTTTTGGCATTAATAGTGTTATCAGAAATAAATAATTGTGTTCTGTATCTTTTCTCCGTTCTGTTAGACCCATGGAAAGATAATGGAATAGAGGATAGCAACCTCAGGTTTGAGTGCCATTAAGTAACACTAAATTAACACTAAAAAATAAAAGAAAGAGAAATCTATAAACACATAAAAAGAGAAAAACAAAAAAGGGATAGCAAGGAGATAAAGAGGAGAAATCTAAATTGAGGGTAATGGTAGATTTCTATCAACTCCAAATAACCATGTTTACCTACCTCTGTAGTGAAAATTATCTTTCATATGCCAGAAAGAGACTAAATATGGGTAAGTCCAAAGGAATTTCAGATTCACAAAACTAAAATACCTTCTTTAAAATACTGTTTCCATTTAGTATTCAGTAGGAACTCATGTTAGGAATCATATATTACTTGTAAGTCTTGGAGCTAAGTTTTGCTTATATCAGTATTTTATTTTCCTATACTTCTGTTATATGTAAAGATTATGTCATGTATTTCTTACCTGTTATCAGACTTTGTTGGAATGTTCGTAAGAAAACCAATGTCTTTTTGGATATGACCTGTATATTGAGCCTTGCAGAATGACCCGTGTAAATGAAAATCCTATCTTATATGAATTTAGTGTAATTTTCAAGGTAATTTGCTCATCAGTGGCAATCTGACACATTCATAAAAATAAACATAAGTGAGCATTTATAGAAAAATATAAACAACATGTCAGGTCTGCTGATTCAAATTATCCAGCTGTGTAACAGTTGGGAAATACGCTTGAGAGTTCTTTTCTACATCCAATTTAGTAAATATGAAGAGCAAGACTAATAAATTTCTGTAAGTTGAAACTGTAAAGTAGCAGATAATAGGTTCAATTCCACTTTTTCAACTTTTTCATATCTCCAAATTGCAGCTGCAGTATAAAATGAATGGTAAAGTCTCCATTCCATCCCTGGCCAGGGAGTTAGTTAACCCACATGGTGCAACAGATCTCTCCTGTTTCTCCCACTGCTCAGCAGTGTGTTTCAATCAATCTGCCTGTTCTTTTCCCCACTCTGTCTCTGGTGAATCCTCTCACCTCCCCCCCAGAACTCTGGCCTGTACCCTAGTTCTTGTATGCATAAATAAATCTTTTAAAAAAACTCTCCACTTTGTGCAGAAACACAATAGGGTTAGAAACACAATTTTGGAAGTACTGAGAGATTGATACCAGTTTTCTAAATATCTTGGGTTCTAATAAGTCAGCCCAGTGAAATATTTGCTATTAAATGTGTTCAAAATGTGCCCTTGATAATTACTCTTAATATGATAAAAGTTCTCCTTATGTGTTTGTCCCCTAATTTTATGATTTAAAGTGAGTTGGTTCTGTATATTTTTCTTACCTTTAATATTTAGTCATTGGTTTTATTGCCCTATATTTGGCAAATACCTTGTGATTCTTTGTTACTCTATTACCAAACAGCATGGATTCTCACACCATTTAGTTGAAACATATGAAGCAATATTCATGTCACAGAAAATGAGTTTCTTATATGAATGGAAGCACCGTCTAATCTTCAAAAAAATTGCTTAAACACATAAAAAACTCTGTGAAGAATTTTTGTGCTGTCTACTAAATAGGCCATGCTGCTGGTGTTATGCCCTGAGAGTGTGAAAACCTGGTAGATAAAAGGAAAACTGAGAAAGATGAGAATTCAATGGATGTTTTTGTTTGTGACTTGGTTTTCTTTGGTGGTAGTAGTGACAATTTTTTGGTGGAGGTGCTTTCTTTTATTTTGCTATGGCATTCTCAGAATCCTTGGAGACAACAGGGATTTTAGAAATCATCTAGAACAGAGGTTGGCAATTTATGACCCTTGAGCCAAATCTAGCATGCCACCTATATTTGCAAGGCTTCTCTGCTAAGAGGTTTTGTTTTTTACATTTGTTAATAATTAGGGGGAAACTCAAAAGATGAATAATTACTTTTGTGACAGATGAAAATTTACATGAAATTCAAATTCCCATGTCTATAAAGTTTTGTTTCAATATAGCCGAACTCTGTGTATTATCTGTGACTGCTATTGTGCTACCGTGACAGAGTTGAGTAGTTGTGAAGGAGATTTTATGTCTGAAAACCCAAAAATGTTTACTGTCTGGTTCTTTACAGATAAAAAAAAACTTGCAAACTCTGAGAGATAATCAAATTTTATAGCAGTGGAGTTCAGTCTGATGATTTTGTGGTCAGTGTATGAAGACTCAAGTGACATGAACTGTCTAAAATCCTTATGCCAGGCTGACATTTATTCATTTCATTCAACAAGCATGTATTGACTATCTAACACAATGAAGGAACTCTTTTGTCCTTCAACTTTCTCCTAAGAAATATAATAGCAAAATCTAAGAAGTCAGTCTACCATTTTCCCTTTCACCCCTTTCTCCTTTCCCGTCCCAATTCTCCCCCTCCCCCATTCTCATTTAGTTTCTAGGCAGTTGAGAAGAAAACCAACTTTAAATAAGATTAACCTCAGAGTTTTATTCTTCAAAAAAAATGGATTAAAAATAATTTTAATGTTTTAGGTTTTGTAACAATCATGATAATAACATTCACACACTACTAATACTCTTAAAGAATCACATATGAATGGATGGATAGCTGTAAAATTAGTTTCTAAAACTGCAGGAATGCAGACTATGTAATTGACACCCAAATCCATGAGGGGTTGACAGTTTACAAATTGTTCTTTGATCTCTTCTTATTAGGTAATTATTCAACTGTTTATAAATACCAATCATAGCTTATAAAAGTAAACTATTATAAAAAAAGATGCATTCATTTCTAACAATTACTAAAGATGTCACTTAATAGGATTGTTTCTAGTGAAGACTGAATTTTTGCCTTAAAGGAAGAATGTAATTTTGGTGGAATAGGTTTCAATTTTATTAGCTTTCTTGCTTGAATTTTGGTCTCATTTACTCATTTACATGGCAGTAGTTCTGTTTGCTAAATTGATGGCTTTAGTGTTGACAGTCATTTTATAAAGATGTATTGAATGCCTATACGGAGCAAGGCATTGTGTCTATGCCAGTGTCTATCAGGGGTTACTATTTTTAATAATTACTGGATGAATAGTGCTGTCCTAAATGAGGACATACATTATTATGCTTTTGAAAGCCATAGACTCCTTAACTTACACGGTTTCCCAGATTTTCTTCTATTTTAGGTAAAATAAATGTGACAATAGGGTGAACATTTTAGTTTATCTCTTTTCAAGTGGATTGGCATATTATCATTCGCAATATACAGCATCTGTTTGGTATTTGTGAACACTATTCATGCCTGTTATCTTCAGTGATATATGGTTTATTGGTATATTTCTGGAGATACGGAATTATGAATTCAGGTTCTAGATTTATTGAAAAAATAAATTTATAATCTACTCAGTTATGATTTTTTAAAATCCAATTAATAACAATAGCCTTTTCATTCCATAAAAACCATAGAATTTCAGCATTGGAAGGGACCTTAGAAGGCATCTAATCCAACCCACTAATTTTCAAATCAAATTTTACAGAGTGAATCATCTTGTTGACCATCTCCACTTTTAAGAGAAAGATTTTTTTTTGCTATAAATCTTATTCAGGGTTTTAAAAGTAAAGGTAATCCCTAAATTATTAATTCATTGTGTTCCAGAAGTGTTTGTAAGTTTGTTGTTTTAGAACTCAGAACATTTTTCCATGTAAACAATATTTTAAAAAGTGTAAGGATTAGCCCTGATGTTTTTCCCTTTGCAATGATTTAGCCCTGATGTTTTTCCCTTTGCAATGAATAATGTTTTAGATAATCAATGCTGATTCACTCTGGGGAACTGGGAGGAGGTGACATTGTAAAGGAGGATACTGGGGTCTCTTTAATCTGTATTTCTTAAGCTGGGTAGTGCACATGTATTCATTATATTGTGTTCTGAACCTTTTATATGCCTGAAATAGTTAATGAATTTAAACATGCTATGAATACTAGACGTTTAGTTTGAATATGAGCATTTAAAATTGTTTTACCTTTTATCCTGATGTTTAAAGGGAGAAAAAATGGTTTGATTAGAGAAGGACTAAGAGCTGGAAATTCTGAATACTTTTATGGTTTTATGAATACTTTCAAGGGCTTAGATTTAATGGAAGTTTTTTTTTATTTTGACCAATATCACTGCAGAACATATGTTTTTGCTGCTAGGTTGTGTTGCCAACATTCATCTTTTACCTATTGACCATTTAGGTATAGTTTTGAGAAAGAGGAAAGAAGGTGGATAGTCATTTACCTGGTATGACTGGATAGATACATTTTTCAAAGGCAGAGAAGATTAACTTGCATAAGCATGTACAAACATGGGTAGATCTTGCTGGAGGCTTAGGGAAAACATGAAAATGAGGGAGTAAAACTTGCATGAAGTTTAGTATAGAGAAAGGCAGTGGGGAAAAACAGTTAAGTCCCAGAAGGCATCTTTGACAGTGGCTGGGGTACATGGAGTAGTATAGTTAACTTGGGTTCAGCAAGACAGTGTAATCATTAGTGTTTTTGACATTTTTGTAATTCAGGGGTTGTCTTATATAGTTACACATAGACATTAAGTAGAAATCAACTGTTTTTCATTACATTTTAGAAAACAATGGAATTAATTTTCTTAATAGCTTGGTTAGCTTTCTTTATGGAGGTTGTTTATGATGATTGGATTTTTGTTATTTTGCAGTATACAAAATTTACTTTTATATTCAGACTTTAGTTCATTTGTGCAATTCAATTATAGCTTAAGGGAAGCCTAACATTACCTGCCTTTTGGAATAGACTTGACTTAAGTAAATTTTTTCTTAGAAAAGTGTATCTATCTTACTAATAACTATCTGTTATTGCCATGGAGAGATCTTTATTCTTCTTTTAATTCCATTTTTGAAACATTATGAGATTAAAAAATAGGCTCAAGGAGTCTTTCATTGGAGTCCATCAGCTAGTTATATAGAAATATTTGACAAAACTGATACTATCATCAGTATCTACATTTAACATTTTGATTAAAACTAAAGAGGAAACCAACACAAGGTAGATAATTAAATTTAGTAAAGGAAGTTAATAAAAGAAGTACAGAGAAACCTACAGAGAAATGATGTAAAAAGAAAATACAATTTGACATTTTTAATGAATAATATATTTGGACCATATGTTTTTTTTTTTTCCTTTTTGGGAATGTATTGAAAAGAGTAACTATCTCTCTAACATTGGTTATGACTTTAGTTTTATGTATGTTTTTGGACAGTAAAGGAAATCTTTAATTATTAATTGTCTGTGCTAAAACTTCCTCTCTCTTTGTCTTCAGCAGATCCCAGACACATTCAGGCATACCACATGGCAAAGACTAGGAAAAGGCAATTCGAAACAGTTATTAGATGCTACAAGGGTAAGATATTAAGCACACATTTCTTTACATCTGGAAAAAGCATACAAGTCCTTATTTTCCAATTTATACTTTACATATTTCCCAAGTACTTTTCATTCTTCTTCTTTTTTTTAAAGATTTATTTATTTATGCATAGAAGAGCTGGGGTACAGGCCAGAGTCCAGGGCGGTGAGAGGATTCACCAGAGACAGAGTAGGGAGCAGAACAGGCAGATGACTGAAACACACTGCTGAGGGGAATAGCGGGTGAGGCAGGAGAGGTCTGCCTGCGCCATGTGGGTCCCCTCTCTGGCCAGGGGAGGGATTGAACTCATGCTGCAGTGACAACGGTTTGCTTCATAGTGTGCTGCTTAACCCACTGTGCCACCAGGGAGGCCCTTTTCATTCTTTTTCTAAATACTGGTAAGATAGGAGGGATGCTTCTGTAACTAGAAATGGAGAAAGAAATCTTGATAGTTTTCTACTCCTAGAGAAATCTTTCTAAATCTCTTGAAATCAGTGTCAACTACAGTAACATTTTCAGAAAGCTTTTATAAATGTAATACCAGCCTGTTGATATCTAAATTTATTCTGGTATTCTGGTAATTTGTATGTGATATATGACATGCTGTGAATTTTTCAGGTGAGTAAAGTTTCTTTAGAAGATATTTAGATGGCAAAGTGTCAAGGGACTCTAAGCTTTTTAGAGTCCCTGGGGTAAGTGATGATGAGCTTACCTGTTGATGAGGGTTACTTTTCATTGCTAATATAAGTTAAGACACCTTTAAAGATTCAGTTCTTTGAAATGAAAAAATTAAATGTCCAAATTAGAAAAAGACTGGAAAATTAGAGTTGGTCTCAATCTCGGGTACTTCTTTCACTTTTTCATTCTGATTAACAATTATTTGCCATTAAGGCACAGTATATCTTACTAATTTATTCATAGGCTATAGAAATTAGACATTTCAACATTAAAGTTTTAAGTTAGGGGAGAATGTGTTCAATCTTTTCATGGTTCATGACTCCATTAAATTGTTGTATATAGTCTTTTACAGGTAAAAATGTCACAGAAGAGAGATTGTCACAGTAAAAATTACCTTTTGATGTTTTCTCTTTAAAAATGCTTTAATATTGTTCCTTCAAAAATCAACATCCCACTTATAGCCATTATGTTTTGTTTCAGTTGGTGAGAACAAGAAGGCACTTTTGCTCTTTGTAATTCTGTTTTCATGGCTTGGCCCACAGCTATTATTGTTGATTTGGTATTGTTACACATTTGTGTTTGTAAAGAACTGAGACCTTGTTCATTACTTATTATCATGGCTTTAATAAGTTTATTATATCCATGTACCTCATTTTTTAAATTGAAATGACATTGACTTTTATCATTATATAGGTTTCTCGTATACAGCATTTGCAAATCAACATTTATATAGACTATAATATGTTTGTACCAAAGTCTTGTTTCCATCCTTCACCAAACAATTGATAGCTCCTTTTACCTACCACTCTTACTCCTTCCCTTCTAGCAACCACTATTTTGCTCTTACAGTTTAAGAGTTTGAAATTGTTTTATTTGTTCATTTGTTTTGTTTTTTTATCTTCCACATATGTGTTAAATCCTGTCAAATGTGTTTTTTTCTCCTTCTGACTGATTTCACATAGCATAATACCCTCAGATCTAGCCATCTTGCTGCAAATGGCAGGAGTGCATCTTTTTTCTTTACAGCTGAGTAATATTCCATTGTGTGTACAGTCATGCATCACTTAGTAACAGGGATACAGTCTGAGAAATACATCATAGGTAATGTCAGTTTTTGAATGACAGAGAATAGTGTCACATTAATCTAGATGGTGTAGGCCACTAGGTACCTAGGCTATGTATGTAATATAGCCCATTTGGACCAGTATAATACATGTGGTCCATCACTGTCCAAATGTTGACAACACAAGGCTGAATACATCACATCTTCTTTAGTTATCCATCAGGGGGCAGTTAGGTCATATCCAAATCTTAACAATTGTGAATAATGCTGCAGTGAACATGGGGATGCATATATCTCTTTGAATTAGTGTTTTCAGATTCTCAGGTAAATACTTTTAAGTGAGATAACTGAATCACATGGTATTTCTATTAGTTTTTTCAAGAATCTCCATACTGCCTGCCATAGTTGACCGGACCAATTTATATTCCCAACAGTTTGCTAGGGTTCAGAATTGATTTAATAAACTCAAAGAGAAAAAAAAATCTCTCAAAGGTTTAAGTCAGTGATAAAAGAAAATTTTGAAAAGCTAATCAAAGAGAAAAAACAAAATTTGAAAAGACAAATTAATGAGCTCAGAAATAATTAATGAAGAGATAGAAAATGAAGCTTTAAAAAAACCAAACATCTAGAATGTAAACAACTCAATACATGAGATCAAAAGAAATGAAATCAAAAGAAAGATAAATAAAAATAGACAATGCTATAGAAGTAGAATAGACAAAACAGAGGATCAAATCAGTGAACTCAAATACAGTAATGCATTAAGGACCTATGGGGAAGAAGAGAGAAAATATAATTTTTTTAATTGGAAAAAACACTTTGAGAATTATCAAATGCCATTAGGAAAGGCAACACAGGGCAACATGCATCCTAGAAAAAGGAAGAGGGGGGGGAAAAAGAGAATATTCAAAGATATAATAATAGAGACAAATTTCCCACTCCTGGGAAAACAAGTGAATATACAAGTCCATGAAGCAAGCAAACATGGTTATCAAAAGCAATGACACAGATACCAAGACACGTTGTAGTAAATAATCAAGAGGTCATGAAAAAGGAAGAACAATGAAAGTGGCTAAAGAAAACTTATAAACGATACTCCATCATGCCTTTTCATACATCTCAGCAGAAACTTGGTAGGCAAGGAGAGAATAAAATGAAGTATGTAAAATACTTAAGATAAATTTGCCAGCCAAGAAAATTACATTTTATAATGACCTTCAGAAATGAGGGAGAAATTAAGGTCTTGCCAGACAAAGATAACCAGAAGGAGTTTGCCAACATCACATCTCCCTACAAGATGTTGAAAGGTGCTCTCCTATGAAAATTAAAGAGAAGAAAGTACACAAAAAAACTGAATGAAGAAATAGAACCAGAAAACTAAGTGAAAACAGCAGTAGCATCTCCTCATATATCAATAATCACCCTAATTGTAACTGAACTCACCAATCAAAAGACAGAGTAGCTGATTGGATCAGAAAACAAAACCCAACCTCCTGCTAGCTCCAGAAGATCTATCTGAGCTTAAAAAAAAACCAGAGTTACAGGTAGACATCTCCCATCTTGTCCTATGCTCCCTCTTTAGGGTATTTCAATAAATCTACCGTTTCTGAAAACACAGGTATAGAGAAAATGGCTGGGGGGAGGGGTGAACAGCAAATGGTATCCTAAAAAATGTAGGGACAGTCATACTCACATCAGATAAAACAGACCCTCCAGCCTGAACAGACTGAGTACAAGCATGGGAATTCAAGCAATAATCAAACACTCTCAAAAACAAAAGACCAAAGTCATTTCACCAGTGAGTTAGACCAAATCTTCAAAAATGAACTAATACCTATCCATCTCAAACTCTTCCAAAAACTGAGCAAGAAAAAAAACTTCCACACACATTTTGTGAGACTAACATCATTGAAATTGAAAGCAGAATTAGGTATCACAAACACAAAAACTTACAGCCAATAATCCTAATGAAAATTGGTGAAAAAATCCTCAACAAAATTTTAGCAAACTGAATTGAACAATACATCAAAAGAATGACAAATTACAAAGCAGTGTCTATTTCAAAGATGGAAGGATGGTTCAAAATACCCAAATCTATAAATGTAACTCACCACATCAACAAAAGAAAGATGAAAATCATGCAATCGTACCAATAGAGAAGGCTGTTGACAAGATACAGCATTCATTTATGATAAAAACTCTGAATAAAATTGTAATAAAAGGGACATACCACAACATAATATAGGCCATATATGCAAAACCAGAGAAAATCTTACTATATGGTGAAAAACTGTACACTAAAAGGATGTCAACTCTTACGACTGCTATTGAACATAGGATACAAAGTCCAAGCTAGAGCAAGAAGGCAAAAGAAAGACATCCAAATTGGAAAATATGTAAACCTGTTACTATTTGCAAATGACATGCTAATATACAGAGAAAATCCTGAAGACTCCACTAAAAACTTAGAAACAACAAATTAGTACAGTGAAGTCAAAGACTACAATCAATATACAAATATTTCTTGCATTCCAATATATAATGAACTGTAAGAGAAACAAATCAAGAAACCCATCAAATTTACAATCATATCAAAAATAATTCAACATCTAGGGATAAAACCACATAAAAAAGAAAGACCTAAACAATGAAAAATATAAGCCATTATTAAAGGATATATAAGAAGACATAAAGAAATGAAAAGTTATTCCTTACTCATAGATTGGAAGAAATAGCATCGCTAAAATGGGACTTACATCACACTAATAAGCTTCTCACAGCAAAAGAACCATCATTAACATGAAAAGACACTCTAATGAATAGGAGAAAGTATTTGAACATCATCATCAAAAAAAGGGCTTCTATCCACTATCTCCAAAGAACTCATACAAGTCAACAAAAAGTAAACAACCAAATCAAATAATGTGCAGAAAAGCTAAATAGACACTCCTCTAAACATATGCAGATGGTCAACAGGCACATGAAAAAATGCTCATCATTACTTATCATCAGGGAAATGCAAATCAGAATCATCTCACACACCTAAGAATGGCCCATATCAAAAAGACCAGGATCAACAAGTATTGGTGAGTATATAGAAGAAAATGTCCCCTCTTCCGCTACTTTGTTAGAATGCAGACTGGTCCAGCCCCTACGGGAAACAATATGGAGTTTACTCAAAATATTAAAAGTAGATTCTCCACATGATCCAGTTATGTGGATCTTGGTATTTAGTCAAAGAATACAAAAAGAATAATTCAAAGCATATATGAGATCCTATGTTCATTACAGCACTATTTACAATAGCTACTTTATGGAAATAAAGTACCGCACAACAGATAAGTGGATAAAACAGATGTTGTGTTTACACAGCAGAATATAACTGAGCTATGCAAAAAAATGATACCTTGCCATTTGTAACAACATGAATGGGACTGGAGGGGATTGTGCTAAGTGAAATAAGTCAGAAGGAGAAAGAAAAAATACTGAATGATTTCATTGATATGGTAAATATGGAGAAAACAAAGATACAGACAAAGCTAAATCAAAATAAGCCCAAGAATTCTGACAGCAGTATTGAGGCTACCAGAGGGGATAGGTAGTGTGATGTAAGTCTCATTGTATAGTGTAAAACTATATCCTAAATAATACAGTGTTGTAAATCAACTTACCTCAATAAAAATGATACAAATTTTTAAAAGAAGAAAATTATGCCAATAGCACATTATTTAAGTCTTAAAAACTTTGAGGTCCACAAATAATTCATTTATATAAATGAATTGAGTCTTAGCATGAGGGAATATGCTCTTTACAAATTCAAAGTCATTTGAAATATTTCACGTCATTACTGTTTCAAGTTTTTCACTGTCAGAGAAACAAAATATACGTTAAGATAGCAAATATTAGGCCTCCCTGGTGGCACAATGGGTTAAAGCAACGACTATGAAGCAAACTGCAGCCACTGCAGCAAGAGTTCCATCCCTGCCTCTGGCCAGGGTGGGGACACACATGGTGCAGCAGACCTCTCCTGCTGTACCCGCTGCTCCTCTCAGTGATGTATTTCAGTGGATCTTCCTGTTCTGCTCTCCACTCTGTCTCTGGTGGATCCTCTCACCCCCCAACAATTCTGGCCTGTACCCCAGTGCTTATATGATAAATAAATCTTTTTTAAAAAGATATCAAATATTATCTTTAAAAAGGTTTTCTTATAAATGTAAAAATATGTGCTAATTTTTTTAAATACTTCAAGAATATGAGTTTGAGTTACCCTGCTTAAAAATCTGTTTTTGGCAAGAATCTAATTAAAGACTGAAGCTTCACCGCTGTTAAAAAAATACATTAAAATAAATTTTTTGAAGGAGGTGAAAGATTTTTACATAAAAATTATGATTTTTGAAAGAAATTAAATATACAAATAAAGATGCTAATGAATAGAAGAACAAATTGTTCTTTATGGTTAGTTTGGCCATTGTTAAAATCACTATAGTAATTAAAGCAATATGCAGAGTCAGTGTAACCTAGCAAAATCCCAGTGGAATTCTTCATAGAAACAGAAGAGAAAAAAAAAACACAAAATGTATTTGAAATGACAAAAGACCCAAAAATCAATTCTGAGTAAAAAGAAAAAAAAATGGAGGCATCACACTCTCCAGATTGAAAACATACTACAAAGTGATAGTAATCAAAACAGCATGTTGTTGGAGTAAAAACAGACACATAGGTCAATGGAAAGAACTGAGAGCCTAGAAATAAACACACATATGTATGAACAACTAATTTATGACAAAGAAGCTAAGAGCATACAATGGAGTAGGAAAATCTCCTCAATAAATGGTACTGGGGAAACTGGATAGCTGCATGTAGGAGAATGAACTACACCATTAGCTAACATGGTACACAAAAATTAATTCAAAATATATTAAAGACTTTAATGTGAGAGTAAAGCCTCTCTGGTGGAGCAGGGGTTAAAGACAGCACTGTCAAGCTATTGCCAGCCACTACAGAATTAATTCGATCTCAGGCTGGCCTGGGAGCTAACCCATATAGTGCAGCAGACCTCTCCTGTCTCGCCTGATGCTCCCTTCCGCAGTGTATTTCAGCAGATCCACCTGTTCTGCCCCCACTCTATCTCCGGTGAATCTTGTCACTCCCACCCCACACCTGTGGCCTACACTCCATTCTTGTATGCATAAATAAATCTTTTTTTTAAAAAAGATTCCCATAAAATAAAATACATAGAAGAAAACCTAGGCAATAAGCTCCTTGATATGAGCCCTAGAGAGGTCTTTGAAGACTCAACTCCAGTGGTAAGGAAAACAAAAGCAAAAAGAAACAAATAGGACTACATCAAACTTATGCACAGCTTAAGAAACTATTGTCAAAGTGAAAGGACACCCTACTGAATGAGAGAATCATATCCAACAAAATGTTAATATCTAAAATATATAAAGAGTTTATAAAACTCACACCTAAAATCACACCCCAATTAAAAAAATGCACACTGAATATGAATAAACAGGTTTCCAAAAAAGACCTTCAGATTGCCAACAGGCACATGAAAAGATGTTCATCATCTTTTATCATTACAGAAATGCAAATAAAAACAATGAAATATCACCTCACACTTATGACGATGGCAATTAACAACAAGATAAAGAACAACAAGTACTGATGAGGTTGTGAAGAGAAAAGAACCCTAGCAAACTGTTGGGAATATAAATTGGTCCGGTCAACTATGGCAGGCAGTATGGAGATTCTTGAAAAAACTAATAGAAATACCATGTGATTCAGTTATCTCACTTAAAAGTATTTACCTGAGAATCTGAAAACACTAATTCAAAGAGATATATGCATCCCCATGTTCACTGCAGCATTATTCACAATTGTTAAGATTTGGATATGACCTAACTGCCCCCTGATGGATAACTAAAGAAGATGTGATGTATTCAGCCTTGTGTTGTCAACATTTGGACAGTGATGGACCACATGTATTATACTGGTCCAAATGGGCTATATTACATACATAGCCTAGGTACCTAGTGGCCTACACCATCTAGATTAATGTGACACTATTCTCTGTCATTCAAAAACTGACATTACCTATGATGTATTTCTCAGACTGTATCCCTGTTACTAAGTGATGCATGACTGTACACACAATGGAATATTACTCAGCTGTAAAGAAAAAAGATGCACTCCTGCCATTTGCAGCAAGATGGCTAGATCTGAGGGTATTATGCTATGTGAAATCAGTCAGAAGGAGAAAAAAACACATTTGACAGGATTTAACACATATGTGGAAGATAAAAAAACAAAACAAATGAACAAATAAAACAATTTCAAACTCTTAAACTGTAAGAGCAAAATAGTGGTTGCTAGAAGGGAAGGGGTAGATACCACCAGCTTCACCCAGACACTGTTATCACCACTACTGCTTATACAGGGGGATACTATTTTGGATACTATTTTGCTACTTTTAAGAGTTTTAGCCAGTGCAGTCCTGGTACTGCCTGCCATGTCTGCACCTTCACCTCTATAGACCAGGCACTGCTAACACCATCTTTTTGCCACATCTGCCCTGTCTGCTGCACTGTGTTTGCACCACTATTTCATTCTTTTTGATGTAATTGTAAATCATGTTATTTTCCTGATATCTATGTCAGGTAATTAATTTTTTGTTGATAGTAATAGAACAGAATATTGTATATTGATTTTTGTAGGCTGCAGCTTTACTGTATTTACATTTCTCTAATAGTTTTTTTTAAATTATAGTCTCTGACGTTACCTATGTATATTATTATAGTCATCTACAAATAATGGCAGTTGTACTATGATTCCAATTTGGAAATCTTTTATTTCCTTTTTTTTAAAGATTTTATTTATTTATGAATACAAGCACTGGGGTACAGGCCAGAAGTGTAGGAGGTGAGAGGATTCACCACATAGAGCAGGGAGCAGAACAGGCAGATCAACAGAAGTACACTGCTGGGGGAAGCAGCAGGCACAGCAGGAGAGGTCTGCCGCGCCATGTGGGACCCCTCCGTGGCCAGCAGCAGGGATCGAACTCGTGCTGCAGTGGCTGTGGTTTGCTTCATAGTGTGTTGCTTAACCCACTGTGCCACTAGGGAGGCCCTATTTCCTTTTTTGTGTAATTTTTATGGCTAGAAATTCCAATATTAAATAATGGTGAGAGTGGATGAACATCCTTGTCTTATTTCTGATCTTAGATATGAAACTTTGTTTTTTACCGTTAAGTATGATGGTAGCTGTGAGTTTCTTATGGTTCTCATTATATTGAGGAACTTTATTTCTCTACCCATTTTGTTGAGAATTTTGACCAATGCATGTTGAAACTTATTGTTTTTTCTGCATATATTGAAATGATCATGTAATATTTGTCTTTTCAGTTCTTGATGTGAT
Source organism: Galemys pyrenaicus (assembly GCA_019455555.1). Classification (NCBI taxonomy): domain Eukaryota; kingdom Metazoa; phylum Chordata; class Mammalia; order Eulipotyphla; family Talpidae; genus Galemys; species Galemys pyrenaicus. Next base: position 189,277 of record JAGFMF010011480.1, on the reverse strand, counting down.
GTATCATGTTGCTTTGCATATTTTGAAGCATCTTTGCATCCCTGTAGTAAATCCCACTTGATTATGGTGTATGATTCTTTCAATGTATTGTTGAATTTGGTTTGCTGAGTATTTTCATGTCTATGTCTTCAGGGAAACTGGTCTATAGTTTTCTTTTTCTGCGCAGAACATTTGGGTTTTTTTGGAAGGGTATGAGAAGAATGGGAATTCTAATGTGATAGTTTGGTAGACATCACTAGTGAAGCCCTTGGGCCTTGAGCTTTTGTTTGAGGGAAGGTTTTGTTCTACTGTTTCAGTTTCTTTTCTAATGACTGGTATGTTCAGATTGTTTATTTCTACTTGATAAACTCTTGAAGTGTGTATATTTCTAAAATTTTGGATTTTTTTGTAGATTGTGGCATATGAAGACCATATAAAGACCGTATATGTCTTCACAATACTCTCTTATAATCTTCTGTATTTCTTTTATATGTGCTGTAACTTCTTTTGGTTCTGATATTTTTTGGGATTTTCTCTTTGTGAGTCTGGCTAAAGTTTTTTTTTAAGATTTATTTATGTATGCATACAAGAGCTGGGGTACAGGCCAGAGTCGCAGTTGGTGAGAGGATTCACCAGAGACAGCGTGGGGAGCAGGACAGGCAGATCTACTGAAATACACTGCTGAGAGGCGCAGCGGGCAAGGCAGGAGAGGTCTGCTGCACCATGTGGGTCCTCTCCCTGGCCGGGAATCGAACTTACAATGCTGTGCTGCAGATGCTTCACAGTGTGGCGCTCAACACGCTGCGCAACCAGAGAGGCCCTGGCTAAAGGTTTTTGTAGTTTGTTTATATTAATATTTTCAAAGAAGCAACACTTGGTTTCATTTATCTTTTGTATTTTTTAAATCTTTCATTTATTTTTACTCTACTATTTATTAGTTCCTTCTGATGACTTTTGGCTCCTTTTGTTTATTTTTCCTAGTTCCTTTAGCTGTAAGAGTAGGTTTTCTTATTAGTGATTATCTTGTTTCCTGAGGTTGATATGTAGTGCTATAAACTTCTTTAATAATTTTTCAGCTTCCTTTAGGTTCTGGTAACTCATGTCTTAATTTTCATTTGTTTCCTGATATTTTTCTTCTTTGATTTCTTCATTGACCCCATAGTTGATGGATCAGTATTGTGATTTTGTATACTATTCTCATTTGTAGTTTTCCCCTCTCTTTCTTTTCTTTTTTTAGGTTGAATTTTTAAGTTTGATTTCATAGTGATCAGAAAAGATGTTTGATATGATTTCATTCTTCATAAATTTATTGATGGTTGTTTTGTGTGCCAACCTATGGTCTGTTCTTGAGGATGTTCCATGTACACTTGCAGTGAATATGTATTCGACTGTCGGGAGCATATATATCTAGTAAGTCTATCTTGTCTAAATTTTCATTTAAGACTGTTGTTGATATTCTGGCTGGATGTTCTGTCCATTGATTTGATTAAGTAGAGTATTAAGTCTCCTGTTATTATTGTGTTGTTCTCAATTTGTCCCCTTACATCTGTTCATATTTGCTTTATATATTTTGATCCTATGTTGGGTGCATATATATTAATAGGTATCATCTTCTTGATGTTTTAGTTTCTTTATGTAGTGTCCATTTTTGTCTCATTATCTTTTTTGACTTGAAGTCTGTTTTATCTGATATAAATATAGCTGTTCCAGTTCTTTTTAATTTCTCATTGTATTAGAACAGCATTTTCTACTCCTTCACTTTAAATCTGTGTTTGTGTTTATGCTTCAGTGAGTCACTTAGATTGATTTATTTCTCAAAACCCACTATGTCTTTGGGTGTTTTTGTTTGTTTGGTTGGTTGATTTTTTTTTGAGCTTTAAAGAAAAATTTTTTTTAAAAAATTATTATTTTTAATTTCCTTACACTGTTGTAGTCCCATAGTTCTTCCACAAACATATTGCCCATGAACCATCACCATACTCCCTCGTGTTCTTCCTTCCCCTGTTTTGACCCCCCCCCCCTTGCTGTATGCCTAAAATCTGTGGTCAGCTTGCTGCTTTGTCTTTTTCTTTTTTTTTTAAAGATGTATTTATTTATGCATACAAGCA